>CAUDMG010002255.1:0-27500 GCA_958450375.1 Homarus gammarus | reverse complement strand
CATAAAGTACTTGGGTTCATACAAAGGAGTGTTAGTTACAAGACTAGCGAGGTCATCCTAAAACTGTATCTTGCTCTTGTGAGACCACACCTGGATTACACAGTTCAGTTCTGGTCACCGTATTACAGAATGGATATAGAATCCTTGGAAAGAATTCAGAGGAGAATGACAAGACTAATCCCGGGCATTAGGAACCTTGAGTATAGAGACAGGTTAAAGCATCTTAATTTGCACTCCCTCGAGAGACGTAGAGCGAGGGGCGACCTGCTAGAGGTGTATAAATGGAAGTCAGGGCTAAACAAAGGTACTCAAACTATCCAACCAGGGGCGAACTCGTTACAATGGTTTTAAATTAGACAAATTTAGATTTAGGCGCGAAATAGGTAAACACTGGTTTGGAAATAGAGTAGTGGATGAATGGAACAAGTTACCAAACATCATCATTAACTCGAACACGCTGGATAGCTTCAAACATAGGTTGGATGGATATCTGAGCGATAGGGGTTGGGTTTAAATGGGACTTAAGTTTACTTCATTCTTATGTTGTTTTGTAGTGTGGAGTGTGTCGACAACGATCCCCTCAAAGTGCCTTCACCAGTGAGCTTGTCAACCACTCTCCCAGCACGAGACTCTTAGGGTGCGTCTTCACTTGAGCACATTAGCCCAAACGAACCAAACGAGCAGAACGTGCCGAGCAGAATTCGGGTAGTAAGGACGCGTCTCCGAGCCCAATCGAACGCTTCAAACGTTTTCAATCGCTTGTCGGTAGATGATGCATACTCAAAATGGCTTGAACTACAATAAAGTTAGGAAGCATGATTGCTGGGTGAGCATTGTAGAAATTATGGAATATTTCCCAGGAGAAGAGAAGAAGACGCACCAGTTGATGACACAGACACATGACACCACCCAGATAATCAAGTCACTACCAGGTACTCGGGCAAGGAAACAGCCTAAACAAAAGAAGGCTGAGTCAGGAGAGGACCCACCAATAGGGGAAGCTCTTAACATCTTAAACGGTGCCGCTGCAAGTGCTTCTTCCCAACATGATGAGTGCAGGGTCTATTTGGCAACACGTGGTCAACAAATTAAGAACTGTAGTAAGAGAACGATAGCCATTGTCCAGCAACACATCAATAACACACTATTCAATGCTGACATGGGACAATTTGACATGGAGACCAGGCCTTTTATTGCATGTCCTACCACAGCCTTTAACATTCCTATATCTCATACCATTCCACACCTACCCCTCTCCGGCCCCCACTCCTCCTCCCAGTCACACTGACCTTTGTATTGGCATGGATAAGTTAATAAGGGTTACTTTGAATTCTTAATATATAACATTTAATGAAGACATGTTTCTATGAGACAAATATCGTTTATTACATTATTTCCTACACATTATTAGTAACCCACAACTTCACAAACATGCGTAGTATTTATGTATACCAAGGTATTAATATGCTAATAAGGTCATTATTATTACATTAATGTTTTTGTATTACCTTTATGTAATCCATCAGGGCTGGTTAGGAGTCCCCTGTGGCTAGACAGAGTAGAGTTACAGCCAGACGATCTTTGACGGGTATGGCTCTTCGTAATGCCGTATCCTTTTTTTATAGTTCTTGGTCCTACAAGGTTACTTAATGTTTAAACGTCCTCTGGTGTCATTCGAGTACAGTTTCTTAAATGGCCATGATCCATTTTACTCAACAGGGACATATTTTCCCGTCCAGAAAATAGTCGTCTCAATCACACTCTCCTAGATTTCTTCTTCCTTTTGGCTCAGGAGTAAATAATGAAGACTGCACCTGTTGCCGCTGTGTGATCCATGGTTCAGCTGAGGAACACGGTGAAGACTGCACCTGTTGCCGCTGTGTGATCCATGGTTCAGCTGAGGAACACGGTGAAGACTGCACCTGTTGCCGCTGTGTGATCCATGGTTCAGCTGAGGAACACGGTGAAGACTGCACCTGTTGCCGCTGTGTGATCCATGGTTCAGCTGAGGAACACGGTGAAGACTGCACCTGCTGCCGCTGTGTGATCCATGGTTCAGCTGAGGAACACGGTGAAGACTGCACCTGTTGCCGCTGTGTGATCCATGGTTCAGCTGAGGAACACGGTGGGAATAAGACGAGCACCGTCGAACACAGAGACCTTGTACTCCAAATGCTCGTTCGGTTCGTTCGTGCGTTGTCTGCTTGTGAGGACCCCCCCACCCCCCACCCCCCACAGACACACACCTCTGACACAACCACTTCTCACACTCGCCTCTCCTCACCTCTCACTCACTCCCACTCACGCCCACTCAAACACCATCTTTTGTGTGGCCTTCTGATGTGTTTTAAAGAAAATAGTTTTTACTTTTTAATGCTGAGAGAGAGAGAGAGCAACTTTCTCTTCCTCCCCCACTCCTTTCTACCCCCTCACCTCTCACTTGTCTCTCTCTCTCTCTCTCTCTCTCTCTCTCTCTCTCTCTCTCTCTCTCTCACAACATGGTCAAGGTCATAAATGAAGGTCAAATGTCAAGGTCACTGCTTCTCACCGTAAACTCACTCTGCCTCTCACTGTGCCTCACTCTGCCTCTCACTCTGCCTCTCACTGTACCTCACTCTGCCTCTCACTGTACCTCACTCTGCCTCTCACAGTACCTCACTCTGCCTCTCACTGTACCTCACTCTGCCTCTCACTCTGCCTCACTCTGCCTCTCACTGTACCTCACTCTGCCTCACTCTGCCTCTCACTCTGCCTCTCACTCTGCCTCTCACTGTACCTCACTCTGCCTCTCACTGTACCTCACTCTGCCTCTCACTGTACCTCACTCTGCCTCTCACAGTACCTCACTCTGCCTCTCACTGTACCTCACTCTGCCTCTCACAGTACCTCACTGTACCTCACTCTGCCTCTCACTGTACCTCACTCTGCCTCTCACTCTGCCTCTCACTGTACCTCACTCTGCCTCTCACTGTACCTCACTCTGCCTCTCACTGTACCTCACTCTGCCTCTCACTGTACCTTACTCTGCCTCTCACTGTACCTCACTCTACCTCTCACTGTACCTCACTCTGCCTCTCACTGTACCTCACTCTACCTCACTCTGCCTCTCACTGTACCTCACTCTGCCTCTCACTGTACCTCACTCTGCCTCTCACTGTACCTCACTCTACCTCTCACTGTACCTCACTCTGCCTCTCACTGTACCTCACTCTGCCTCTCACTGTACCTCACTCTGCCTCTCACTGTACCTCACTCTGCCTCTCACTGTACCTCACTCTGCCTCTCACTGTACCTCACTCTGCCTCTCACTGTACCTCACTCTGCCTCTCACAGTACCTCACTCTGCCTCTCACAGTACCTCACTCTGCCTCTCACTGTACCTCACTCTGCCTCTCACAGTACCTCACTCTGCCTCTCACTGTACCTCACTCTGCCTCTCACTGTACCTCACTCTGCCTCTCACTGTACCTCACTCTGCCTCTCACTGTACCTCACTCTGCCTCTCACTGTACCTCACTCTGCCTCTCACTGTACCTCACTCTGCCTCTCACTGTACCTCACTCTGCCTCTCACAGTACCTCACTCTGCCTCTCACTGTACCTCACTCTGCCTCTCACAGTACCTCACTGCACCTCACTCTGCCTCTCACTGTACCTCACTCTGCCTCTCACTCTGCCTCTCACTGTACCTCACTCTGCCTCTCACTGTACCTCACTCTGCCTCTCACTGTACCTCACTCTGCCTCTCACTGTACCTCACTCTGCCTCTCACTGTACCTCACTCTGCCTCTCACTGTACCTCACTCTGCCTCTCACTGTACCTCACTCTGCCTCTCACTGTACCTTACTCTGCCTCTCACTGTACCTCACTCTACCTCTCACTGTACCTCACTCTGCCTCTCACTGTACCTCACTCTACCTCTCACTCTACCTCACTCTGCCTCTCACTGTACCTCACTCTGCCTCTCACTGTACCTCACTCTGCCTCTCACTGTACCTCACTCTACCTCTCACTGTACCTCACTCTGCCTCTCACTGTACCTCACTCTGCCTCTCACTGTACCTCACTCTGCCTCTCACTGTACCTCACTCTGCCTCTCACTGTACCTCACTCTGCCTCTCACTGTACCTCACTCTGCCTCTCACTGTACCTCACTCTGCCTCTCACTGTACCTCACTCTGCCTCTCACAGTACCTCACTCTATCTCTCACTGTACCTCACTCTGCCTCTCACTGTACCTCACTCTGCCTCTCACTGTACCTCACTCTGCCTCTCACTGTACCTCACTCTGCCTCTCACTGTACCTCACTCTGCCTCTCACTCTGCCTCTCACTGTACCTCACTCTGCCTCTCACTGTACCTCACTGTACCTCACTCTGCCTCTCACTGTACCTCACTCTGCCTCTCACTGTACCTCACTGTACCTCACTGTACCTCACTCTACCTCTCACTGTACCTCACTGTACCTCACTCTGCCTCTCACTGTACCTCACTCTGCCTCTCACTGTACCTCACTCTACCTCTCACTGTACCTCCCTCAATGATCTCTCTGAGGCCATTTCTTCCCGGTGAGGATATTTTTCCCCCACAAACTTTCCCTCTCATATTACTAACTTCCTCCCTTATACTTTTTTTCCCTAACAGAAGGATTTTTTTCCTAAACTTTAAATTTTACTTCATTGATAAATCCTTGACGTGGGGGATTTTTCTTCCGGTGTGGAGGAAGATGAGGAGGAGGAGGAGGAAGAGGGGGAAGAGTAGGAGGAGGAGGGGGAGGAGGAGGAGACGTGAGTGGAATACTTAGAGGGATGGTAGACTCTTGGGGAGGTGAGTGGGGGAGGAGGTGAGTGGGGAAGGAGGTGAGAGTGGGGAAGGAGGAAGAGGAAGAAGAAGAGGAGGAGGAGGAGGAACCACAGCAGGTCTAGCTAGGAAGGAAGACACTAGGACCTGGTCAGCTTGTACAGGCTCACCACACTGACACGGTAGAAAGATCGAGGGATGGTGATAATATGAATCATTATTATTATTATTATGTTATTATTATTATTATATATAATTCTTAATGAGAGAAGTTATAAGTGATAATTAAGGACTAAAAGTTAATGGTGAAGTAATATAAAATAAACGGTATGCAAATGAGGTATTACAAAAGCTGATTAACAACCATCACTACCACTACTACCACCACTACCAACACCACCACTACTACTACCACCATCACCACCACCACTATCACCACTACCAACACCACCACTACCAACACCACCACCACCACCACTATCACCACTACCAACACCACCACTACCACCATCACCACTACCACCATCACCACCACCACTATCACCACTACCAACACCACCACTACCACCATCACCACCACCACCACCACTACCACTACCAACACCACCACTACCACCATCACCACCACCACCACCACTACCACTACCAACACCACCACTACCACCACCACTACCACCACCACTATCACCACTACTACCACCACCACCACTACCACTACCAACACCACCACTACCAACACCACCGCTACCACCATCACCACCACCACTATCACCACTACTACCACCACCACCACTACCACCACTACTACCACCACCACTACCAACACCACCACTACCACCATCACCACTACTACCACCACCACCACTATCACCACTACTACCACCAACACCACCACTACCACCATCATCACCACCACCACCACCACCACCATCACTATCACCACTACTACCACCACCACCACCACTATTACCACTACTACCACCACCACCACTATCACCACTACTACCACCACCACTACCACCATCACCACCACCACCACCACTACAACCACTACCACCATCACCACCACCACCACTACCACCACTATCACCACTACCAACACCACCACTACCACCACCACCACCACTACCACCACACCCTGCCTACCACATTACTATCACAGAATAACAAAATGTGAGGCCAGACATACTGCGTCACACTCCTGCGGCCAGACATACTGCCTCACACTCCTGCGGCCAGACATACTGACTCACACTCCTGCGGCCAGACATACTGCCTCACACTCCTGCGGCCAGACATACTGCCTCACACTCCTGCGGCCAGACATACTGCCTCACACTCCTGCAGCCAGATATACTGCCTCACACTCCTGCGGCTAGACATACTGCCTCACACTCCTGCGGCCAGACATACTGCCTCACACTCCTGCGGCCAGACATACTGCCTCACACTCCTGCGGCCAGACATACTGCCTCACACGCCTGTACTCACGCAGTTGTGAATAAGTTACCCTTTATGTATAGAACTAAACAAATAATGTAAATGAAATACTGTGTAGCATTCAGTGCCATAATATCCTGACCACGGGGGTTAATTATTATGACCCTTTGTGACCTCTACTCTGTAATCCTTTTGTGCTACCGCTCACAGGATAGGTATGGGGTGCACAATAAACTAGCCGCTGTAAGTGACAAAATAAAAATAAAAAATCAACCACATTACTTATCGTTCCCAGGAGACAACATCAGCACTGCCCGGCCCATACTGATGTAACGGTAGACTGCGGTACGACGGAGGGAGACTAATACAGCTGTGTGTGTGTGTGTGTGTGTGTGTGTGTGTGAATTTAAATGGACACTAACCTACAAAGCATACACAAACACACATACACGCATCTATACAAGAGAAACACACACACACACACACACACACACACACACATACACACATACATACAGAAACAAACAACAAACATCTGTCTTAAGAGAGAGAGAGAGAGAGAGAGAGAGAGAGAGAGAGAGAGAGAGAGAGAGAGAGAGAGACCTCAAACAACACCATCACTTAGCCATACGTCTCTCCCTTCCTCTTCTGAGTGGCTTAGCGGGAGTCGTGCAATCAGATCACCGTGTCTCTACCAATCAGATCATTATGGGAGACAAACAACAACAACAAAAACACACAGGAGCCATCTTATCTGATTTCCTTATATGAATAATATTAACAAGAAATCAGACAACAGCCTATCAGACTCAGGTCCATCAGACATTCTATATAAAGACAACAGTTGAAAATCAGGTCTTTTCCCATCAGGGCGGGAGAGGAGGAAGGAGGGAAGGAAAGGAAGGAGAGAGAGGAGGAGAAATAGGGAAAGAGAGAAGAAAGGAGAGAACGAAGGAGGGGAGGGGTGAGTGGGGAGGGGAGGGAGTGGGGGGGAGGGGAGTGGGGTGAGGGGAGGGCTGAGTGGGGAGGGGAGGGAGTGGGGGGGAGGGGAGTGGGGGGAGGGGAGGGGTGAGTGGGGGGGAGGGGAGGGGAGTGGGGGGAGGGGGGTGGGGGGAGGGGAGGGGTGAGTGGGGCGGGGGGGGCGTGGGGGGGAGGGTAGAGGAATTAGAAGCAGCTAATAAGGTACAGTATTTTCTCACTCTCTGTCTCTCCCACCGATTACACACACATACACACACACACACACACTCTCCCTCCCACTCCCCCCCTCCCCCTCTCCCCCACTCCCCCTCTGTCCCTCTCCCCCTCTCCCCCTCTCTCCCTCTGTCCCTCCCCCTCTCTCCCTCTGTCTCTCCCCCTCTCTCCCTCTCTCTCTCTGTCCCTCCCCCTCTCTCCCTCGGTCCCTCGCTCTCTCTCCCTCTCTCTCTCTGTCCCTCCCCCTCTCTCCCTCTCTCTCCCCCTCCCACTCCCACCCACTCCCTCCCTCTCCTTCGATTCTATCTCTCTCCCGTCCCTCACTTTTATCTCTCCCTCTCACATTTCCTCTTTGTCCTCCCTCTCCTTTGATCTCTCTCACACATCTCTCACACATCTCTCTCACATCTCTCTCACACATCTCTCACACATCTCTCTCACATCTCTCTCACACATCTCTCTCACACACCTCCCACATCTCTCTCACACACCTCTCTCACACACCTCTCTCACACACCTCTCTCACACACCTCTCTCACACACCTCTCTCACACATCTCTCTCACACACCTCTCTCACACACCTCTCACCCTCTCTCACACATCTCTCTCACACATCTCTCTCACACATCTCTCTCACACACCTCTCTCACACACCTCTCTCACACATCTCTCTCACACACCTCTCACACACCTCACACATCTCTCTCACACACCTCTCTCACACACCTCTCACACACACCTCTCTCACACACCTCTCTCACACACCTCTCACACACCTCTCTCTCACACATCTCTCACACATCTCTCTCACATCTCTCTCACACATCTCTCTCACATCTCTCTCACACATCTCTCACACATCTCTCTCACATCTCTCTCACACATCTCTCTCACACACCTCACACATCTCTCTCACACACCTCTCTCACACACCTCTCACACACACCTCTCTCACACACCTCTCTCACACACCTCTCTCACACATCTCTCTCACACACCTCTCTCACACACCTCTCACCCTCTCTCACACATCTCTCTCACACACCTCTCACACATCTCTCTCACACACCTCTCTCACACACCTCTCTCACACACACCTCTCTCACACACCTCTCTCACACATCTCTCTCACACACCTCTCTCTCTCTCTCTCTCTCTCTCTCTGCTCATTACTCACTTAACCTAAACAGAAAAAATAACCCCCTATTAAAAGTCACTAAAATTCATGGCTTTATTTATAGTTCAGACTGAGTGACGTGTTGACTTACGAGGAAAAAAGCCCCTAAAATTTTTAATGTTAGTTTAAACACTCAATGTTAAGTAGTGTGTTGATGGTAAACATTGATGGTAGTAATGTTTTATTAACCATTGCATGAAACGAGACCCAAAAAAAAAAAACGAATAAATTGATAAAAACTAAACAAATTCTCACTTAATTATAGTTTTCTCTGATAAAATAAGAAGACAAAATATTTTCCACTCATATTATTATAAGTTTATGAGTCAAATAATGATGTCATGTGTGAGATAATGATGTCATGTGTGAGATAATGATGTCATGTGTGAGATAATGATGTCGTGAGTAAGATAATGATGTCATGTGTGAGATAATGATGTCATGTGTGAGATAATGATGTCATGTGTGATATAATGATGTCATGTGTGAGATAATGATGTCATGAGTCAAATAATGATGTCATGTGTGAGATAATGATGTCATATGTGAGATAATGATGTCATGTGTGAGATAATGATGTCATGTGTGAGATAATGATGTCGTGAGTAAGATAATGATGTTATGTGTGAGATAATGATGTCATGTGTGAGATAATGATGTCATGTGTGAGATAATGAGGTCATGTGTGAGATAATGATGTCATGTGTGAGATAATGGTTAAAATAGTTTGTATCTTTTCATGAACACTTCTTAACATAGCGGCATTAGTTAACTCAAAGACCCTCCTCTTCTTCCTCCTCCTCCTCCTCCTCCTCCTCCTCTTCCTCCTCCTCTCCTTCCTCTTCCAAATTCTAAGGGAAAAATAAACCACGATAATTTTAATCTAACCTAACCTAACCTAATCTAACCTAACCTAACCTAACCTGACCTAACCTAACCTAACTTAACCTAATCTAACCTAACCTAACCTAACCTTTGTCCCACTCTCCGCCAACACCTGCTGACACCTGCTGGCACCTGTGTTGATTGACAAAAGAACACCAACTCCAATCATAGCGGCCATACTGAGAGAGAGAGAGAGAGAGAGAGAGAGAGAGAGAGAGAGAGAGAGAGAGGGGGGGGGGGTGAAGGTCGGCAGGCAGGGGGGGGTGAAGGTCGGCAGGCAGGGGGGGTGAAGGTTGGCAGGCAGGGGGGGTAAAGGTTTGCAGGCAGGGGGGGTGAAGGTCGGCAGGCAGGGGGAGGGGGTGAAGGTTGGCAGGCAGGGGGAGGGGGTGAAGGTCGGCAGGCAGGGGGGGAGGTGATGGTCGGCAGGCAGGGGGAGGGGAGGTGAAGGTCGGCAGGGAGGGGGGGGGAGGGTTGGCAGGCAGGGGGGGGAGGGTTGGCAGGCGGGGGGGGGAGGGTTGGCAGGCTACTGGGAACATAGATATTGATTTCTCTCCTTCCGGTCTCGCATTCTTCCTAGAGGAGGAGGAGGAGGAGGAGGAGGAGGAGGAGGAGGAGAAGAAGAAGAAGAAGAAGAAGAAGAAGAAGAAGAAGAAGAAAGAGAATAGGAATGGAAAAGGGCCTGTGAGAGTGAGAGATAATGAAGGAGGAGGAGGAAGAGGAGAAGGAGGAGGAGGAGGCCTTATATTGGGTCGTGGACCATATTAAATTTTTTTGTATTATGAAGGAGAGAGAGAGAGAGAGAGAGAGAGAGAGAGAGAGAGAGAGAGAGAGAGAGAGAGAGAACAAGATGACACACACACACACACACACACACACACACACACACACACACACACTCCATTAATTGAAAATATTGTTCAATTATATGAGGAATTTTTTATAATTTTGAATATATTTTTTTATCTCGATCTCAAAATTAATTAAGTATCGGGGGCAGGTGAGGACAGGTCTTGAGAGGTGAGGACAGGTCTTGAGAGGTGAGGACAGGTCTTGAGAGGTGAGGAGAGGTCTTGAGAGGTGAGGAGAGGTCTTGAGAGGTGAGGACAGGTCTTGAGAGGTGAGGAAAGGTCTTGGGAGGTGAGGAAAGGTCTTGGGAGGTGAGGAAAGGTCTTGAGAGGTGAGGACAGGTCTTGAGAGGTGAGGACAGGTCTTGAGAGGTGAGGACAGGTCTTGAGAGGTGAGGAGAGGTCTTGAGAGGTGAGGACAGGTCTTGAGAGGTGAGGACAGGTCTTGAGAGGTGAGGACAGGTCTTGAGAGGTGAGGACAGGTCTTGAGAGGTGAGGAGAGGTCTTGAGAGGTGAGGACAGGTCTTGAGAGGTGAGGAGAGGTCTTGAGAGGTGAGGAGAGGTCTTAAGAGGTGAGGACAGGTCTTGAGAGGTGAGGACAGGTCTTGAGAGGTGAGGATAGGTCTTGAGAGGTGAGGTAAGGTCTTGAGAGGTGAGGAAAGGTCTTGAGAGGTGAGGACAGGCCTTGAGAGGTGAGGACAGGTCTTGAGAGGTGAGGATAGGTCTTGAGAGGTGAGGACAGGTCTTGAGAGGTGAGGAAAGGTCTTGAGAGGTGAGGACAGGTCTTGAGAGGTGAGGACAGGTCTTGAGAGGTGAGGAAAGGTCTTGAGAGGTGAGGACAGGCCTTGAGAGGTGAGGACAGGTCTTGAGAGGTGAGGAGAGGTCTTGAGAGGTGAGGAGAGGTCTTAAGAGGTGAGGACAGGTCTTGAGAGGTGAGGACAGGTCTTGAGAGGTGAGGACAGGTCTTGAGAGGTGAGGACAGGTCTTGAGAGGTGAGGTAAGGTCTTGAGAGGTGAAGACAGGTCTTGAGAGGTGAGGACAGGTCTTGAGAGGTGAGGACAGGTCTTGAGAGGTGAGGATAGGTCTTGAGAGGTGAGGTAAGGTCTTGAGAGGTGAGGACAGGTCTTGAGAGGTGAGGACAGGTCTTGAGAGGTGAGGAAAGGTCTTGGGAGGTGAGGAAAGGTCTTGGGAGGTGAGGAAAGGTCTTGAGAGGTGAGGACAGGTCTTGAGAGGTGAGGACAGGTCTTGAGAGGTGAGGACAGGTCTTGAGAGGTGAGGAAAGGTCTTGAGAGGTGAGGAAAGGTCTTGAGAGGTCAGGACAGGTCTTGAGAGGTGAGGTAAGGTCTTGAGAGGTGAGGAAAGGTCTTGAGAGGTGAGGACAGGTCTTGAGAGGTGAGGTAAGGTCTTGAGAGGTGAGGACAGGTCTTGAGAGGTGAGGACAGGTCTTGAGAGGTGAGGAAAGGTCTTGAGAGGTGAGGACAGGTCTTGAGAGGTGAGGAAAGGTCTTGAGAGGTGAGGACAGGCCTTGAGAGGTGAGGACAGGTCTTGAGAGGTGAGGATAGGTCTTGAGAGGTGAGGACAGGTCTTGAGAGGTGAGGAAAGGTCTTGAGAGGTGAGGACAGGTCTTGAGAGGTGAGGACAGGTCTTGAGAGGTGAGGACAGGTCTTGAGAGGTGAGGAAAGGTCTTGAGAGGTGAGGACAGGCCTTGAGAGGTGAGGACAGGTCTTGAGAGGTGAGGAGAGGTCTTGAGAGGTGAGGAGAGGTCTTAAGAGGTGAGGACAGGTCTTGAGAGGTGAGGACAGGTCTTGAGAGGTGAGGACAGGTCTTGAGAGGTGAGGAAAGGTCTTGAGAGGTGAGGAAAGGTCTTGAGAGGTGAGGACAGGTCTTGAGAGGTGAGGAAAGGTCTTGAGAGGTGAGGACAGGCCTTGAGAGGTGAGGACAGGTCTTGAGAGGTGAGGAGAGGTCTTGAGAGGTGAGGAGAGGTCTTAAGAGGTGAGGACAGGTCTTGAGAGGTGAGGACAGGTCTTGAGAGGTGAGGACAGGTCTTGAGAGGTGAGGAAAGGTCTTGAGAGGTGAGGAAAGGTCTTGAGGGGTGAGGAAATTGCTGATATAGTTAAATAGATATTCAACTGGAGGTGTACGTGTAGCAATTTACCATCCAATTAACGCACGCTTTATCACACCTCCCCCCCCCCTCTCACCTCCCCCTCACCCACCACCCCCCTCCCTCTCTCACCCCTCTCACCTCACCCCTCTCCACATAATGCTAGGACCCCCCCCCACTCTCTTACAGTGACGTATGCAGGTATGATGTGCGGTGATTGGTTCTCTTCTACAACGACGTTAGTATAATGTGAGGTGATTGGTCCTCTCTTACAGTGACGTATGCAGGTATGATGTGCGGTGATTGGTTCTCTTCTACAACGACGTTAGTATAATGTGAGGTGATTGGTCCTCTCTTACAGTGACGTATGCAGGTATAATGTGAGGTGATTGGTCCTCTCCGACAGGTGATTGGTTCTCCCTTATTATGACGTTACACTACGAGTTTTGATTGGAAGATAAGATGCAGAAATAGACGTCAAGGCAGATAAGGACCAATCACAGCTCGTTATGCCCCCATTCACGTGGATCCTGCCAGTGAAGACTTCAGACGTGGGTGTGATAAGGAGTCCTCTTGTTGGGTCGATACAGCCTGCCTTCCTTCCTCCTTCCTTCCTTCCTTACTCCTTCCTTCCTTCCTTCCTTCCTTCCTCCTTCCTTCCTTCCTTCCTTCCTTCCTTCCTTCTTCCTTCCTTCCTTCCTTCCTCCTTCCTTCCTTCCTTACTCCTTCCTTCCTTCCTTCCTTCCTCCTTCCTTCCTCCTTCCTTCCCTCCCAGTAGTAGTAGTAGTCATTCCAGATAGTCCTTCATGAAACTAACAAAATTGACTCACCACCACCACCATCGTCACCACCACCACCACTACCATCGTCACCACCACCACCACCACCACCACCACCATCGTCACCACCACCACCACCACTACCATCGTCACCACCACCACCACCACCACCACCATCGTCACCACCACCATCGTCACCACCACCACCACCACCACCACCACTACCCTCACCACCACCACCACCACCACCAGTCATCGAGGGTGAGGTCCAAGTGTCAGGTCGGCACTGTACAAGGTCCTCCTCTGCGGCAGCCCTTAGTGTAGTACCAAGGTGTTGAGCTCACCTGGGGACACGTTCACCTCAATGGCCTCACCTGGGAAGACACTGTGTAGTCCTTTGTGTCCTGAGGGGAGAGGGGGGAGAGGAGAAGGAGAGGGAAGAGTGGGAGTATGTATGCTACCCAACACGACATAAACACCACTCCCAATCAGACGGGATGTTATATTAATTGTTTCAACATACGTGGTCTTACCTGTAAATGTTATTAATTACCTAAGGTGTCTCCTTCATTATATTACAGGTATATTAATTACTCAAATCTTTACTTATATTTTGCTTCGTTTATCTGGATGAAAATTAATTCTTTATTGGATATTATTCTTTGTGACGTTACTTAGTTGTCTGGCTACCTCAACCCGACCCTCCCTCCTTACCATACTCCACTACCATCCATCCATCTACCCGACCCTCCCTCCTTACCATACTCCACCACCATCCATCTATCCCTATCATCATCCTTCTATCCCTCCAAGCACATCAGAAGCAGGTACGATACTTGAGGGGGGGGGGGGGGGGGAAATGATGTGATGTAAACAGAACGTCGTACAATATGATAAAAGTTGACGAACATTATGGTAGTGTCGTGCATGGTGGCTGTTAGACGCACTCTCATTCCTAGGAATTTATTTTGTATTTAGTTCTCTTTTTCTACGTGAATTATTATAATGAGTTTCGTGAACAGAAATACCCTATGAGGATGAAGTTTTTAATCAATTTGGGATCATTATTAACTCTGAAGGCGGTGGGAACTATATACTACGATAAGGGAAGACGATTTTTATTATTATTATATTTTATTATTATTATTATTATCTTTACTATGTGATGGACGGACACACACACACACACACGTATCCGTATTTGTTTGTTTTTACGTAATCTTGGCGTTTTAGGTTACGTCAGACGGTTAAATGGAGGTTTACGTCTTTACTAACGAGGGAGGTTTGTCGTACGAAACGCTATGACTCCTCGTTAAGCAGTTCCCTCGTCGTTAAGTAGTTCCCTCGTCGTTAAGTAGTTCCCTAGCGTATAATGATGAGGTGAAGATGTGTCCCAACTGGTGTGATCCTTACCTGAACACACCGCTGGTATTAGTATTAGTATTATTATTATTATTATTATTATCATTATCTTTTTATTGTGTGTGTGTGTGTGTGTGTGTGTGTGTGTGTGTGTGTGTGTGTGTGTGTGTGCGTGCGTGCGTGCGTGTGTGTGTGTGTGTGTGTGTGTGTGTGTGCGTGTGCGTGTGTGTGTGTGTGTTACTTCACCATGACCATAATCTTTCACCTGTGTTCAGCGCCCCCATGCAAATTACTCGCGGCAATAAACTATTCACATTCCAATTTGCAGAACTCGGGTTAGATTAGATTAGGTTGGATTAGTGTAGTGTAGTGTAGGTTAGTGTGGGGTTAGGTTAGGTTAGGTTAGTGTGGGGTTAGGTTAGGTTAGTGTGGGGTTAGGTTAGTGTGGGGTTAGGTTAGTGTGGGGTTAGGTTAGGTTAGTGTGGGGTTAGGTTAGTGTGGGGTTAGGTTAGGTTAGGTTAGGGTTAAGCATCTAGGATCACCTGAAGTATATCCACCCCAGCTTGTTACCTAAAGATTACACAGCAGGTAGAGGCAGCAGCAGCAGATAGAGGCATCAGTAGCAGGTAGAGGCATCATCAGCAGGTAGAGGCATCAGCAGGTAGAGGCAGCAGCAGCAGGTAGAGGCATCAGCAGCAGGTAGAGGCAGCAGCAGCAGATAGACGCATCAGCAGCAGGTAGAGGCAGCAGCAGCAGGTAGAGGCAGCAGCAGCAGGTAGAGGCATCAGCAGCAGGTAGAGGCATCAGCAGCAGGTAGAGGCATCAGCAGCAGGTAGAGGCATTAGCAGCAGGTAGAGGCATCAGCAGCAGGTAGAGGCATCAGCAGCAGGTAGAGGCATTAGCAGCAGGTAGAGGCATCAGCAGCAGGTAGAGGCATCAGCAGCAGGTAGAGGCATCATCAGCAGGCAGAGGCATCATCAGCAGGTAGAGGCATCAGCAGCAGGTAGAGGCAGCAGCAGCAGATAGAGGCATCAGCAGCAGGTAGAGGCAGCAGCAGCAGGTAGAGGCAGCAGCAGCAGGTAGAGGCATCATCAGCAGGTAGAGGCATCATCAGCAGGTAGAGGCATCAGCAGCAGGTAGAGGCATCAGCAGCAGGTAGAGGCATCAGCAGCAGGTAGAGGCATCAGCAGCAGGTAGAGGCATCAGCAGTAGGTAGAGGCATCAGCAGCAGGTAGAGGCATCAGCAGCAGGTAGAGGCATCAGCAGCAGGTAGAGGCATTAGCAGCAGGTAGAGGCATCAGCAGCAGGTAGAGGCATCAGCAGCAGGTAGAGGCAGGCGAGGCAGTTTCCGGTAGTGGCCTTTTTTGCCTCTGAATGAGTAATAATCAGACGAGTGGTGAATCAGTTTCCTCCCTCCCTCCCTTCCTCCCTCCCTCCTACTCTCCCTCCCTGCCTCCCTCCCTCCTTCTCTCCCTCCCTCTCGCCCTCCCTTCAAACCTAACCTAACCAAATTTTAAATCCTAACCTAACCTAACCAACGACAATAAAATAATACCTACTTAATCTACTGCTCCTTTTAATTTATATATTTCATCATTAATTGCTATAGGTAATTAGTTAATTGCTCTACAGGTAATTACACACCTCAGGTATTACAGGTGATATAAACACGGGTCAGGTGTAAATAATTAACCTCATTAATGATGCAGGTATAGATTTATCTCACCTCCATGAGTCAATGGTGCTGCTTCTGTTACCTGACCCCCCCCCCCCCACACACACTCATTCCACCAATCATAACCTCCTTTCATTCCTCACACACACACACACACACATTCATTCCACCAATCATAACCTCGTCTCATTCCTCACACACACACACACACACTCATTCCACTAATCATAACCTCTCATTCCTCACACACACACACACACACACACTCATTCCACCAATCATAACCTCGTCTCATTCCTCACACACATACACACACTCATTCCACCAATCATAACCTCGTCTCATTCCTCACACACATACACACACTCATTCCACCAATCATAACCTCGTCTCATTCCTCACACACACTCAATATAGACTACTCTAGGGCGTAGGAACTTACAGGCTGAACCCTCCTGACATTTCCACACAACATTTAACAGAGATTTGTATTGATTCTAACCTGAAAAATATTCTTGTTGTGGCCTGTCGTCTTTAGTGTGTGTGTGTGTGTGTGTGTGTGTGTGTGTGTGTGTGTGTGTGTGTGTGTGTGTGTAAAACAGTAGACCAAACGGGGGGGGGGGGGCTCACCTGAAGATTATATGAAGTAAGAGTCAACATCTGTGTCAGGTGTTATGTGGTTGAGGCAGTAATGAGGTAAAGGTAAAGACAGGTGTTGGCTCAGGTGGTGAAGAGGTTAGTGACCAACAACAACAACAATGACAATAATGATGATAATAATAATAATAATAATAATAATAATAATAATAATAATAATAATAATAATAATAATAATAATAAAAATAATAATAATAATAATAAGAAGAAGAGGTTGGCCGACCCAAAGGCCACCTAGGCGTGAATTTGCTTAAGGTGTAGAAGCTGCCGCCAACACAACAACCACACCCTGAGTTAACGAGCTGCATGACCCAGTGTTTGAGGTGTAGAAGCTGTCGCCAACACAACAACCACAGCCTGAGTTATCGAGCTGCATGACCCAGTGTTTAAGGTGTAGAAGCTGTCACCAACACAACAACCACACCCTGAGTTAACGAGCTGCATGACCCAGTGTTTAAGGTGTAGAAGCTGTCACCAACACAACAACCACAGCCTGAGTTATCGAGCTGCATGACCCAGTGTTTAAGGTGTAGAAGCTGTCGCCAACACAACAACCACAGCCTGAGTTATCGAGCTGCATGACCCAGTGTTTAAGGTGTAGAAGCTGTCGCCAACACAACAACCACACCCTAAGTTAACGAGCTGCATGACCCAGTGTTTAAGGTGTAGAAGCTGTCGCCAACACAACAACCACACCCTGAGTTAACGAGCTGCATGACCCAGTGTTTAAGGTGTAGAAGCTGTCGCCAACACAACAACCACACCCTAAGTTAACGAGCTGCATGACCCAGTGTTTAAGGTGTAGAAGCTGTCGCCAACACAACAACCACAGCCTGAGTTAACGAGCTGCATGACCCAGTGTTTAAGGTGTAGAAGCTGTCGCCAACACAACAACCACACCCTAAGTTAACGAGCTGCATGACCCAGTGTTTAAGGTGTAGAAGCTGTCGCCAACACAACAACCACACCCTGAGTTAACGAGCTGCATGACCCAGTGTTTAAGGTGTAGAAGCTGTCGCCAACACAACAACCACACCCTGAGTTAACGAGCTGCATGACCCAGTGTTTAAGGTGTAGAAGCTGTCGCCAACACAACAACCACACCCTGAGTTAACGAGCTGCATGACCCAGTGTTTAAGGTGTAGAAGCTGTCGCCAACACAACAACCACACCCTGAGTTAACGAGCTGCATGACCCAGTGTTTAAGGTGTAGAAGCTGTCGCCAACACAACAACCACACCCTGAGTTAACGAGCTGCATGACCCAGTGTTTAAGGTGTAGAAGCTGTCGCCAACACAACAACCACAGCCTGAGTTAACGAGCTGCATGACCCAGTGTTTAAGGTGTAGAAGCTGTCGCCAACACAACAACCACACCCTGAGTTAACGAGCTGCATGACCCAGTGTTTAAGGTGTAGAAGCTGTCGCCAACACAACAACCACACCCTGAGTTAACGAGCTGCATGACCCAGTGTTTAAGGTGTAGAAGCTGTCGCCAACACAACAACCACACCCTAAGTTAACGAGCTGCATGACCCAGTGTTTAAGGTGTAGAAGCTGTCGCCAACACAACAACCACAGCCTGAGTTAACGAGCTGCATGACCCAGTGTTTAAGGTGTAGAAGCTGTCGCCAACACAACAGCCACACCCTAAGTTAACGAGCTGCATGACCCAGTGTTTAAGGTGTAGAAGCTGTCGCCAACACAACAACCACAGCCTGAGTTAACGAGCTGCATGACCCAGTGTTTAAGGTGTAGAAGCTGTCGCCAACACAACAACCACAGCCTGAGTTAACGAGCTGCATGACCCAGTGTTTAAGGTGTAGAAGCTGTCGCCAACACAACAACCACACCCTGAGTTAACGAGCTGCATGACCCAGTGTTTAAGGTGTAGAAGCTGTCGCCAACACAACAACCACACCCTAAGTTAACGAGCTGCATGAACCAGTGTTTAAGGTGTAGAAGCTGTCGCCAACACAACAACCACACCCTGAGTTAACGAGCTGCATGACCCAGTGTTTAAGGTGTAGAAGCTGTCGCCAACACAACAACCACAGCCTGAGTTATCGAGCTGCATGACCCAGTGTTTAAGGTGTAGAAGCTGTCACCAACACAACAACCACACCCTGAGTTAACGAGCTGCATGACCCAGTGTTTAAGGTGTAGAAGCTGTCGCCAACACAACAACCACAGCCTGAGTTAACGAGCTGCATGACCCAGTGTTTAAGGTGTAGAAGCTGTCGCCAACACAACAACCACACCCTGAGTTAACGAGCTGCATGACCCAGTGTTTAAGGTGTAGAAGCTGTTTCCAACACAACAACCACACAGTGAGTTAACGAGCTGCATGACCCAGTGTCAAGGAATATTCCGAGAAGACCGGACAACTCGCCAACTGCACTGGCTAACCATTACCCCGGAACACGATCCACAAATCGATTAACATCCAGGTCCCCCCAATTACTGCTGGGTAGACAGAGGCAAATGGCGTAAAGAAACTTGCCCATACAGGTGTACAACTTACAACATAGGTATACAGTATACATGGACAGTGCAGGTATACAACAACAGTAACCAAGCAGTAGACAGTAAACCGTCAGTGTATTTTCAGGTGATTCCTCTGTAACTTAACCTACGCCTCCACCTGGATATTACAGTAGTTTGTTTATTTCAGGTTTGTAATGTTGTTAAATGTTGTGTTTAATTTGTACTTCTCAGCTCCTAACATTATTTAGTTCCTGTGTTTAGTGTGACTGACTGTAACACTACAACACCTGTCAACAGACTGGAACACTACAACACCTGTCAACAGACTGGAACACCTGTCACGTTATAACACCTGTATTAATGATCTCTATACGATAAACACAGAAACAAACCAAATATAGACTATAGATAAAATAACAAACTGATGAAAATAAAACATTATAAAAACACCAAGTCCAATTTGTTGTCCACCACAATGTTTAACCCGCCGAGATGTTTAGGTCAGTAACAACCTCTCACAATGATTACAGTGAATGTTGACGAATGTTTAGACGTAATGTTTAACCCGGGATTAACATTCTTTGACAGATTCGTTGATATTTAATCTTCTTTTGTGTTTACTGGGGCATCAAACTACTGAATTAACCATCTATGTTTATAATGTTTAGTTGTTGACGTGAAATGCTAAACTAGATGTGTTCATCACTTTTGTTTGGGATATTTACCGATGTTTACTTGGGATAATAATGTTTGATGTTGAGCTGGGATGATTAGTGTGGTGGGTGTGGTAGGTGTGGCGACAGGTGTGGTAGGTGTGGTAACAAGTCTAACAGGTGTTGTAACAGGTGTGGTAATGGGTGTGGTAGCAGGTGTGACAGGTGTGGTAACAAGTCTAACAGGTGTGGTAACGGGTGTGGTAACAGGTCTAACAAGTGTGGTAGCAGGTGTGACAGGTGTGGTAGCAGGTGTGACAGGTGTGGTAGCAGGTGTGGTAAGTGTGTGGCAAATGACCACACTGGGCGGGCCTTCTGATCCGTGTGGTCAATGAATCGGCCTTTGATCCACTGATGGAAAAACACCCAAGCGAGTCTTTTTTTAGTACGATAATTTAACCCTTTGAGTACGATGATTTAACCCTTTGAGTACGATGATTTAACCCTTTGAGTACGATGATTTAACCCTTTGAGTACGATGATTTAACCCTTTGAGTACGATGATTTAACCCTTTGAGGACGATGATTTAACCCTTTGAGTACGATGATTTAACCCTTTGAGTACGATGATTTAACCCTTTGAGTACGATGATTTAACCCTTTGAGTACGATGATTTAACCCTTTGAGTACGATGATTTAACCCTTTGAGTACGATGGTTTAACCCTTTGAGTACGATGATTTAACCCTTTGAGTACGATGATTTAACCCTTTGAGTACGGTGATTTAACCCTTTGAGGACGATGATTTAACCCTTTGAGGACGATGATTTAACCCTTTGAGGACGATGATTTAACCCCTTGAGTACGATGATTTAACCCTTTGAGGACGATGATTTAACCCTTTGAGTACGATGATTTAACCCTTTGAGTACGATGATTTAACCCTTTGAGTACGGTGATTTAACCCTTTGAGGACGATGATTTAACCCTTTGAGTACGATGATTTAACCCTTTGAGTACGATGATTTAACCCTTTGAGTACGGTGATTTAACCCTTGAGGACGATGATTTAACCCTTTGAGTACGATGATTTAACCCTTTGAGTACGATGATTTAACCCTTTGAGTACGATGATTTAACCCTTTGAGTACGATGATTTAACCCTTTGAGTACGATGATTTAACCCTTTGAGTACGATGATTTAACCCTTTGAGTACGGTGATTTAACCCTTTGAGGACGATGATTTAACCCTTTGAGTACGATGATTTAACCCTTTGAGTACGATGATTTAACCCTTTGAGTACGATGATTTAACCCTTTGAGGACGATGATTTAACCCTTTGAGTACGATGATTTAACCCTTTGAGTACGATGATTTAACCCTTTGAGTACGATGATTTAACCCTTTGAGTACGATGATTTAACCCTTGAGTACGATGATTTAACCCTTTGAGTACGATGATTTAACCCTTGAGGACGATGATTTAACCCTTTGAGTACGATGATTTAACCCTTTGAGTACGATGATTTAACCCTTTGAGTACGATGATTTAACCCTTTGAGTACGATGATTTAACCCTTTGAGTACGATGATTTAACCCTTTGAGTACGATGATTTAACCCTTTGAGGACGATGATTTAACCCTTTGAGTACGATGATTTAACCCTATGAGTACGATGATTTAACCCTTTGAGTACGGTGATTTAACCCTTTGAGGACGATGATTTAACCCTTTGAGTACGATGATTTAACCCTTTGAGTACGGTGATTTAACCCTTTGAGGACGATGATTTAACCCTTTGAGTACGATGATTTAACCCTTTGAGTACGATGATTTAACCTTTGAGTACGATGATTTAACCCTTTGAGTACGATGATTTAACCCTTTGAGGACGATGATTTAACCCTTTGAGGACGATGATTTAACCCTTTGAGTACGGTGATTTAACCCTTTGAGGACGATGATTTAACCCTTTGAGGACGGTGATTTAACCCTTTGAGGACGATGATTTAACCCTTTGAGGACGATGATTTAACCCTTTGAGGACGATGATTTAACCCTTTGAGTACGATGAGTGATGATAATGATGGTGATTTTAACTCACTTTCATAATCTTGACTCTCTCTCTCTCTCTCTCTCTCTCCTAACCCTCTCTCTCTCTTACCCATAACCCCCCCTCAACCAACCTCCTGCCCCTCTTCCACCTCACCACCGACCTCCACTGAGGCCACCTCCCTCCCGCGGCCTCTACCTTAACTAACCCCCCCCCCCTCAACCAACCTCCTGCCCCTCTTCCACCTCACCACCGACCTCCACTGAGGCCACCTCCCTCCCGCGGCCTCTACCTTAACTAACCCCCCCCCTCAACCAACCTCCTGCCCCTCTTCCACCTCACCACCGACCTCCACTAAGGCCACCTCCCTCCCGCGGCCTCTACCTTAACTAACCCCCCCCCCTCTCAACCAACCTCCTGCCCCTCTTCCACCTCACCACCGACCTCCACTGAGGCCACCTCCCTCCCGCGGCCTCTACCTTAACTAACCCCCCCCCTCTCAACCAACCTCCTGCCCCTCTTCCACCTCACCACCGACCTCCACTAAGGCCACCTCCCTCCCGCGGCCTCTACCTTAACTAACCTCCGCTGACCTGCTGAAAAAGACACATTTTCCCGTGCATCAGGTGGAGACTCTACATCTTTCTTGCCGGGGAACAGAGAGACTGAACCTTTTGTCAACAGACAAATGGAAGATCCGGGCTGGGACCAGGGTCTTTAGCACTAATATGTGTGTGTGTGTCTGAGAGAGAGAGAGAGGCAGGGCTAGATGCTGTTGTGGTGCCGAACAGTAATTTGCAGACGAGGGATCTCAGGTGGAAGCAGGAGACGGTGTTTAGGATGATGTAATAATAATAATAATAATAATAATAATAATAATAATAATAATAATTAACGGTTTATTGAAAGAGCATGGCAGACGGAAGGCTGAAAATATACAGTTACATAATTGGGGAATGGGTCTCTTGATTGACAAATAACATACAAGTAACATAAGTGATACAAATATGATCTATAATAACTAGGTGGGGAGAAGGTCAAACTACAGGGCATTTCAACATAGTGACAGTGCAGGAAGTAGTATTGACTGGGAGTGAATACACTGGTTGATTACAAGTTATTGATAATTTTTATAATGGTTGGGACTGGGCTGTTCTTAAAGAGATCAGTACGTGCTCGTATGGGCTGGATGGGGTTGTGGTGTCGAACAGCAATTCTCGGGCGAGGGATCTGAGGTGGTAGTAGGAGCTGGTGTCGAGGATGGTGTAGAAGCTTCTTACCAAATTTGCAGATGAGGTCGTGGTGATGGTCAGTGAGAGCCGAGAGGGTCAGTGTGCTGAGCGCTTCTTGATATGTGGAGTAGGAAGGGGAGAGAATAATCTTGCATGCCCTCTTTTGTGTGTGTGTGTGGGGGGGGGGGGGGGGAGGTAAGTAGGTAAATAAAGATGAAGACACACACACACACACACACACACACACACATGAAACCTCTTCTGCAGGCTTGCTGCCTTCGCCGTTTTGGGTCGACGTTAAGTGAGAGCTTGGCTCTAACAAGCCGATGATCAGTGTCACAGTGGTCTGAGCCACTCATGGCACGGGTGATGAGGACATCTCGGCGATTTCTTTCTCTGATAATGATGTAGTCAATGAGATGCCAGTGTTTGGATCGTGGGTGTTGCCACGAACCCTTGAGCTTGTCGGCCTGCCTGAACAAGGTATTGGTGATAGTGAGGTTGTGAGCAGCACACTTGCTGAGGAGGAGTAGGCCGTTGGAATTACACTTGCCTAGTCCATTTCTCCCTATGGTTCCCTGCCAAATGTCAGCATCTCTGCCAACTCTGGCATTGAAGGCACCAAGGAACACAACCTTGTCTTCTCTGGGGATAGAGGTTAGCACTCTGTCGAGGTTGGTGTAAAAGGCTTCCATGATGTCATCCTCTGCATCCAGTGTTGGGGCGCATGAACTGATGAAGAAGGCATGGCATGAGTGATTCAGTGGGACTCTGAGCGTCAGGAGGCGCTCGTTGATCCCAATAGGCATTTCAGTTAGCCTGTGTAGGATGCGTTGGCGGATGACAAAGCCAACTCCATAAATGCAGAGTCTCTCTGCAGCAGGCTTACCCTTCCAGAAGAAGGTGTAGCCAGACCCCCGTTCTGTGAGTTGGTCCTCATTTGGGAGCTGGGACTCACTGATGGCTGCTATGTCGATGCCACAAGGGCAGTTCTTCTTTCAGGATGAGCATTTGTGTCAGTATCCAGAAGGGTCCTGACATTCCATGCAGCGACCCATACGAGGTTGTATGGTTTGTTTTTGTTTGGATCTGTGATTTTGATTGTGTTTTCGACCACATAAGGATGACCTTACTTGGTGCAGTTGCCCAGTCAGTTTTTTTTGGGGGGGCAAGCTGTTTAGGGCACCTTTTCTAGTCCCCTCCCCATGTGGGGTGAGCTGAGTGGCTCCTCGAAAGGGCTGCTCAGTCGCACAGACAGGACCGGATTGCACTGCTGCCTAGATCCCAGTGCATAAACGACCACCTTATCTGTGCCGCCCATGTGCAGAGTTGTGGCTAGAGACTCCCGGCAGTCATCTCTGCCTGTCCCCGTCGCCGCTCGTCCGTCGCCATAGGACTTTTGGGGGTATCAAGGTTTATTATGATGATGAGCTGGGTGATGGCTGCACGTGAGTTGATCTATGTGGTGAGGCAGGAGCGCAGGCTGCAGCCACACATTTTGGCTCTCCCTTTTCCTGATCCAGTGGTACAAGTGTTGCAATGACTGGGGAGAGAGAGAGTTGCAATGGACTGCCGATATCCCAGTTTGTTGGGTTTCGCCTTAGTAGCCTGTCCATCAGGCATTGCCTACGTCCGCAGGTGTAGTCGTTGGGTTTCCACGGTGGTCACCACTTCCGCCTACACTGCCGTTGGGGTTTTGTTGGAGCTCTGTCAGCATGTCTGCCTGATGCGGGGCTCCACCGTAGATTTTCGTTCGGGGTTTACTCCCGGAGCCTTATACCTACCAAGGTTAATCCACAAGGCAGCGTGGCAGTGGTTGGTAGGCGCCAGGACGTGTCCACATGCTAGTGGGCCTATGCGCCGTCCCTCTGGGGCCCACTGTTACTCCGAGATTCTCTGCTGGTCTAGTCTGGGCCCACGAGGCACCCAGTTACCGTGTGTTGCCACGAGGAGACACAGCAGGAGTCTTGATGGTGAAGAGGCTGTGTACTGGCAACACACCCTCACACACCAACACACCTCTAACACATCTCTTTAGAAGTATACACCCGTGCAAAAATAAATGACTTCCCCTCATAGTAACCTTGTACACACACTAACAACCCTCAAATAAGTTATGAGAAAAGTTACTGTGAGGTTAAGAGCAAAAGTTACGAGTCTCTCAAAAACAGTTGAAGACTTCACTATTTTCTTGTGAGTTGGAGCAGTAAATGCCACCCCCCCCCCCTCTGGTCTTAATCTGCCTTATGAGTGAGGAGGGCCAGGGGAGGGTAGGAGGGCCAGGGGAGGGTAGGAGGGCCAGGGGAGGGTAGGAGGGCCAGGGGAGGGTAGGAGGACCAGGGGAGGGTAGGAGGGCCAGGGGAGGGTAGGAGGGCCAGGGGAGGGTAGGGAGAGGCCAGGGGAGGGTAGGAGGGCCAGGGGAGGGTAGGAGGGACCAGGGGAGGGGGTAGGAGGAGGGCCAGGGAGGGTAGGAGGGCCAGGGGAGGGAGGAGGGCCAGGGGAGGGTAGGAGGGCCAGGGGAGGGTAGGAGGGCCAGGGGAGGGTAGGAGGGCCAGGGGAGGGTAGGAGGGCCAGGGGAGGGTAGGAGGGCCAGGGGAGGGTAGGAGGACCAGGGGAGGGTAGGAGGGCCAGGGAGGGTAGGAGGGCCAGGGGTGGGTAGGAGGGCCAGGGGAGGGTAGGAGGGCCAGGGGAGGGTAGGAGGGCCAGGGGAGGGTAGGAGGGCCAGGGGAGGGTAGGAGGGCCAGGGGAGGGTAGGAGGACCAGGGGAGGGTAGGAGGGCCAGGGGAGGGTAGGAGGACCAGGGGAGGGTAGGAGGACCAGGGGAGGGTAGGAGGACCAGGGGAGGGTAGGAGGGCCAGGGGAGGGTAGGAGGACCAGGGGAGGGTAGGAGGGCCAGGGGAGGGTAGGAGGACCAGGGGAGGGTAGGAGGACCAGGGGAGGGTAGGAGGACCAGGGGAGGGTAGGAGGGCCAGGGGAGGGTAGGAGGACCAGGGGAGGGTAGGAGGACCAGGGGAGGGGAGGAGGAAATGTTTTGAGAGTTTGGTAAAAACATCCCAGAAATATTTTAGAGCGGAGGGCTGTGGTCACCATCCCTCAGATATCGACCAATCACAGTTGTCGTACGTATAGATTTCATCCAATCAGAGGTTGACTTTTCCTTAAATAAGTCTCTCTCTCTCTCTCTCTCTCTCTCTCTCTCTCTCTCTGTAATAGCGAGCCGTAATAGGGAGTCGTACCAGGGAGTCGTAATAGTGAGTAGTAATAGGAAGTCGTACTAGGGAGTCGTACCAGGGAGTCGCAATAGTGAGTAGTAATAGGAAGTCGTACTAGGGAGTCGTACCAGAGAGTCGTACCAGGGAGTCGTAATAGTGAGTAGTAATAGGAAGTCGTACTAGGGACTCGTACCAGAGAGTCGTACCAGGGAGTCATAATAGGGACACGTAATAGGGACACGTAATAGGCAAGGGCTGCAATACGGTAGACCAACCCAGTAATTGGCTGGCTTTAATTGGATGCTATGCCTTAAGTTAATGAGCCAATTATAACTGGTGATTAGCCCAGTGGGTCGCCGTTCTGGCTCGTGATTGGCTGATTACCTTATGATTAGGCGATACAGTTTTGTCCAAGCTAATTAGTTGGTGTGTGTGTGTGTGTGTGTGTGTGTGTGTGTGTGTGTGTGGGTGTGTGTGTGTGTGTGTGTGTGTGCCACTACATACCACCACAACCACACCTGGAAATAACAACTTACAGGTCACACTATAGTTAACACCACAAAACACATCTCATAACTCCGGGTCACATTGTTTATTAAGTGGTTAGCTTCCTAGTGTGTCCTGTGAGTGGTTAGCTTCCTAGTGTGTCCTGTGATTGGTTGAGGATAAATGAGGAAAGCTGAGGAGAGGGGAACTGAGATGAGAGGAGAGGGTTCATGGTGGGAAGTAAGAGGGACGAGTGGGAGTGAGTGTGTGGTGAGAGGGATTAAAGAGATATGTAGTGAAAGCTTGGAGAGATGAGAGGGATGTACAATGAGAGGGGTGAGAGGGAAGACGCTGGTGAGAAAAGTGAGAGGGATGTAAGGGGAGTGGGGAGCAAAGTAGAAAGGTAAGAAGGCTAGCAGGGAAGAGGTGAGAGGGATGAGAGTTGAAGGTAGAGC
>CAUDMG010002253.1:42500-358517 GCA_958450375.1 Homarus gammarus | reverse complement strand
ACAAAGTTAAGAAGATAACCCAGAAATTGAAGACGTGGGTTGGGTCAAATGATGAGCAGGACAGGAGGATGTATGCAAGAGCCAGAAACCAAGCAAAGATAGAATGTAGAAAGGCGGAACAGGAGTTCCGGAGGCTGGTTGCAAGCGAGGTCAAGTCAAACTCAAAGGCGTTTTACCGCTACGCAAAGTCGAAATTAAAAACGCGAGTAGGAGTATCAGAGCTGAGGCTTGAAGATGGTAGTTATGCAGATTCTGACCAGGATAAAGCTGAGGCATTGAACAGCTTCTTTTCCTCGGTGTTCACAAGAAAGGATGCGATTAACCTTCTTGCTTTTGAGGACAGACGGTTCGACACTGCACTGACCCACATTGTGTTCACAGAAGAGGGTATTAGAAATAAATTGTCAAAGAAGGTCCATAAGAGTCCCGGCCCTGACATGGTGCATCCTAGAGTGCAAAGAGAGTTGAGCAACGAGCTTGCATAGCCCCTAAAGATCCTGTTTTGTAAATGCGTGGATGAACAAACGGTACCCAGTGAATGGAAAGTGGCTTATGTGAGTCCTATCTTCGAGAAGGGCGATCGTCACTTCACGAACAACTATAGACCGGTGAGCCTGACCAGCATAATATGTAAAGTACTTGAGAGCATTATCAGAGATGCCGCGATGGAACATCTACTACGAAACAACCTTGTAAAGGATTGCCAACACGATTTATGCTGGAACGCTCGTGCTTAACACAATTGCTCAAGGTATTGGACATTTGGACCCATATTCTGGAACGGGGTGGTAATATCGACAATATTTACCTAGATTTTGCCAAGGCTTTCCACAGTGTACCCCACGAAAGGCTACAAATCAAACTGGAAGGGTACGGAATTCGGGGAAATGTCCTAGTGTGGATAAAAGACTTTCTACATGACCGCAAGCAGTGTGTGGTGATTAATGGCACGAAATGATCATCCTTACCTGTCTCAAACGGGGTACCACAGGGCAGTGTATTGGGCCCACTGTTTTTGTTTTTGTTTTATAAATGGCATGCCTGACGTTGTATATTCCTAGATACAAATGCTTGCCGATGACGCCAAGTTATTTCGGGAAATAATAAACCAAGTAGACTGTGAAGAGCTGCAGAAGAACCTCTGTGGACTCCAAGAATGGTCGAGATTCAATCTCACGAAGTGTAGGAGGATGCACCTGGGGCGTACCAACGGTAAGGAAGCGCATTATATGTTCCAAAGGGATGAAGAAATTCTACTATTTGAGACTGAATGTGAGACGGACCTAGGTGTGCATGTTGACCATGAGCAGAAGTTCTCGGGCCATTGCGAGAAGAAGGTAAATCAGGCAAATAAATTAGTGGGTCTTATAAGAAGGTCCGTCCATCGTAACGATCTTCAAGAGTGAAGTGCTTCCCCATCTGGATTACTGTCACCCCGTATCGTCCCCGAGATATGCTAGGGACTATCAGTTGGTTGAAATCGTTCAAAGGATTTCGACAAGATTGGTGCCTGCACTTCGGCACCTCAGCTACCTTGAGAGGCTGGAGCGCCTGAACTTGCCTAGCTTATACTACAGTCGGGCAAGGGGGTAACCTAATTGAGATGAATAAGCATCTCAAGGGGCACTACTCAGTCGAGTACCCTTACTTGGTGCTAGCGGACGCTCGCCACACAAGGAGTCACAACTCCAGATTGAAGAAGCAGCAAGTCCAAAAAACTGTGAGGGCAAACTTTTTCGGAGTGAGAGTTGTAAACTCTTGGATCAATCTACCAGAAAGTGTTGTGACAGCACCGAGTGTGAGCTCTTTCAAGACAAGATTTGACCAACATTGGAGCTGGTTCAGGTACATTCAGGTGCCGGCATGCCTAGTACTTGCCAACAGTGCGTAATAAAGATGGGACCGATCGCCCAACCGGCTAACGTGCCGATCAGTGGTGAAGAGGATAACAGTAAAAGTATCTTGGTGCCTTGGGGCACGCCACAGGTGATTGACTGAAAAGTGGAGATAGCCCCTCGGAAGCGTACGGCTTGGTGTCGTCACCGAGGAAGTCTATAAGCCATTAGGGTGTGTCATAGGAGGGAAGATCAGCTAAAACTAATGGCCCATCACTTTTTTGGTAGATTTTAGTGTATATAAACAGAAAATAATTTCAGTTTCAATATTTTGCAACCTTTTGCTAGGTAAATTTTAGCGTGAAATTTATCGAAAATCTAACGTACAGCTGCATTAGTGCATTACAATTAAATAGTGAACATTGCTTTCTGACTTCATTCTTTAACAACCCAACTAACAATATTTTTTTCTGTTTCAGATTCTGATGCATTTATAAGTTGATAATATTTGCGATGGCTGCTTGTGTCAGGACGAGGAACCAAAAATCCAGCCATCTCAGTCACTATCTTGGGTCTGGGAGAGAGCTCCTGAAGTCGGAGTTGCCTACATTGAGAGATGCTTTGAGATACGGTGTTTTAATCAGGCAAATCAGTGAAAAGAACCAAAGAACTTACACAAACAAAGACATTGCCAGTGATATGACCAAAGCTGTCTTGGCACAGTACACTCTGGCTAACGCTCAGTTCAAGCCTCCAGTCATAACAAGTCAGAAGAAGATTAGTGAGAGACTGCTAGCCAGTTGGGAAAAGGCAAGAGATATCTCTCTTGGGAGAGGAAAACTTGCAGTTAAGGACAGCTTTGCCAAGCAACTGGACCAGTTATTTGACATAATTACTTGCAAGTGCCCAATTGTTCTCTGTCCTGAGTTTGGATGCGATCGTGACTGTAAATCCGAGGCCCACATCTCCTGTATTTGCAAGCGTGAACTGAAGATTCCTGTGATCGAACTGGCATTTGTCAAAGCACAGAGAGAGAAGACTGGCAGTATAGGGGCTCTCATGATTTCTAGCCAAGATATTCCGGAGTCCAAGAGACAGGAGGCTGCCACAGAGAGACAGAAGAGGAGAAGAGTTGCCGAGGAAAAGAGACTTGAGAAGGCCCAGGGTGAGGTAAAAAAGGCCGATGATTGGAGTCAAGCTGATTCAGAGTTTAATGACTTCCCCATGGCTGATCCGAGTGCTGACCAGGAGAATGGTGACTTTGTCCCTAACCCAGAAAATAATGATCCCAAACCTTCCAGGCATAAGATTCGAAATAGGAAAGATATCCCGAGCATAGCTCTGGCCAGCATGCGACACCACACTGGTCTCAGAGAAACTGCAGAGATAGCAACAGCTGCCTGGATTGACGGTGGTTTGATAACACCTGATGATGTTCACCTGGTGATAGATCATAACAAAGTAAGGAGAGCTCAGGAGAAACTTGTCAGTAACCTAGAAGAGGAGTTTGATAAGGGGATAAGAGAAAATGGAATCAATTGTTTGTTCTTTGATGGGAGAAGGGATGACACTAAAGTGTTCATGAAAGTTGGAGATTCTGACAAGTTGTTCCCTGCCATGGTGAAGGAGGAACACTACTCCTGCTGCAGTGAACCAGGAGGGAAGTATTTGTGGCATTTCACTCCAGAGAAAGATGACATCAGGAAACCAGCTGAGATAGTGGCAGATAACATTGTGAACTGGCTCAGAGAGAGGAACGTAGACCAGACCCTGCAGGCCATTGGAGGGGACAGCACCAACACGAACACAGGGTGGCAAGGGGGGGTCATACAGTGGATAGAGCGGAAGATTGGGAGGAAGCTGGTCTGGATTGTTTGTGACCTCCACACCAACGAGTTGCCACTCAGACATCTGATCCAGGAGCTGGATGGCAAGACTCTTTCAAACAACAGATGGTCTGGTCCTCTTGGCAAGATGCTGGACTCTGCCACTGAGTTAGAAATAAATCCGAGCTTTGAAAAAATCACAGTTGGCCCTCCACTCGTTGAGCTTGCACATACTGTCATTGACGACCTGAGTACTGACCAGTACTATGGTTACATGATTTGCAGTGCCATCAAAACTGGGGTCATGCCTGATAGACTTGCTTACCTGCAGATAGGTCCAGTCTCACATTCTAGGTGGCTCACAACGGCTCTCAGGTTCTGCAGAATTTGGGTCGCTCATCATAAACTGAAAGGGAACCAGCTTCACAACCTGAGACTTATTGTCCAATTCATCGTGAGTGTCTACTTGCCAAATTGGTTCAACACCAAGGTCAAGTCATCGTTCTCCGAAGGTCCGAGGCATGTTCTCTTCCAGCTTGAGCTCCTGAGGAGTCAGCCAAGGAAGGTTGTTCAGATTGTGGAGCAGACTGTGAGGAGATCTTCCTGGTATGCTCATCCCGAGGCAGTTCTGCAGACAATGCTCTGCAGTAAGGATGAGGAGGAGAGAAGAGTGGCAGTCAAAAAGATCTTGGATATGAGACTTATGAGAGGATCTGGGCATGACGAATCAGTTGGTGACGATTCCTTCAGGGTCAGGAAGACTCCTGAAGTCAATCTAGGTGCCAAGACCCTCACTGATCTCATAGATCTGGATAACATCCAGGCTGGCAGTGAGCCCCCTCTTACCTGCAGCCTCACCAATGTTCAAGTCAGAGCTTTCCTGGACAACCCCATGCATGTCCCTGCCTGGCCCTCGCACACCCAGAGTATAGAGCGTTGTGTACAGCAAGTGAGCGAGGCCAGCAGTCACGTGTACAGCCAGGAGAGGAGGGAAGGCTACATCCGAGCTCAGGTGGTCAGCAGGGAGGTGATGAGTAGAAACAGAAGCAAGAAAGACATGTTCTCTATGGTGTGCAGCAACACCGGGTCGTAGTAGTAAAACCGGTTTTTGTATTTGATGATTTTGTTTTCTAAAGGAATATTAAATTTAATAAATGTGTCAAGATCATTCGTTTCACTATTCTGGATCATTTTCATCCTAATAAATTAACCTGATACATTTACTTTACTTTAAATAAGCTATTTAGTGGTGTTGGTAAAAGGGTGGGAATACTGAATTTTCATAAGATTTCAAGTTAAAATTTACCTAGCAAAAAATGAAAACTTTTCAAATCTGAAGATATCACATGATTCTGCACATAGAACTACATCATTAATACCATGGGCCGATTTTTCAAACTCAAACAAAAAAAATTCGCCTCCGTATGACACACCCTAATAAGCCATGGTATAAGACTTCTTCGAAACCCAAGCTGGATAGCTTTGTTGATGATTAAATTGTGGTCGACTAGGTCGAATGCCTTGGTGAAGTCAATGAAGGCGACAGCCACAGACGTTTTTCGTTTTTCCGGATGACGGTATACAGTATGTAGTCGAGAAAGCTGACAAGACAGTGAGTGGTGGAGGAAGTTTTCATATTGCTAAATTGCTGAGGTTCTATGGCGCCTGCAATATTATCATAAGCCCAGTCAAACACAAACCTTTCACAGATTAAGCTGGGTATTGGGGTGATTGCAATGGGTCCTGGCTTATTTAAGGAATGTGGGCTTGATGACTTGGGCACTGGTGACACATATGCGATCTTCCAGTCAGCTGGGTATTTTGCTAGGCTACGGGAAGCACTGATGATGGAGCAGAGGGGCTTAGCTAGTTCCGGGGAGAACTCCTTTTAAAGATCCATTGGTAAGTCAATGGGGTGGTGCAGCGCTTTAATTTCAGTTTGTCCAGACTTGATAATTCAAATTATTCTTAACAGACTACATACTCGGTCATATATTAATACACCTCATTAACGGTTTACGTCATGGGGAGATGCAGTGAGCAAATTAAGTAATTCTAACCAGGCTCTTTGGCCAGGCACGTTATAGAGGTAACATTAATCAAGCGACCTCTGACACCTATATGGGGTGAGTCATAGTAACATCTGCTTTTAACTTACCTGGAAAATGAGTAAGCCAAAATTCATCTAAGGTGAGTTGAAATTAAGATATGAACGTCTGTCCATATAGACTACTACTTGATGTTGTATGTGTGACAATGTTGAGTCTACATGGGTAAATAACACTCGCCACAATACCTTTCATAACGCTGGTCACTGTACCTGTCATAACGCTGGCCACAGTACCTCATGATTAAGGTCTTTTATACCTCATGATTAAGGTCTTTAATACCACGTGAAGAAGGTCTTTAATACCACGACAGGAAGGTCTCTAATACCACGTCAAGAAGGTCTTTAATACCACGCCAGGAAGGTCTTTAATACCACATCAGGAAGGTCTCTTAATACCACGTCAGGAATTAAATACCACGTAAGGAAGGTCTTTAATACCATGTCAGGAAGGACTTTAATACCACGTCAGGAAGGTCTTTAATACCTCATCAGGAAGGTATTTAATACCACATCAGGAATGTCTTTTATACCACGTCAGGAAGGTCTTTAATACCACGTAAGGAAGGTTGTTAATACCATGTCAGGAAGGTCTTTAATACAACGTCAGGAAGGTCTTTAATACCACATCAGGAAGGTCTTTAAAACCACGTCAGGAAGGTCTTTAATACCACGTCGGGAAGGTTTCTAATGCCACGTCAGGAAGGTTTCTAATACCACGTCAGGAAGGTCTCTAATACCACGCCGGGAAGGTTTCTAATGCCACGTCAGGAAGGTTTCTAATACCACGTCAGGAGGTCTCTAATACCACGTCAGGAAGGTCTCTAATGCCACGTCAGGAAGGTTTCTAATACCACGTCAGGAAGGTCTCTAATACCACGTCAGGAAGGTCTCTAATACCACGCCAGGAAGGTTTTCAATACCATGTCAGGAAGACGTCCACTCATAATGACCCTTGGCCCACAGAGCCCCCACTGACCAAACAAGTGGGTCCCTGGAAAGGTAACCATAGGAGGAAGTACTGTAGGTAGTAGGCAGCTATCAAACAGGGAGGTACTACCGCCTGGGAAGATACTGGAAGCACAATGGTAGAACCTGTTACCATATGTGACCAAGTCCCAGGTTGCTGATCTCACTGACTTTCTCCCTCATGTACACACAATTGAATGGTCTAAAATCTTTCTTTTACTTTGACAACACAACGCATCATACTGTATATATATTTATTTAAGTCACTGACCCATATAGTGGCCTGGAGGGGCGAAAAAAAGGTATATATATATATATATACAATCAACACCACAACCTGCCAGGATTCGAACCCACAGACCATGACTGTGACAGGGGAACGCTAACCACTGGACCAAACGGATTTGGTAAAACGTTAATCTGACCACCTACATGATACGGGTAGTTCCCAATAGAGGTTCACGGCGCCATAAGCTCGTTGAACAGGCTTTGTGTGAAAAATAGCAAAGTCTAGGACTGCTTTTAGTATCCTGGTGGTCCAGTGGTTAGCGTTCCCCGGTCACAGTCATGGGCTAGTGGGCCGTGGGTTCGAATCCTGGAGGGTTGAGGTGTTGATTGTATGTAGAAGTCCGCGAGCTATTGGGCTAATAAAATATATATATATATATATATATATATATTCCCCCCCCCCCACCCCTCGATATGGATCAGTGCCCAGGGTGGGTTAATCACTGAAAAAATAATTAATAGATAAATAAAGAAAGAAATAATGAAAGGGAACAAAGAAAGAAAGAAATAAAGAAATTTACTATAAAAGCGGGAGCTACAATATTGAACTAACCAGAGATAAAACAGCAGGAGTAAATGCACCAACATACAGTACATATAACATGTTAGGCCAGAAAATAGTCCAACTATTGTATAAACAAGGCAGAAACCCACAGCTACAGGGTGATAAACTTAGAGGCGTGTCTAGGGTGATAAACTGAGAGAGAAGCGTGTATTGGGTGATGAACTGAGAGAGAGGCGTGTATAGGGTGATAAACTGAGAGAAAGGCGTGTATAGGGTGATAAACTGAGAGAAAGGCGTGTATAGGGTACTAAACTGAGAGAGAAGCGTGTATTGGGTGATAAACTGAGAGAGAGGCGTGTATTGGGTGATAAACTGAGAGAGAGGCGTGTATAGGGTGATAAACTGAGAAAAAGGCGTGTATAGGGTGCTAAACTGAGAGAGAAGCGTGTATTGGGTGATAAACTGAGAGAGAGGCGTGTATTGGGTGATAAACTGAGAGAGGTGTGTATAGGGTGATAAACTGAGAGAGAGGCGTGTATAGGGTGACTACATCCTTGACCACCAAAGGGTCAAGAAGTACTTGGCGCTCCTCTCCGAGCAGCCAGGTCAGCTGTTAAGTTGGCCCATACCAACCCCCTTCCCTGAACCCTCCTCCCCACCGGAATATCAACAAGTTCTCGCCAGAAGTTACAATTAGATTTAGGAAAGGAACGGAACCAGTGTTAAACAGAGGTGAACAGTGGAGAACAGTGCTTAAGTCAGAGAGAACAACTCAACAGTAACAGTCGTACCCAAGTTAACCTTCACACAGTGAGGTCCCAGGTACGCAGTGATAACGGCCCGTGAGACCCAACAACAACCAGCGATGTGTTAATCCGTCTACGATTGGAAGGCCTAAGACCAAACCTCACTCATATAACACCATCTGTGAGGGAATTACTGCGCCACATGTCCCATATAACACCATATGTGAGGGAATTGCTACACCACGTCAAGTCCCTCATCACACCATCTGTGAGGGAAGTACTTCACCACGTGAGGCCCCTGATAACACCATCTGTGAGGGAATTACTACACCGCGTGATGCCCCTCATAACACCATCTGTGAGGGAGTTACTACACAACGTGTGGCACCTCATAACACCATCTGTGAGGTAATTACTACACCACGTGAGGTCCCTCATAACACCATCTGTGAGGGAAGTACTACACCACGTGAGGCCCCTCATAACATCATCTGTGAGGGAATTACTACACCACGCCAGGTCCCTTATAACACCATCTGAGGGAGCTACTACACCACGTGAGTTCCTCCTAACACCATCTGGGAGGGAGTTACTACACTACGAGTTTACCGTTCAACACCTACATTAATCTGTATGTTCACTGTATGTTCCTTTACCTTTCTCTAATGATGGCTTTTGTTAAACCACCAATGTATGTAATAAGTCATTTATGTCCAATGTATATTTTCAGCCTTCGGGCTGCAGAATTTTTTCAATAAACCGTTAATTATTATTATTATTATTATTATTAAACTGAGACACAGGCGTGTATAGGGTGACAAACTGAGAGAGAGGCGTGATTAGGGTGGTAAACTGAGAGAGAGGCGTGTATAGGGTGATAAACTGATAGAGAGGCGTGTATAGGGTGATAAACTGAGAGAGAGGCGTGTATAGGGTGATAAACTGAGAGAGAGGCGTGTATAGGGTGATAAACTGAGAGAGAGGCGTGTATAGGGTGATAAACTGAGAGACAGGCGTTTACAGGGTGATAAACTGAGAGAGAAGCGTGTATAGGGTGATAAACTGATAGAGAGGCGTGTATAGGGTGATAAACTGAGAGAGAGGCGTGTATAGGGTGATAAACTGAGAGACAGGCGTTTACAGGGTGATAAACTGAGAGAGAGGCGTGTATAGGGTGATAAACCGAGAGAGAGGCGTGTATAGGGTGATAAACTGAGAGACAGGCGTTTACAGGGTGATAAACTGAGAGAGAGGCGTGTATAGGGTGATAAACTGAGAGAGAGGCGTGTATAGGGTGATAAACCGAGACAGAGGCGTGTATAGGGAGATAAACTGAGAGACAGGCGTGTATAGGGTGACAAACTGAGAGAGAGGTGTGTATAGGGTGATAAACTGAGAGACAGGCGTGTATAGTGTGATAACCTGAGAGAGAGGCGTGTATAGGATGATAAACTGAGAGAGAGGCGTGTATAGGGTGATAAAGTGAGAGAGAGGCGTGCCTAGGTGATAAACTGAGAGAGAGTCGTGTATAGGGTGATAAAGTGAGAGAGAGGCGTGTATAGGGTGATAAACTGAGAGACAGGCGTGTATAGTGTGATAAACTGATAGAGAGGCGTGTATAGGATGATAAACTGATAGAGAGGCGTGTATAGGGTGATAAACTGATAGAGAGGCGTGTATAGGGTGATAAACTGAGAGAGAGGCGTGTATAGGGTGATAAACTGAGAGAGAAGCGTGTATAGGGTGATAAACTGAGAGAGAAGCGTGCATAGGGTGATAAACTGAGAGAGAGGCGTGTATAGGGTGATAAACTGAGAGAGAGGCGTGTATAGGGTGATAAAGTGAGAGAGAGGCGTGTATAGGGTGATAAACTGAGAGAGAAGCGTGTATAGGGTGATAAACTGAGAAAGAGGCGTGTATAGGGTGATAAACTGAGTGAGAGGCGTGTATAGGGTGATAAACTGAGAGAGAAGCGTGCATAGGGTGATAAACTGATAGAGAGGTGTGTATAGGGTGATAAACTGAGAGAGAGGCGTGTATAGGATGATAAACTGAGAGAGAGGCGTGTATAGGGTGAAAAACTGATAGAGAGGCGTGTATAGGGTGATAAACTGATAGAGAGGTGTGTTTAGGGTGATAAACTGATAGAGAGGCGTGTAGAGGGTGATAAACTGATAGAGAGGCGTATATAGGGTGATGAACTGATAGAGAGGTGTGTATAGGGTGATAAACTGAGAGAGAGGTGTGTTTAGGGTGATAAACTGAGAGAGAGGCGTGTATAGGGTGATAAACTGAGAGAGAGGTGTGTTTAGGGTGATAAACTGAGAGAGAGGCGTGTATAGGGTGATAAACTGAGAGAGAGGTGTGTTTAGGGTGATAAACTGATAGAGAGGTGTGTTTAGGGTGATAAACTGAGAGAGAGGCGTGTATAGGGTGATAAACTGAGAGAGAGGCGTGTATAGGGTGATAAACTGAGAGAGAGGCGTGTATATGGTGATAAAATGAGAGACAATCATTGCTTATGATCGGAAGAAGAACTCTGTAGATGATCTTATGATGACACAGATCACCATAACTCTATACTGTATACTAGGCCATTGGTACAGAAGGAAGCAGCATAGTTGGCACTAAAATTGACCACATTCACTGCCCCAACAGTAAAGTTAGGTGGCTGGGTGGTCTGGAATGTAGTGTATAGGGTGAACTTTCGGATATGAGAGGGAAGCTGCAGATACACCCTCAGATATAGAGTAAATTATGTCTTTTTCGTTAACGGAAAGAATAAATTATTCCTCTGTCGCAAAATTACATAATGAAGACAATACCGTATCATTATCCATAAAACGCACGATGTTTATATTCACCTTCATTTCCACGTCACCTCTTGTGCTGCACTTTCCCACCTCCTTTTGCTCCCAACAACTGCAGCTGCCCCCTGATCCCCATCCTCCAATCACAGTCAATTAAGTGAGGTAGCTCCACCCACCTTTTTGATGGTTGGTTGGTCGAAGAGTCGTCAATGGTATAAAGAGCTGTGCACTCCCTCAGCAGGTCACACACACACGCCAGTCGCTGTCGGGAGCAGTCGAAATCAGGAGCAGTAAGAGCCAGCGCAGAACGAAGTGGAAGCGGAGAAGGATCAGTCACAGCTGATTGGCTAGTACTGGACCAATCCCACCTTCCCACGTACCCTGGAAAACCCCAGCTCCTATCCTCATTTTCCTTCTGACAATTCTGTTGATTCGATTGACACATTGAGCCTCTCCCACAGTATCGGACCTCCCTTAGGAACCCCGATGCTGCTGAGGGGCTTGGTGTGAAGAAAGAGTCTTCAGTAAGTTTTCAGACCTTTTTCTTCGACTTTAACCTTTATCTTCCGTGTCGTGAAAGGACCTATTCCCCTGTCAGCTGACGTACAGGGGAGTATTCGTCCGGAAACGCCCTCTGTCCCCACACCTCGCTAGTGCGGGTTTGTGTGAAGGGTGGAGGGACAGCACAGCCTGCCAATTCGCCTGGGGACCTCTGTGATAGTGCAGGGTCTCCCCTACGTGAGGGGCGCAGGAAATTAGGGACTTTTAGGGGAGATCTTCATAAATCTCCATTTCAAACATTCGACATGCCTTCCATTAAAATTAAAGTGGACCGAAACATCCAACCGTGCACGGACCTCGCCTCGCTCATTTTCCAGCTGACATGTATATTTCAGATCCGATCCTTCACTAATGACGACACTATCAAGATATTTGTGCAAACTGATGAAGATGCCGACCTGTTCCACTCCCCAGCAATGTACAACAAACTAAAAAACAATGGCCTAACAGTCCTGAGCTCACCAGAATACCGGGCAAAGTGCACCCTCATATGTAGGAAAATTATCCCTCATATACTGGACAACCCAAACCTATTGACTGAACTAAATTCACAAAACACCCCCCAAATGACATATGCAGCCCGGATGGGAACTCTCCCGATGTTAAAAATCACTACGGCTACTCAAACTGACGCCATAACATTAAAATCATACGGAATAAAAATCGGCAGCAATATTATCCCTTCAAGAGACATAGAATTCCAACACTTTATACAGGTCCACCAATGCTTCAACTGTTACCAATTCGGCCACAACACCAACAGATGCAGTAACACTATAACTTGCTCAAAGTGTGCCAATCAAGGCCACTCATACCGAAACTGTACTGCCACGGTAACTAAATGCTGCAATTGTAAAGGCCCTCACGCTGCCATCAGCAACAAATGCAAAATCAGGCTCAACAATAGCACAACACCACTCCCTCCCCGCCAACCTTCACCTCCTACAGCACCTCCCACAGCACTACCTCCACCTCCCCACCACTCACTCCCTACTGCCACGACCCTCCCCACCCGCACTTGCTGGACCAACAACGTGACCGCCCCCATACCATCCCCCGACATGAATGCAAAAATCACCACCATCATACTTCTGGCACATACGCTAAGCAACGGAAACAGGTCTCTTTTTCTGAAGCTAGCAACTGATGGCTTGAAGGCGAACGGCCTCCCTACCATACTCATTCCTGATTCCTTCAGAACCGGTCCCGACCTCATCTTCCCCACTGCCCCCATCTCCGACCGGACCAGCATGCCACCCCCTCCCCCCAGAGAAACCACTGCAATCTCCGTCTGCCCCTCCACTTCTGTCATGCCCACACCTGACTTATCTCACCAATCTACTTCTATCTCACCCCCCAGAGTAATCAGTCCAAAACCTCCCGGCCCCTCCACCTTGACCTTGCCAACACCTGACTTTTCCCGCACGACTACGATGACCTCCCGGACCACAAAACCCCGAACCAAACCCAATCTTCCCCTGACACCTCAGACTCCCAAGAATAAAATGGCAGCCCATCCCCCCACAGAACTGGTGGTCAAGACCACAAGACCTAAGAGGAAGAACACCTCCCCCCTTTCTTCCTACACACATGACAGTAAAAGAATTATAAAATACACTCATCCAACTAAATCTATAATTAAAGTAAATCTATTCGGCACTACCCCTAAGAAAACAGGAAACAACCCCGTCACGAACCTAGCACGCTCCACTCATCCTCCCGACTCCCCCACACACACAGTCACGTAACCGCCCATCCCTCACCTGCATACACCACACTCAGACCTCGCTCACAGTCACTCGACAAGTTAGACCTCATCCCTGCACCCCAGAATTTCAATCTCATATAAGTAACAATTATACAACATGATCACCATTATGCAATACAACTGTAGAGCATATCACTCAAACAGACACGCCATCTCTCTCCTCATACAAGAACACAACCCAGACATCCTCCTCCTCAACTCAACACTCACAGACACCAAAATCAAGCACTTCGGCTACACGAGCAGACAATCACCCCACGAACTATACGAGGGCGTTGCAATCCTTATCAGATCCTCCTTGAAACACGAATTCATCACCAACTTTGCCTTCAAACACTTCATGGCCGCCAAGATCGACACTCAACACGGACAAATTATCATCTGCACAACATACTCGAGACCTAACTCGCGTATCCCCTTCACAGACCTAAACTCCATCTTTAACAACTCACACCTACCTGTAATACTAATGGGCGACCTCAATGCACACCACACCGCATTCCAACACAACTACATCGACCCCCTTGGCCAACAACTACACGCTTTGGTCACTCACAAAAACCTTCACCACATTGGCCCTTTCTTCCCCACATTCTACGCTGCTGGCAGAAAAGGCACTCCAGACATCGTCATCACCAACACCCCTGCCCTCCAATTTCAGCACTACATCACTCCCGGCCCCCTATCAGGCTCAGACCACATTCCCATCACTCTTCACCTCTTCAACAATCCCATACTCTTCCCAACAGCCTCACCTCAATACCAGTATCAACACGCAGATTGGGATGCCTTCAAAACCACACTCTCTGAACAGCAATACACACTCAACCTCGAACACCAACCCACTAGGATGATTGAGGAAACCTGGACTCACCTTTTCAACACTATCACCGCCATAGCAGATACCCACATTCCTAAACACCGGTTCAAGAGGAAATACTCCTTCACACCCTCCATAAGAACCCAACGCCTACTTCACTGCTACAGGACACGATTTGAACTAAACAAACTTAACCTAGCACCAGTTTACACAGACATCACCACACTAAGAACACACATCATCCACAGTCTCCTTCAAGACCATAATGTTCACTGGGCAAAACTCGTAGAGGCTGCCCAGGAACACAGAACACATAACCCCCGAGAGTTTTGGCAAAGGATCGCCAAGCTGCAAGGAACTGCAAGACCCCCCTTTGATCACCTGCTAGTAAATGGTAGGAAAATCAAAGAGCCAGCCGACGTAGCACAAACACTAAAACAACACTGGGAACACATTTTCCACCCACACCCCCCCACACAACAAAGGTACATCTTAAACCACATAAACAACATCACCACACACATGCAAACACTTCACGACAGAACGACTCCTGACGACACAATAGATACCTCCACTCTCACACAGGACCACACCCTCACTGCTCCTTTCACCCCAACAGAAGTCAAACAAGCACTGGACAAAACCAAAAAGAAAACACCGGGTGACAGCAAGATTGGTCAAGCAATCCTGAAGCACCTCCCCTCAGAAACAATCACAGCCATTACATACCTATACAACACCCAACTGGCCACAGGTTACTTCCCAAAACTCTTTAAGACAGCCACAGCCGTCATGATACCGAAACCAAATAAAAACCCAACAGATCCTCAAAACTACAGACCAATCAGCATATTAGAAATCTTAGGAAAAACCTTTGAAAGATTATACAACACCCGCCTCAGATACCATCTTGAGGATGAACAACTACTGTCATATAAGCAGTTCGGCTTCAGAGCACACCACTCAACCCAGGACGCACTTAATATCATGACCAATTACCTCCACATGAACAAAGATGCATACAAGATAGCACTCATCACAAAAGATGTACAAAAAGCATTCGACACAGTTTGGCACGAAGGATTAAAATACAAGATATGCACTAATTTTAACCTCCCTCATAAATCACAACAATTACTTTGCAATTTCCTAACTGACAGAAAAATGAGAATAAAAGTCACACCTGCCTTCTCTGACCACTTCACACTGCACGCAGGAGTCCCACAAGGATCAGTCCTGTCCCCAACACTATACATTCTTTATACAAATGACTTACCCGACCCCTTACACATTGACTCTCTGACAATACAGTACGCCGACGATGTAACCCAACTAATCAGACACAGAACTCTTGACCACCTAACAGACAAAGCACACAGGGAACTAGAACAGGTTACACAATGGGAACTCCGATGGCGAATCCAAACCAACCCAAACAAAGCACAAATCACCTACTTCGGCACCAAAAGACGACAACCACGTCACATTTACCTAAACCCCTACATCGCCTACCCTTCACCTATAACTATCAAACGAACAAACACAATCCTTGGAGTCACATTCAACGACACCCTCACCATGACACCACACACCAAAATGAAAGCTGTGATCGCAAACAAAACACTCGGGAAACTTTACAGATTCAGAACCGCATCAATCAAAACCAAAACGCACCTATTCAAAGCCCTCATACGCCCACTATTGACTTATGCACCCAACACACTCCAGCTAGCACCACCAACAAGCGCCAAGAAACTTCAAGTCATACAAAACAAAGCACTAAGATTCATCCATAACACACACTGGTCATCCTTCACCCGAAATAGTTATCTACATGAACTCAGCTCCCTTCCCCCACTTAACATCTACTGGAGACACCTAGGTGACAAACAAATAGAAACTCTCCTCACTAATTACCCTCAATGGCAGGATTACTTCGACAACATCATACTCCCACGTAGATTCAGAGACAGAAACCCCTCCATACTAAACAGACCAAACACTCCCCTCCCACCTCCCTTGTATTAATAACCACACCCGACAATTTCCCCCAAATTAAACCTAACCTCTCCTTAACCCTCACCCTAACCTAACCCAATCAACCTAACCTAACCTCTTCTCAACCCCACACCCAATGATTCCCACCCAACCTAACCAAACTCCCCCCCCCCTCACTCCAAACCCCACGCCACCAACTCAAACTCAAGACCACTCCGACAAAAAAAAAAAAAAAAAAAAAAAAAAAAAACTAATCCACTTACCCTGCACTAACACTTCCCCCCCCCCCCCCAAAAAAAAAAAAAAAAAAAAAAAAAAAAAACCTAACAATCCCCCCAAAATAAAAACCTAACATACCCACCATTACTAGCAACCCCACACAAAATAAAAAATAATCATTCTACCACTAACTAACCACACCCTATTACTCCTCCCAAAATAAAAACCTAACACACCCAGCCGTTACTAGCAATCCCACACAAAATAAAAAATAACCATTCTACCATTAACTAATCACACCCTATTACTCCTCCCAAAACAAATACCTAACTTACCCATCCCATACTAACTCGGATGACATGTATGTTTCCCTCAGCCAACAAGGTCGAGGAGAATGTTTCCAACTCGGTTTTATGGGCACCCCTCTTAGCCAATAAGGTCGGAGAGGTGTACCTAAAAACGGTACCATTAACGGATGAAATGAACGCCTCCCTTAGCTAATAAGGTCGGGGAGGGGTGCATTGTTCCTGTACAAAAACCCTCTCCCTCAATAATGGGACCAGAATTCTCAATACCTGCAATTGCAGAAGTCCTTTACAAGTAAAGGAAAGAATGATTGCAAATTAACCAAACTCTGCCAACCACCAACAAAACCTATAATCCTCCCAAAAGAAAAACTTAACCCACCCAACCTTACTCACAATCCCTCCCAAAAAAAAAAAAAAAAAAAAAAAAAAAAAAAAGCTACTCTCCATCCAATCACTAACCAACACCTTCAATCCTCCCAAAAGAAAAACTTAACCCACCCAACCTTACTCACAATCCCTCCCAAAAAAAAAAAAAAAAAAAGCTACTCTCCATCCAATCACTAACCAACACCTTCAATCCTCCCAAGAGAAAAACTTAATATACCCGACCTTTCTAAATAGCCCCACCGACCCTCCTAAAAAAAAAAAAAAAAAAAAAAAAAAAAAAAATAAAACTATGACTCAATACAACTATTCATTAGCAACACAAATCATATCACACCTAAGGAATCCTTCCAGACTATAAATTAACCCAACAACCTCCTAAGCCCCCCTCTCCTCTCCTCGCCTCCCCTCTCCTCTCCGCTCCTCCCCCCTCCTCCCGTCATCCGAACCATACCTGACCTTATAATAATTATCCTAACCCTCCCCCTCTCCTCTTACTACATTTCCACGCAAAAGCATACACACTCACACAACAACCCCCCTTAAGTAATTCTAATTCACCTCAAATCAACATACAACCTCCACCCCCGCCAATTCCCAAGCACAAACTCTCCCCCCCTCCCACAACCAATCCAAACACATCTCCCCCCCAGCCAGACGAAGCCTCTCATAAGATCCCAACTCTCCAAACCCAAATTAAACATACCCAACCTCTATGCCAGCTACTGTCAACATTATCGACCTAACTCAAGACTGAAACCAAACAACCTATATCCCACTCTCATCTCTGTTCACAATTTGACAAAGCTCAAATCTGTCCCCTTCTATTACTAAATAATTCTCCTACGATACACTCATCCTTCCTTACTACGAATACTTTGACATTTCAAGCTCAAAGATTCAAAACTCTTCCTCTAACTCTCTCCATTTCTCTCTGACATAGCTGAAAGATCCATAACTCTCAGAAACAAATCAAAACTTACCCAACGTCTGTGACATCCAATTCTAATAAAATCGACCTACCTCAAGACTGAAACCATTCAGCCTATCTCTCATTCTCGTCTCCGTTCATAATTTGACAAAAAAGCTCAAATCTGTCTGCTGCTATTACTAAAAACTCTCCTACGATACGCTCATCCTTCCTTACTATGAATACTTTGACATTTCAAGTTCAAAGATTCAAAACCCTTCCTCCAACTCGCTCTGCTCCTCTTTGACATAGCTCAAAGACTTTACCTTCCTCTTTCTCCAAACAACCCTACGACTAGCAAATTTTCATGTTTTCACCTTCTCTGTTAATTTGTTCGTGTGTGGCCTGTGCGTCCGTCCACCTGCGCTTCTCGGCTTGCGCCGCAGCCGTGGCGGGGCGGTTCTTCCTCCGCTCTGATAACACTGCCTGGGCTAGACGACAACCATGGGCACCCAAGTTGGCCCTTTGCTTGCCCGGACCTGCTCCCACCCTCCCTCTGCCTCGTCCTGATTGTGATTGTTGCACCATCAGGGCATTTGCCTACCCCCTCACGCAAGCGGTGTTTAGCCACTGCACCTGTTCTCTCCTTCTAAAATTCATTTCCATCCTCTCTTTACTCTTCCTCTGACCCTCCTTCCCCCCTGTCACTAGCATTTTTCTTCTTCTTCTTCAGCAGGTCCACATCTTTGCCAGTATTAACTCTCATACTGACCCTTCATCCAACCCAGTCAACCTTGATCAGGTGAGCCACAACTGTGAAGCAATGAAGGTAGTCTATAGGAAGTGTGGCGACGCACAGGTCTAGCCACATTAATAACTTAGACCATTTCACTCAAGGGAAGAACTTCAAACTGACTCTCAAAGTTTGTAAGACAAGCTAGCTGAGACAGTCTGAAGTTAATTGAGACACTCTGAAGTTAACTGAGACACTCTGAAGTTAGCTGAGACAGTCTGAAGTTATCTGAAACACTCTGAAGTTAATTGAGACAGCCTGACATTAGCTGAGACAGTCTGAATCGATATGATAAAGTCTGATGTTAGATGAGAGTCTGAAGCTAGCTGAGACAGTCTGAAGCTTGCTGAGACAGTCTCTGAATAATAAATTTGAAGTTAATTTCAGCGTCAATGCTGGTGTATATCTCCAGCAACTTGATGGACTCTGTCGTCTGGTTCCTTTACCAAATATGAATGTTTAGAGCCAGTGTATTAAAGCTCTATGTTGTTAAGCACATAAATATTAGTTCAATACCCATGGATGAAGGTCTTGGCAGATGTTTCGACTTGAAATTACTCCTGGAAGTATTAGGAGAAATATTTGGTGGCCAGGGGATTAGTTCAGGATAAGGTAAATCAGGGGGAAATGAAGGGAAGTGGGAGAATGACAACTTAAGGTTAAATGATGTACTTGAATAGTAACTTCTAGCTCTCTGGCCTTGGATTGTATTCCTATTTTGCAGTAGCCAATATTCAGAGTAGGAATGGCGACCTCTAATAAGGCTCTCTTCTTAATAAATGTAGCAATAAGGGCTGGAGAGGCTGGGGATTATCTCCGCTGGTTACTCGCATCTTTTTATGATTTATTTTTTTATTTTTGTTAAGAACTAAAAGAAAGTGAATACACGCATTTGGGATATAAGATCCATATTTGTACTCAGGTTCACGAGAAGGTAGTCTTTTTTTTCGTTTATTTTTAATTTGAAAGAATGAACTTCATGTACCTGTGTTTAATTGGCAGTTTGTTTTATAAGATTCTATTTGTTAAACCTGGTTATCTCATAGCTAAATATGTTACTTTATTCTCCGAGTTTTATGATTATTAGTTATAGCTTGGTATTGGTGGTGGGGTGTATATACCTGTATAACCCCGACTACCATAGTTTGTTCTCCGTGACACGAGTAGCCAGCTCCCACAATCGCGTGGTGATATCTCAGCCTGCGAAGATTTTTGGTTCTTACCTGGACAACCCGGGGGTCTGTGGTCAACAGTAATACCAAGGAGCACAGCCTTGAGACCCGTGTAATATGTGTGTAAGTTTCAGGTCTCTAACTGCTTCCGTTTTGGAGCTAGCTGGGACAGACACATCTCCAAGTGTAGTTTGGCTGATCTAATTTCTTGGTTGGCCACATTTAGGATTCCCCTTTACTGTAAACTAAATAACCCGCATGAAAATGTTCAAAGGAGGGCCACCAGACTAGTGCCTGCACTTCGGCACCTCAGCTGCCCTGAGAGATTGGAGCGCCTGAAGTTGCCCCTAGCTTATGCTTCAGACGGGCAAGGGGGTGACCTAATTGAGGTGTAAAAGCATCTCAAGGGGTACTACTCAGTGGAGTGTCCTTACTTGGAGCTGGCGGACGCTCGCCCCACAAAGGGTCACAGCTCAAGATTGAAGAAGCAGCAAGTCCAGAAAACTGTGAGGGCAAACTTTTTCGGAGTGAGAGCTGTGAACTCTTGGAACAATCTACCAGAAAGTGTTGTGACGGCACCGAGTGTGAACTCTTTCAAGGCAAGACTGGAGCAGGTTCAGGTACATTCAGGAGCCGGTGCATACCCAGCACTTGCCAACAGTGCGTAACAGTGACGTGACCGATCGCCGAAGCAGCTAACGAGCTGATCAGTGTTGAAGAGGATAAAAGTAAGATAAATGATGTTCTCAGCTATTTATTTTGCAAGCTTTTCTAGATTTGTGATTTGTCCACCTGATCATATTCCATCTCCTTGTTGTCGGGTTATACTATTAGCTAAAGAATTTTCATTTCGTCTTCCAATGATTCGTCTATGTACGAGTCTTTTTTAACGATTTCTTCCTCGTTAATTCTCTGTTGTTTGTCTCTCATGAGCTGTTAATCTCCATGGTTGAGTCCTTGCACGTGTTGTGTGGGGAGTAAGTCTTGAATGAGATTAGTGAATTCTTCTGGGTAAGATTCATCCAGTCTATTGTCTCGTGATTAATGTCTCCATAATGAGGGCTTGTACTCCTCCGAGGCCGAGTCGGTCCTACAGCACACACCGTTTGTCAGATTGTTTTTGTCTTATGCTATAAAATCACTTGAAATAGATTCAGATAATCTCATTTAATTAAGTTCGTTATTACTGGTTGCTGTCAGGTGCTCCTTGATTTACAGTAGTACACCACCACCTCTTGTGGCCGTCTTTTCTAAAGGAGTCGCTGATTCCAATGATGTCTGGGTTTTTTCTGTATCCTCATATGTTTTCAATACATCTGTCTTATTAACTAGACTTCTGGCAGTTGTGTAACAAGACATTATTGACCTGTGTTACGAGTTGGGGATTTAGAATATAGTTAAAAGTCTACCCAGATCCCAACGGGCAACAACAAAAAAAAAACAAAGACAATCGGACTATAAAAGGGTCGACAAAGAATGCGAGTTTTTGTTGTGTATAATAAAGTACCATAAATTCCTTAACAAAATATTCAGCTTTCTATAATTTACCCTTAACCATACTTAACCTAAACATTAACAGTATATACATATTTATACAACATACAATAATTTTGAAGCAAGTGGACGCGGAGAGGCAATACAGGATAACATATACTTAAGTGTGGAGCTGAGATGGCTGACGAGTAAGGCTGAGTATTGAAGACGATGGTAGGTAGTCACTGTGCCGTAGGTTTCCAGGATAGGTGATCCTGTGGTCACTTCCCAGAGTGAACTGAACTCTCATCGAACTGGAGCTGACGAAGAGGACTTGGAGGAGGTGACGCAACAACCAGGATATGGAGAAGGGAAACCCCGGAGTGGTAGCTAAGAGTAGTCATACTCGGGTTTCGTCCCTAGATGGCATTGCTCGTGGTGCTGGGTAGGTAGATCAGGACAATAGATGGCGTGGTTCGTAGTGCTGGGTAGGTAGATCATGACAATTGGTGGCGTGGTTCGTAACACACCCCCCTCCAAAGACCTCCATAGCGCGGGCGCGAAGGAGGTGATCACCTGGTGCGTCTGGAGAGTAGCTGCTGCATTTCCACTGGAGCTCGGGATAAGGAGTCCGCAATCAGGTTGTCCACCCCCTTTATGTGCCGGACTTGTAGATTATAGGGCTGGGTGAGGAGAGCCCAGTGGAGGATTCGCTGGTTGGAGGTCTTGTTGGTTTGGATGAACGTGAGTAGGTTATGGTCGGTGAAGACTAGGGTTGTTTGTGGGCAAGACTGGAGGTAACATTCAAACTTCTTTATTGCCAACACCAGAGCCAGGGCCTCCTTCTCTATGGTCGAGTAGTTGGTCTGATGTTTTTTCAACTTGGCGGAGTAGTATGCCACAGGGTGAAGGACATCAGTGGTTGGGTCGGGTTGTAGGAGCACAGCCCCCACTCCGACACCGCTAGCGTCGATTTGCAGATGGAAGGGCAAGGTGTAGTCAGGGGGGGTGGACTACAGGCTTGGAGGCAAGGAAGGCTTTGAGGCGGTGGAAAGACTGGTCGCACCTCTGGTTCCAGATGTAAGGGACCGCAGAGCTGGTAAGGTCTGTGAGGGGTCCGGCCACGCTGGAGAAGTTACTGCAGAACCGACGGTAGTAGCCGCACATCCCCAGGAAGCGCATGAGTTCCTTCCTCGTCCTTGGAGTGGGGAAGGACAAGATGGCTTTAACGTTTGCATTCCTTGGGTCTCACGATACCATGCCCAACGATATGTCCCGGGTAAGTCACGGAGGCCCGGCCAAAAGCAGATTTAGCCAGGTTTATGGTGAATCCAGTCTCTTGCAGTCGTGTGAACAGTATCTCCAAACGCACCAGATGTTCGTCCCAGCCGTCCGACACCACCACCAGGTCATCCAGGTAGGCGAGCGTCCCACCTAGGTCCTGAATTAGGTAATTGATGGCCCTCTGGAATGTGGCCGGAGCATTAGAAAAGTCAAACGCCATAACCAAATATTGAAAAAGACCAAATGGAGTTATAAATGCCGAGATTATTTTTGCCCTATCCGTGAGTCCCACTTGATAATATCCTTTCAACAGTTCCACGGTAGATATAAATTTGGCACAGCCTATGCTGTCTATTATATCTTTAATCAAAGGTAAAGGGTAGGAGTCTGAGACAGTGACCTGGTTCACTTTACGATAATCGGTACAGAAACGAAAGGTGCTTTCGGGTTTTGGAATGAGAAGGCAAGGTGAAGCCCTGGGGGAAGTACTAGGCTCAGCTAAGTTATGTTTTAACAAAAAATCTACCTCCTTTTTCATAATCTCTCTTTTTTGTGGATTTAGTCGATATGCTGATTGCCTTATGGGATGTAAATCATCTGAGATTAGCTTAATATCATGTTTAAGTATATTGCAAAACCCTGGGAGGTCTGACGTGACTTTAGGAAATGTTGTCAATAACTTAGTGAGATCTTTTGCTTGAGATGGATTCAAAACAGAAAAATACTCATCCAAGTTGTTGAGTATGTGACTGTTAGCAGGGTTTTCTTTAGGTAGAGGGAAGTCTAAATTCTCCAATAGATCCATGTCATCTGTCTCCGGCTCCGGCCCTGACAAAACCGTATGCAATACAGGTAGGCTTATAGCCTCTGGGATGTCTTCCTCTGACTGCCTGGAATGGTAAAGTTTCATGAGATTAATGTGAACAAGTTGTGAATCTTTTCGGCGATCAGGAGTATGGACTATATAGTTGAGGGGAGATAGTTTATTTGCAACTATATAGGGACCAGTAAACTTGCTTTTAAGGGGAGAGCCTGGAATGGGTAGAAAGAGTAACACTTTGTCACCTGGAGAAAATGATCTTTCAACTAATTTAGGTTGGGAATTCACCATTTTTTCTTGGACTTTTTTTAAGTTTGACTGAGCAATGGCTCGGACTCCAGTTAATTTGTCCCGTAAAGTGTCAATGTATTGGGAAACTGTTGCGGGCTTAATAGATGGAGTGTCAAACCACTGCTCCTTTACTATTTTAAGGGGTCCCCTAATTTGTCTCCCATATAGTAACTCGAACGGGGAGAAACCCAATGACTCCTGGGGACATTCCCTGATGGCAAAGAGTAACAAGTCTATGCTTTCATCCCATTCCTTTTGGTGTTCTATACAGTATTTTTTGAGCATTGATTTGAAAGTTTGATGGAACCGTTCCAAGCAACCTTGGGAATGTTGGTGGTAAGCTGAAGATGTACAATGGTCCACACTGAGGTCTTTCATCACCTGTTTGAAAAGATTGCTCGTAAAATTGGTGCCCTGATCGGATTGGATCTCTTTAGGAATGCCCACTGAAGTGAAAAGGTGCAAAAGAGGTTTGATTACATTTTTTGAAGTGATGCTTTTAAGGGGAAAAGCCTCAGGATAACGTGTACTGGTATCCATAACTGTGAGCAGGAATTGATTTCCCTTCTTAGTCTTTGGTAATGGGCCCACACAATCCACAACAATCTTTTCAAATGGAGTAGAAAATACTGGGATGGGCTTAATGGGAGCTGCTGGTATACTTTCATTTGGTTTTCTTACCATTTGACAAATATGACAAGATTTTAGGTACTTTGACACATCCTTCCTAAGTCCAGGCCAGTAGTAGTGTTGGAGGAGCTTTTTATATGTTTTCAGGATTCCCAAATGTCCTGAAATACCATCATGGGCAAGGGCAATTAATGCTGGTCTGACTGAGGAGGGAATTACCACTTGATGTATTTCAGACCACGTGTCTAGATGGGCAAGCTCAGGGGGCCTATAGGCCCTCATCAAAACCCCTTCCTGATAATAAAAACACGGAAGGGTGTTAAAATCTTTACCCTCAACTGCTGCATGATGAAGTTTATTCAAAGATGAATCAGATTGTTGGGCTTTAATGAGCTCTTCCTTACTAATGGTCTTAGTATACAGATCTTCTGTGGGTAGGAAGATATTGGAGGTGGTTTTAGATGAAGAGGGCCCATTTCGCACACTCTGTGACCGGGTGACAGCACAAGATGGGAAAAGGTGAGGAATAGTTATTTCGAGGTCAGTGGTGGAGTTGACAGGTAAGGGAGAGTCGACTGTCTTTATGTTGGGAACCACTAGATCTCCTACCAAGTCATTACCCAATAATAAATGAATGCCGCTTACAGGCATTGGATCTTTCCTAATGGCTATTTGCACTTCCCCAGTAATCAAGGAACATTGGAGGTGGACTTTAGCTAAGGGATAGGAAGAATGGGATGAGAGATCTGAAATTAGAACACTCTCATTAGTAAATGCGGTAGATATATCAGGAATGACGTTAAACAGGAGGATAGAGTGTGCTGCGCCCGTATCACGTAGTATACGAATAGGGAGAGAACGAGACCCCTCTATGATTGAAATTTTTCCCTCATAGGTGAATGAAGAGAAGAGATCCTGATGGGGCCTTTCCACATTGGTGGTTGCTATTGGTTTGGATTTGGGATCCAGGGAACTACTTTTAGCAATTCGACACTTTGGGTGTTTACAAGTCTGGATCGTATGGCCTGGGTTTTTACAGTAAGAACAAGTAAACTTTGTTGCATCAGGGGTGGTAGGTGTGGGACCTTTCGACCTACCACTCACGCCCCCAAGGTTATCATCAGAGGAGGACCTAGCATGTCGGGGAGTACCACATTCTCTACTGCCCAGTGACTCCACCAGCAAGGCGTACGCATCAGCCAGCTCAGCCGCACGCCCTAAATTAACCTCTCCACGCTCCTCCACATGCTTCAAGATGTGAAATGGTATCTTGCTCTTCCACTCCTCCAGGACTACCAAATTTAACAAATCCTGAAATGTGGAGGTCTCTGTAGCCTCTAACCACTTCTTAAAAAACCTAAGCTTTTCTTGAGCAAACTCAACAAAGGTGTGTGAAAATGGTTTGGTTAGTTTACGAAACTTCTGCCGGTATCCATCTGTTCTTCTGATAAGATCCTTCGATAAGGATAAGAGACTTGAAAGAGGAAGGGCGTATTACGGCATTAATATAAAGATCCGGATTAACAACCCTTAGATACTTGAAACAGGAAGGGCGTATTACGGCATTTATATAAAGATCCGGATTAACAACCCTGATATACTTGAAACAGGAAGGGCGTATTACGGCATTAATATAAAGATCCGGATTAACAACCCTGAGATACTTGAAACAGGAAGGGCGTATTACGGCATTAATATAAAGATCCGGATTAACAACCCTTAGATACTTGAAACAGGAAGGACGTATTACGGCATTAATATAAAGATCCGGATGAACAACCCTTGAGTTACTTGATTATTGACCCCGAATGAGATAATGAGAAGAACAATAATTGAGGCTTTATAATTATGGGGTCCTGGTAGAGCGGGGCGTCCCAAGATATCACTTCACCCTAAACTAGTGACTATGGAACAGCCTACTCTGGAGTGAGGGTACGGCAATAAACAGATCCGGATTCTTCCCTACACTCGAGAAAGACTTACTACACGACTGCCACGTGTAATAACAGGTAAGCCTTATGACACTTGGAACCTAATATCCTACGTCTGTCACTCTTACTGTACGGTAATACCAACATATGCACACACATATGAAGGGAACTTTAAACCACAGTAAAGCAATTGTGAACAGAAGTGACTGGGAGGAATAATTAACAAGGAGCTACAAGGGGAGTAAGGAATATGGCACTTAATGTTGGGTCCTGTCACGGTCGCCATTTGTTACGAGTTGGGGATTTAGAAAAAATTTTAAAGTCTACCCAGATCCCAACAGGCAAAAACAAAAAAAAACAAAGACAATCGGACTATAAAAGGGGTAGACAAAGGATGCGAGTTTTTGTTGTGTATAATAAAGTACCATAAATTCCTTAACAAAATATTCAGCTTTCTATAATTTACGCTTAACCATACTTAACCTAAACATTAACAGTATATACATATTTATACAACATACAATAATTTTGAAACAAGTGGACGAGGGGAGGCAATACAGGATAACAGATACTTAAGTGTGGAGCTGAGATGGCTGACGAGTAAGGCTAAGTATTGAAGACGATGGTAGGTAGTCACTGTGCCGTAGGTTTCCAGGATAGGTGATCCTGTGGTCACTTCCCAGAGTGAACTGAACTCTCATCGAACTGGAGCTGACGAAGAAGACTTGGAGGAGGTGACGCAACAACCAGGATATGGAGAAGGGAAACCCCGGAGTGGTAACTAAGAGTAGTCATACTCGGGTTTCGTCCCTAGATGGCGTTGCTCGTGGTGCTGGGTAGGTAGATCAGGACAATAGATGGCGTGGTTCGTAGTGCTGGGTAGGTAGATCATGACAATTGATGGCGTGGTTCGTAACACCTGGTTTCTGATACTGTCCTCTTTGAAGGCTGAGATCCTTGAGAGTTTGTAGAATCACACTCGTAATAATAATAATAATAATAATAAATAATAAACGGTTTATTGAAAAAGTTCTGCAGCCCGAAGGCTGAAAATATACATTGGACATAAAATGACTTATTACATACATAGGTGGTTTAACAAAAGCCTTCATTAGGGAAAGGTAAAGGAACATACAGTGAACATACAGATTAATGTAGGTGTTGAACAGCAAACATGTAGTGTAGTAACTCCCTCCCAGATGGTGTTAGGAGGGACCTCACGTGGTGTAGTAGTTCCCTCACAGATATGGTGTTATGAGGGACCTGACGTGGTGTAGTAATTACCTCACAGATGGTGTTATGAAGGGCCTCACGTGGTGTCGTAATTCCCTCACAGATGGTGTTATGAGGGGCCTCACGTGGTGTAGTAATTCCCTCACAGATGGTGTTATGAGGGGCCTCACGTGGTGTAGTAATTCTCTCACAGATGGTGTTATGAGGGGCCTCATGTGGTGTAGTAACTCCCTCACAGATGGTGTTATGAGGGACCTGACGTGGTGTAGTAATTCCTTCACAGATGGTGTTATATGAGTGAGGTGTGGTCCCAGGCCTTCCTATCGTAGATGGATTAACACATCGCTGGTTGTTGTTGGGTCTCACGGGCCGTTATCACTGGGTACCTGGGACCTCACTGTGTGAAGGTTAACTTGGGTACGACTGTTACTGTTGAGTTGTTCTCACTGACTTAAGCACTGTTCACCACTGTTCACCGCTGTTTAACACTGGTTCCATTCCTTTCCTAAATGAAATTGTAACTTCTGGTGAGAACTTGTTGATATTCCGGTGGGGAGGAGAGTTCAGGGGAGGGAGTTGGTATGGGCCAACTTAACAGTTGACCTGGCTGCTCCAAGAGGAGCGCCAGGTACGTCTTGACCTTTCGGTGGTCAAGGATGTAGTGCCTGTGAGGTTTTGTTCTCTCTGAGTTAGCAGTATTACTTAAAACTACAACAGGTATTATGTTAGTATTATTTACAGTGAGTTCCCCACTTGTTCCTATTAGTTGGAGGGCTGGAACATTACTTGACTTTCCCATCTTCCTGTATGGTGACTACTTTCCCATACTCCCATATTCTCAGGCATTCTTAAGAATCCCTTATAGTTAAATATCTCACAGCATTGACATGTAACAATTCCAACTTGTTGCCCGATATATAGGAATCTTAGGTATCTAAATCATTTTGTTTGTATTGCCTTAAGTGTTTAACGCTGATACATTCTAAACGTGGCAGAGGCGTGGTGGTTATTTTATTGCTTCATCGTAGTTAATGTCTGTGTTTGTGTTACCCAAATCGCTAAACCTTCTGAGGTTCTGAGGAGAGGGAAAATATTTTCACTGGATTATGATTCATATATAGCAACTGGAATAAGCACCTTCAGCCATACATGTAGTGACTTAGTTGTTACAACAGTGCCTGAGGTGCTATTTAGCTGTTACAACAGTGACTGAGGTGCTACTTAGCTGTTACAACAGTAGCTGAGGTGCTACTAAGCTGTTACAACAGCGGCTGTGGTGCTACTTAGCTGTTACAACAGTGGCTGAGGTGCTACTTAGCTGTTACAACAGTGGCTGAGGTGCTACTTAGCTGTTACAACAGTAGCTGAGGTGCTACTTAGCTGTTACAACAGTGACTGAGGTGCTACTTAGCTGCTACAGTGGTTGAGGTGCTAGGGGTTGACGGGCTCCTGGGGGGTCAGGAGCTGTCAGGTCCTCTGCATGTGTATGCATTTACTTCTTTGTTTCCGGTCTTATAAATCTTCTTCGTTTATCATCTTGTTTAAGGACACACATAATAAAGCTTACATCATTTTTACTTAACTTATTATATGTTTGTATGTATGTAATTTGCCATTTTTAGATCAATAAACTTATGTACCTATTTATCTATCTATGCGGTACCATCAGCCTGAAGTAAGTATAATGAATATCAGTTCCTTCAATTATTATCGATCTTTGAGTGCAAATTCACTTTTGCTCGTGGAAAAAGAGCTGTTATGTACTACTAACACTATGGTAATGTTACACGATGAAGCATCACTATAATGACCTGGTAGCCCTACACAATGGCCAGTAAGATGCCCACAAGGACAATAGATAATACAAGTGATCGCGGGCACGTTCGTGCCCAGCGATAGTTTGAAGGCTCGTGCTTGGCTAGCGTAGAGCGAATGAGGGTGCGCCAAGTCCGTAGACTTGCATCGTTTTCCATCGTAAATAAAATGGTTAATTAATACCTTCCTAAAGAAACCATAGACATGGGACCAGGTTTGTTCCACTCTACGAATTTTTTGCAATTTTTCCACCAAGTTTGATGAAAAACGATTGTGCCGTTTCGGCTGCCCAGAACAGGCACACACACAGACACACGGCTATTCCTATAGTATATGAGATAATCATGGTCATGGTTGTTATAATCATGGTCGTGGTTGTTATAATCATGGTCGTGGTTGTTATAAACATGGTCGGGGTTGTTATAATCATGGTCATGGGTGTTATAATCATAATCGTGGTTATAACAACCACGATTATGATTATGGTCGTAGTGGTTGTTATAATCATGGTCGTGGTTGTTGTAATCATGGTCGTTGTTGTTATAATAAGGGTCGTACCTCAGACTAACACAGGTAGAATAACCCCACACCTAATCTTTAAACTCAATAAACCCAGATTAACCTCACCTAATCAACAGGATTAGAGACCATCATGATTGTACCACCAATACCGATACATTTCACACTGGATTAATAACAAAACATTTAATCACATTTCCAATAGCTAATGTCTTACGGATATCTTATCATTTGTGAGTCTTACATGTCTATATAATTATGTTTTATTCTTACAAATATTTATAGTTTGTTGTGTATTGTATTGTATGGCATGGAATTGTATGGTATTGTATGGTATTTTACTGTATTGTACTGTCACAGGAATAAGTATACTGTATACACTGTAGCTGTAAGGTCCGAAAATGGTCTGGTGACGTTGAAACTGAGCATCCAGACCCATGATGAAACTCAGCTCCCCCACCTGTTATCTCTAACTATTTTCTGTTTCCCCTTCTTTATTCTTCTATTTATTCATCTTCCTTCCTTTACTAATCTAAACAACATTAATAAAATGTAGGCTAAGAAAAAAGTGGGGGGAGGAGGAGGGAGCCGTACGATAACTGCAATCGTGGGATGATAGGGTACAGCGAATGAGGGTGCGCCAAGGTTTCCAGCGTAAATAAAATGGTTAATTAATAGGGGGCAGGGAAAAACACTTTTATTTGAGTTGCAGGCTGCACTTTTCAGGCATCGTTTGTATGGCTGTAACAAACACCTGTGCAAAATTTCATGCCATTTCATGCATACTTACCCTGCCGCATCGCGAACGACTTTTTGTCAACTTTTAGTGTATACCAAAAATTAGGTGTCATTTAATGTTTTCCAGGATAATGATAAATTTTACATGGGTGAAATCGATTTGATTCACATGTTATTTTACAGGTACACCGTATAGAAAATCATTACAAGTTCATATTGAAATTCTTTTTTGTGCGGAACCTTGGCATCATTTTCCTAGACAATAATCTTTGCCTAATATATCCATCTCTCGATTCGTATCCCGTCACTTCAGTGCAAGCTTCAGTCATCACTTTTATGCCTCTCTCGACCGCCTGAGTGCTGTTTGGCCACTTGGGCACCACTAATGGTGTCTCAAGAATGTCATTAACCTGTAGATTTGACAGAGAAGCAATGTAAGGAGGCTCAGTCTTGAGTTCATTCCTCCAGTTAATCATGGAATGATAGTTTTTTGCTTGCCACTTTAGTTTCGGAGTCACCACCTTTCTCATGCTGACTACAGGAGGCACATCCTCATTCCCATCTCCATCTTTACCCTCCTCATCAGCATAGTTTAACAAATTCTCGTCAACAGCAGCATCAGAATCTTCCTCCTCCTCTTCAGATCTCCCAGTGCATTCTTCCTTTTGCTGATTCTCCTCTCTAATTTTTCTTATCATTGAGACAGCTTTTTCTCTAACAGTCATGTCCTCATCTGCACACACATACCAAGAAGAAGTTCATCTGTGTGGGCGAAGTATGCATTTCTCTGGACAGCCTTCTTCACTATCGTCTCCTCCTCACTATTCAGGTGTTTCATATAAAGCAGGGACTGGAATACGTTCCTTGAGCCGTGTGTTACGTAAGGGTGTATCTTGATGTAAAACCACATTGGAGCACTGAACTTTATTATTGTAATGACAATTCTTTTCAACTCATGGCTGGGTCTTGATGTTGCTACATACAGCCTGAGGATTCTACTCCATAAGGTGTTCCACCTTGACACACAGGGAGGACCTGGCTCAATAGCAGCCAAGTCATCTTCACCAACACCTGTGATAACTCCTTTACAAATCCTATACAGGTATTTCTGATCCCAGGACAGATCTTTCTCCATTTCATCATTAAACACAGGGAAATCAGGGAAACTGACTGGCTGGAAGGCGACAACTGGAAGCTCAGACAAAGACTCTTTGATCTGCTTTCCAATGGGACCAGGCCAATGCTCAGGACCACTTGGTTTACCATCATAGTGATAAAAAACTGCGCGGAAAGGCAGCTCATTTCCGTGAAGCTGACATATGAAATAATGGAGCGGGTGACCAAGTAACATTTCAAGATGATGAATGACTCCATTTTCTGATCCTACATTTACATTGGTTCCATCACAACCAACACACACAATGGGCTGCTGGGTTAGATTTTTCTCCACCAGAAACTCGTGAATAGTTTTGGCAATCTGCTTTCCGTGTCCAGTCTTGGGAGTCACATGTGTGAGATATTCATTGCCAGGCTCAACCATGATGACATAATGATCTTTCACCATCATCCTCGAACTCCATTTCTCGGTCTTCTCATTCTTTATCATCACACGAGTGGCGGTCTTCTTACCATCAAAATAGAGTGACGTCAAATTATCTAAACTAGCCATCTCAATTTCTTGCCTCTTAAATCGGTATTTTTGTCTCGCATCCCGCAGCTTATGTGGTCCAATAACATGACTCTTGTCATCCTTTGTGATAATGCCATAGTCAGTTAAGGTGGCAGTAGCAATGGCAGCTCCAGCATAATCACTAATCAAGTATCGGTCACAAGCGGCAGCCAGTGTAGGGAGTCTTGTCCGATTCTGTGAACTGGTGTCTGTCAGAGCCCTTGGATCAGGGACAAAATCAGCATCAGTATTGACGAGAGGAATATCTCTTGAATCATCTGAATTATCCTCAACATAAGGAATATCTCCAGCTACCAGATATCTACATTACAGTACAGTAACATAACATTGAGAAATGAAATGAGAAAAGGCTGATAATTAACACAGGACAACAAATTTTTTATAATTCCCAGTTGCATGAGATTTCTTTACTGTTTCTTACCATTTTTGATCTGCTGATTTCATATTTGAAACCAGTTTTGTTCTGCATGCTCCAGTTTTCATGCATTTTGAGGTTTTACATTCTAGCCGTTTGCGGTCAAATTAATTAATTACACGATTATGGTATCAATAGGGAGATATAATTTTGTCTGTTTTTTCTTTCAGATTTGGTCATGGCTACAAAGAGAAATCAATGTGTGAACAAACCTGATGCCTTCTGTTATATTTGTGGATACTTCACGCTTATTCGTCAGAGGCGCAATATAACATCGTTTGTGAGGCGCGGCTATAAAGCGTACTTCGGACTTACTCTTGGCGACCAAGACAAAAAATGGGCTCCACATGCTGTGTGTCATAACTGCGAAGAAATGCTGCGTGACTGGACAAAAGGAAAACGTAAGGGCTTACCGTTCGGAATTCCCATGACCTGGCGAGAACCGAAGGACCACACAACTGACTGCTATTTTTGTCTGATCAATACGAAGGGTGTTGGCAAGAAAAACAGACATAAAATATCGTATCCTAGTATCCCTTCAGCAATTCGACCTACTTTGCACTCTGATGAGCTACCAGTTCCAGTTTTTAATGGGTTGTCTCCAGCTGAAGAGGAGGGAAGCGACAAAGACCAAGAGAGTGAACATGAAACTCAAGAAATACTTGCAGATTCCGACGATTCTTCTGATGGTACACCAGAGTCATCAACCCCTCAGAAGTTTAGTCAGCCAGAGCTGAATGACCTTGTGCGTGATTTGGGTCTCTCCAAAAATGCAGCAGAAGTTCTAGCTTCTAGGTTGCAAGAAAAGGCTCTACTGAACCAGACCACAAAAGTTTCAGACTTCAGAAAGCGGGAACAGGATTTTGTGCCATTCTTTACAGAGGAGAATAAGTTTGTTTACTGTCATAATATCCCGGGTCTTCTCCAGGAATTAGGGATTCCATTGTATAGTCCAAATGACTGGCGATTATTTCTAGATAGTTGTAAGCGTAGCCTGAAGTGTGTGCTACTACATAATGGTAATGTCTATGCAGCTGTTCCAGTGGGTCATTCTGTGTGCTTACGAGAGGAGTATAATGACATTAAAACTGTGATTCACCTGCTAAAATACCATGAGCACAACTGGACAATTTGTGTTGACCTCAAAATGGTGAACTTCCTTCTTGGCCAACAAAGAGGATTTACAAAGTATCCCTGCTTTCTTTGCATGTGGGACAGCCGAGCTAGAGACAGGCATTGGAACCTGAAGGAGTGGCCCTTACGTGAGACTCTGGAAGCTGGTATGCCAAACATTGTCAATGATCCAATCGTCAGTCGAGAAAAGATCATATTTCCTCCTCTCCATATCAAGCTGGGCCTGATGAAACAGTTTGTCAGAGCATTAAATACTGATGGTGAATGCTTCCAACACATAGTCTCTGCTCACCCTGCTTTGTCATTTGAGAAGATAAAGGCAGGTGTGTTTGATGGACCACAAATTCGTGCACTTGTACGTGATCAAGACTTTGTCAGAAAGATGGACGACAAGGAAAGGGGTGCATGGCTTTCATTTGTGGCGGTAATGGAAAACTTTCTTGGTAATAAAAAGGCTGACAACTATGAAACCCTTGTAGCAACCATGTTGTCAGCCTTTCATGACCTTGGATGCAATATGAGTGTCAAACTCCATTTCCTATATAGTCATCTTGATAGATTCCCTGAGAACCTAGGGGCAGTAAGTGACGAGCAAGGCGAGCGGTTTCATCAGGATCTCAAGACCATGGAAGACCGCTACCAAGGGAGATGGGACAAACATATGATGGCAGACTACTGCTGGAGCATTAAACGAGAGTGCCCTGAGACATTTCACAAACGCAAGAGCTTCAAGCGCAAATTCCTACCTGGCTAAAATGTGATTGGGCTTTGTCTCCTCATAGTAACAAATTTCTTACCTAACAATGAGTTTTATACAAATTTCAACCTTTGTTTTAGATGGAACATGTTTCAAATTGTGTTGTTGAATAAATTTAGAATATGTAATATTTTATTGTTTATTACCCAGCTAATTTAATGACAGTTTAATGACATATTTTTCAAGATAGACGACGAGGTCAATAAGACGAAGACGAAATTTTGAAATTTCAAAATACCTTGATTGCAAAAAAACTAGAGCTTACAGAAAGAAACTAACTTCAGATATGAGATCAGCACACCCAAATTAGGTAGAATCAAGTGTTTATAGCAATGCAACAAAAACTTTGTTGACCAGTGTAATCAATATAGACATAGCACCATACTCATCTGCAACAAGACAACTTAAATGAAATAAGAGATATGAAAAAAAAGTTGATAAACACTGAACAGAACATTGCACCGCCACAGCGACTGTTTGGCTAGTACTGTAGGTAAATTTAAAAATTTCAGTAGAAAATGCGGCAGACTAAACCTCGACATATCAGCTTCAAATTTGGCATGGCGTCTTAGATATGTATAAGGAACAATGCCTGAAGAGTGCAGCTTTGAGCAAAATTTCACTGCCCCCTATTAATTAATGTCTTCCTAAAGAAACCATCGATATGGGACCGGGTTTGTTCCTCTCTACGAATTTTGTTGCTATTTTTCCACCAAGTTTGATGAAAAACGATTGTGCCGTTTCGGCTGCCCAGAACAGACACACACAAAAACAGACAGACAGACAGACAGACAGACACACGTCTAGTCCTATAGTATATTAGATAACAAAGATTATACAAGATTCACTTTCCCGTGACAAGGATCTACACTTGACGCTGGCAGCCATGAGCCGATGTTTTCATGGTGGTGACCTATAATGAGTTCATGATTTCAGTAGATACGTTTTCATCAAATATTTCTATTAAGTTAACACTGTCTCTATCTCGGAGATTATTGCCCTGTAATGTCGAAGTCTTTAAACTGCTAAGAGAACATATGGGCAAGGAGGTGTAGGACACTGCTGTGGAAGTGGCAAACAAAGTGAAAGGTTACAGGTAAATAGTGCTAGAAATAATGACAAAACTAAATTAGGCAGGGAGTTAAAGCCAAAACACAGCAAAGAGAGGACTCAGAACACGACTTACTTAAATGTCTACAACGCTAACAGTAGAAGTATGAGAAACAAAATGTATGAAATCAGGGCGTTGGTATGTACCGAAAAAATTCGATATAATAGCATTCACCGAAATATGGATAAATTTAGAGTCATGAGAGTTACCTGTCGAATACCAGATTGCAGGTTACAAATGATTCCATACCGATAGGCAGATTAGGAAAGGAGGCGGAGCAGCAGTCTATGTCAGGGATAATCTGAAGTGTGAAATAAATAAGGACATAAAAACTGAATTGAATACAGAAACAATTTGGATAGAATTAATCGACGGTAGAGAAAAATTAATGGCAGGAGTAATATATAGACCTCTTAATCATGATAGAGTTAATGAATAACTTAATTGATGTAATAAACAGGAACACCCACACAGACCGGCGCCCATATACACAGGCAAGCACCCATACATCCATGTGAACGACCTTTACAATGTTTATGGCACTTGTCAGACCGGACGGACACAATTAGTTATAACCTCAAAGAATAACATGTAAACCTATATAGTACCCTTGGAAAAACCTACTCTGATTGGAGACTGAAAAAGGCCTCCTCGACAACAGGATAGGCAGTGTAAGAAAAGACAGACAGTTTGGTTGTTGTAGTGTGGGTGTGAGGTTCCTGTGTGTGGCCCAGCGACCGTCGATACTGAAGGATAGGCAATGTGTACCTAATGTTTTCTCTTTTGATTTGCGGGTGTATAGTGAGTTCCATTTCCCCCCACGGTATCTAGTTAGAAATAAGATGAACACAGGCGACCTCATCTCACGTCCTTGCTGAATAAACTTAAATGGAAAATGTCTCTGTCCACTACCCTTCCTAACTAATAATACATTAATCTAAAAACAAAAGGTACCCCCAATAACAGATGGATGGATACCAAAATGTACATAGAGTCAAGTGACCCCCTTAAGTAACTACAGTACCACCCCAACTGAGTAAAGTAAGTAGACACAAAACCTTTTGTTATATTGGGATGAAATGCTCAGGGCTTCCAGACATAGCAAAGTCTGTATAGAAGGCGACTTTAACTTTAGCCAAAGAGATTGGTTTGACCTTACAGGTAACTCAGAATCGGAGGATTTTTTGAAACAGTTCAGGACTCTTTCCTAAGTCAACATATAACCGAACCCACCCGGGGTAATAATATACTCGATTTAGTTCTGTCAAACAGAGAAAACCTCATTAGTAATGTCGTAGTATGGAACGAACTTGCCAACAGCGATCACAAGGAAATAAGATTTCAATTAGAATTTAATGGCAGACGCAAGGAAAATTCCATTAAAATCTAGATTTCAGAAGGGCAAACTTTGATAGGTTGAAAATGCAGCTGAGAGACGGGGTATCACGTTTGGGGATAGATTACATGACATCACGTGAGGTGACCTCACACAATGTACCCACAGAGGGAAACCTCACTTTACCTAGAGATCTGACAACGATTTCCTCACAAAATATTACAGTTGAGGAGGCCTGAGCACGAGATCTGAGGTTGACGAGTTCCACAACAATTTAAATAATGAGTGACTTAATTTCACAAAGGCAAAACATACTGTGGGGTTTCGTAATATTGAATCACACATAGGATGGAGGTGAGAAGGGAAACTCAGCAATGGCGGCTTTCTTATATAAATATATTATATACAAAACAGTCTGGTGCTGGGAAGTTGCTGCATAGTAGAGGAGTTGCTGTGCAGGAGCTTCTTTAGAGGAGGTGTTGTATGTTGCAGAGATCTAGGTAGAATGGACTTCACGGCGAGGCTAGGAGCTAATATACATGTCCACCGGAAGTAAAACCGGAAGTAAAACCGGAAGTAAGCTTGGCATAGAAACACGCCGGGTAGCCGAACCCGCCCTGAGTCTAGACGGTTAGGCTTGTCAGACTACCAGGCTTTGGCTGGGAAACTTGAAAAGGGATCGGCCAGTCAGTGATAAACGGCAGTGGCGGTTGTATGGGAGAGTATCCACTACAATACCATACAGAAGACTCAGTCAGACAACAATGACCCTACAGTAAACGGAAAAATAACCATTTAAAGAATATTATTGGACAAAGAAAGCTATAAGTAGGAGAACAAATTGTGATGAAGCTTACCTCCAAGATTATTATAAGGTATTGGCCAGTAGGGTTAAGACCGAGATAAGAAAAGCAAAGAGGAATAATGAATTGAAGGTAGCAAGGGAGGCGAGGCCAAGCCCCAAGGGATTCTTCCAAATGTATCAAACTAAAACACGAGAAGAGATTGGATCAATACAGTTAGACACCGGCGAGCAAATTGATAAGGACGGAGAAATGAGCAATAATCTGAATAAAAATTTGTCAACAGTTTTCATCACCGAAAATTTAAACATGATACCCGAGGCACCGATTAAGCAGATTAGTAGTGACTAGTAAAGACGTTAGTATGTAAATAGACAAGTTAAAGCCTAATAAGTCACCAGATCCCGATGAGATATTTGCCAGAGTATTAAAGGATTGTAAGGAAGAGCTTAGTATGCCCTTAGCAAAATTGTTTAACATTTCTTTAAAAATGGGTGTAGTACTAGAATCCTGGAGGATAGCGAATGTAATTCCGATTTGCAAGAAGGGAGATAGCTCACTAGCCTCCAACTACCTTCCACTCAGCTTAACATCAATTGCAGACAGATTACTGGAAGCAACATCTTCAAACTCTATTCGAAATCACCTGGAGAAGCACAAGTTGATCAATGATTACCAACATGGCTTCACAAGTGGGCGTTCATGTCTAACTAATCTATTAACATTCTTTTCTGCTGTTTTCGAATCAGTGGACGAGGGGCATGACTATAATGTGGTATATCTTGACTTCTGTAACGCTTTCGACAGAGTCCCCCACGAATGACTAATAAGAAAAGTGGAAGCTCATGGCATTGGAGGAGATATTTTAAAATGGATTAGGGCGTGGTTACAGGACAGAAAACAGCGAGAGAGCATTAACGGTACTAAATCCGATTGGGGTAACGTCACTCGTGGAGTACCCCAAGGCTCACCACTTGAGCCATTATTATTTATTATATACATAAACTACATACATATCGGCCTAGACAGCAACATAAGTAAATTTGCTGATGACACTAAAATAGGGCGAGTAATTAAATATGACGAAGATTCCGCAAAACTACAGGAAGATCTAAAAAAAAATTTTGAATGGTCTGAAAAATGGCAGATGAAATTCAATGTGGACAAATGTAAAGTACTTAGTCTAGGAGATGTAAACAGAGAAACCAGATATCAAATGAACATTGATGTTATAGAGAAATCCGAAAGTGAGAAACATTCAGGAGTAATCTTAAACCAAATAAACAATGTGTATTTGCTCGAAACAAGGCTAATAAAGTATTTGGGTTCATACAAAGAAGTGTTAGTTACACGACTAGCGAGGTCATCCTAAAACTATATTTTGCGCTTGTGAGACCTCACCTGGATTACGCAGTTGAATTATGGTCACCGTATTACAGAATGAATACAGAATCCCTAGAAGGAATTTAGAGGAGAATAACGAATAATTCCGGGCATTTGAAATCTCGAGTACAGAGACAGGTTGAAGCATCATAATTTGCACTACCTCGAGAGACGTAGAGTGAGGGGCGATATGGAAGTCACGGCTAAACAAAGGTGATATAGCAAATGTACTCAAATCCAACCAGGAGCGTACTCGTAACAATGGGAAACTAGATAAATTTAGATTTAGACGCGAAATAGGTAAACATTGGTTTAGGAATAGAGTAATGGGTAAATGGAACAAGTTACCAAACATCATCATTAACTCGAATACGCTAGATAGCTTCAAACATAGTTTGGATGGATATATGAGCAATAGGGTTGGGTGTAAACGGGACTGCCCAGTATGGGCCAATAGCCCTGCTGCAGTTTCTTCCATTCTTATGTTCTTATGATCTTGACAGTTGTATTTACATTTTTAAATACAATGATAATTATGTTTCCAATTTTTTTCATAATTATCATCTTTATCTCTGTTAATTTTTTTTTGTATTCATTTTCGCTTATCATATTCTGCCATCACACAGAATGGTGACACAAGCACTTGTGTTGATGGTGATAACAGGTGTGGCGGCTGACAGCTTCCAGTTACCTGCTCCAGCACGGGCACTAGTTACTGAGCCCTGTGGTGTAATCAACATGGTGCCAGGAGACAGAAAAGCCATCCAGGACGACACCAACAAAAACACAAACTACAGTCCAAATCAAAGGTAAAGTGACGTGTGACGTAATAATGTGCTGTAAGATAACCTAACTTAACCTAACCCTACCTAACGTGAGTCTGACACAAAGTGTGTCCACCCTTGTGAGTCTAACACACTGTGTGTCCTCCCTCGTGAGTCTAACACACTGTGTGTCCACCCTCGTGAGTCTAACATTGTGTGGCCACCCTCATGAGTCTAACACACTGTGTGTCCTCCCCCGTGAATCTAACATTGTGTGGCCACCCTCATGAGTCTAACACACTGTGTGTCCACCCTCGTGAGTCTAACATTGTGTGGCCACCCTCAGGAGTCTAACACACTGTGTGTCCACCCTCGTGAGTCTAACATTGTGTGGCCACCCTCATGAGTCTAACACACTGTGTGTCCTCCCCCGTGAATCTAACATTGTGTGGCCACCCTCATGAGTCTAACACACTGTGTGTCCACCCTAGTGAGTCTAACACACTGTGTGTCCTCCCCCGTGAGTCTAACATTGTGTGGCCACCCTCATGAGTCTAACACACTGTGTGTCCTCCCCCGTGAATCTAACATTGTGTGGCCACCCTCAGGAGTCTAACACACTGTGTGTCCACCCTCGTGAGTCTAACACACTGTGTGGCCACCCTCATGAGTCTAACACACTGTGTGTCCACCTTCGTGAGTCTAACACACTGTGTGTCCACCCTCGTGTGTCTAACACACTGTGTGGCCACCCTCATGCGTCTAACACACTGTGTGTCCACCCTAGTGAGTCTAACACACTGTGTGGCCACCCTCATGAGTCTAGCACACTGTCTGTCCTCCCTCGATAGTCTAATCCACTGTGTGTCCTCCCTCGTGAGTCTGACACACTATGTGTCCTCCCTCGATAGTCTAATACACTGTGTGGCCACCGTCATGAGTCTAACACACTGTGTGTCAACCCTAGTGAGTCTAACACACTTGGTGTCCTCCCACGTGAGCCTAACACTGTGTGGCCACCGTCATGAGTCTAACACACTGTGTGTCCACCCTCGTGAGTCTGACATACTGTGTGTCCTCCCTCGTGAGTCTGACACACTGTGTGTCCTTCCTCGTGAGTCTAACACACTGTGTGTCCTCCCACGTGAGCCTAACACTGTGTGGCCACCCTCATGAGTCTAATACACTGTGTGTCCACCCTCGTGAGTTTAACACACTGTGTGTCCTCCCATGTGAGTTTGACATACTGTCTGTACACCCTCATGAGTCTAACACACTGTGTGTCCTCCCTCGTGAGTCTAACACACTGTGTGTTCTCCCTCATGAGTCTAACACACTGTGTGTCCACCCTCGTGAGTCTAACACACTCTGCGTCAAACCTCGTGAGTCTAACACATTGTGTCGCCTCCCTCGTGAGTCTGACACATTGTGTGTTCGTCCTCGTGAGTCTAACACACTGTATGTCCTCCCTCGTGAGTCTGACACACTGTGTGTCCTCCCTCGTGAGTCTAGCACACTGTGTGTCCTCCTTCATGAGTCTAACACACTGTGTGTCCTCCCTCGTAAGTCTGACACACTGTGTGTCCTCCCTCGTGAATCTGACACATTGTGCGTCCTCCCTCGTGAGTCTGACACACAATGTGTCTTCCCTCATGAGTTTGATACACTGTGTGTCCTCCCTCGTGAGTCTAACACACTGTGTGTCGTCCGTCGTCTGTCTAACACACTGTGTGTCAACCCTAGTGAGTCTAACACACCGTGTGTCCTCCCTTGTGAGTCTAACACACTGTGTGTCCTCCCACGTGAGCCTAACACTGTGTGGCCACCGTCATGAGTCTAACACTCTGTGTGTCCTCCCTCGTGAGTCTAACACACTGTGTGTCCTCCCTCATGAGTCTAACACACTGTGTGTCCTCCCTTATGAGTTTAACGCTCTGTCTGTCCACCCTCATGAGTCTAACACACTATGTGTCCTCCCTAGTAAGTCTAACACACTGTGTGTTCTCCCTCATGAGTCTAACACACTGTGTGTCCACCCTCGTGAGTCTAACACACTGTGTGTCCACCCTCGTGAGTCTAACACACTGTGTGTCCTACCCTCATGAGTCTAACACACTGTGTGTCCACCCTCGTGAGTCTAACACACTGTGTGTCCACCCTCGAGAGTCTAACACACTGTGTGTCCACCCTCATGAGTCTAACACACTGTGTGTCTTCCCTCGCTAGTTTAACACACTGTTTTTCCTCCCTCGTTTTCTTTATTACTTTGCTGTCACTCAGAATCGAGTATGACGATCATCCAGCTATGATATAATGATATTTGTTATTATGGATGTCACCTTCGTTGGTGAGTACTGAGGTGACTCGACAGACCGATACGGGACCGGCAGAGACGTCCACAGATGTTGCATGTGCAGGGGGTACATCCATTGCAGTCTGTCTAACTGGAAAGTATTGACACCTCACGTGGTACTCCTCCAAGCGTTACGGTGTTGAGTGATCGTCTTCCAGGTGATGGGGTAGATTTGGCACTTTTCAGGTTTATCTTAAGACTATCCTCATACCTTTCCCATTACTCTTCAGCATTATGTTCACTATTCGTCAGGTGACTATAAAGTAGTTGTTTTGTAAATCTACTGTCGTCCATGCAGGTAACATGGCCAGTCCAACGTTTTAGTTCATAGATAATGGTAGCCTCCATGCTCCTATAGTTGGTGTAAGCGAGAATACTGGCAATTACTCTCTTGTCTTCCCAGGGAACTCTGAGGATGGAACATAGACTACGTTAGAGAAAGTTTCCAAGCGACTTGAGGTGCCTCCTGTATGTGACCCATGTCTCGCTGCCATACAGCAGGGTGGGGAGGACCACTGCTCGATATACGTACATCTTTGTACAGTATATAAATTTCCGTTCCCTACAGCTGAAGACACAAGTACGGAGTCTGCCAAAGCTTGAGATGCATATCTGATATGATGTTGAATCTCTTCATCGATGTCCGCGGTGGTGGACAGGTGGGAGTGGAGATACCAGAAGTGGATAACATTAGAGAGGGTAGTACCGTTAATCTGGATGAATGATGAAGGGGTGATTGAACCAGGGGCAGGCTGACAGAGAATCTGGGTCTTAAGTACATTCACCTTAAGGCCGAAGTGTGCATACTCATTTCCGTAGGTGTTCAGGATCTCCTGTAGGCCGCATTCAGTATAAGCAACAAGGGTGAGGTCGTCTGCATACTGAAGTTCAGTAATGGAAGCTGCCAATACCATTGTTCTAGACTGGAGTCGTCTTATGTTGAAAAGTTTCTTCATCCGGTACTCGATGTCCACCCCGCCGGCTAAATTGACATTGGCATGAGTAAGGAAGGCAGCAAAGAAAAGAGGTTACTGTCAGTACAAATCCTTGTTTTACCTCCTTTTGGATGGGGAAGAAGTTACATTGGGTACCATTGTGCAGGGTACTGCCATTCATGCCATCGTGGAGTTGCCTCACAATGGCAATGAATTTTGGTGTGCAACCAAAACGGTTTAGGGTCCACCAGAGGGCTTCCCTGTTGACCGAGTCGAAGGCGTTGGTGAGGTCGATGAAAGCCATGTACAGGTCACGACGCTGTTCTTTGCAATTTTCATGCATCTGGCGGGCAGCAAAAATCATGTCAGTGGTGCCATGTGATGGTCTAAAACCACATTGAGATTCTGGGAAAAAGTTTTCCGCCTCAGGAAGGAGTCTGTTTAGGAGGACTCGGGCGATAATCTTGCCAGCTATGGAGAGCAGCGAGACCCCACGGTAGTCTCCCTTGTTCTTATATATATTGACAATGGAGGCGTCTTTGAGAACTTGGGGGCTTTCCTCCTTTTCCAATATATTCTCCAGGATTCCATCAGGTCCTGAGGCTTTGTTATTTTTATTTCTTTGATGGCAGTAGGTACCTCATCCAGGGATGGAGAATAGCTAAGGTGGGCCAACTCTGGATGCTGAGGGATCTGCTGGGTTGTCAGGACATCCACAATGGTGATTCGGTTGAGCAATGAATGGTAGTGCTCTTTCCATCGCTGAAGGAAGCCTTCGTCATCTTTAATTATAAAGCTATCGTCAGATGAGCTGAAGGGAGCTGTGCCACGAGTGATTGACCCATAAAATGTTTAATGGAATTGAAAAATTCACGCATCCTGTGCTGAGCTGCATTTTTTTGTATTTCACATGCTTTATTTTTAAGCTAGTCATTCTGTAGATTCTTCAGTTCCCGCTGGGCAGCCACTTTTTTCTTGCGGAAGGTATCAGCTTTGGACCGAGACTGAGGGCTGCTTTTCCGGTCAGCAAAAGCAGCTCGTTTATCATGGATGAGCATTTTGATTGCCGGATCATTTTCATCAAACCTGTCCTGGTGTATTCTTTAGATCTGGGCGAGGGTCTCTTTGCAGGTTTTTGTCATAACAGTGTTGAGAGTATCCCATTCGGCACTGGGATTCGCGTTGTTTGCTGTTGGGTTGTTTATAAGCTCATATTCGAGCTGCTCTCTGAAAGCATGTGCTACCACTGGATCCTCCAGACGCTTAATATTAAAACCTATTCTGGAGGCTTGCTGCCTTCGCCGTTTTGGAGCTACGTGAAGTGAGAGCTTGGCTCTGACAAGTCGATGATTAGTGTCACAGTGGTCTGAGCCACGCATGGCACTGGTGATGAGGACATCTCGGCGATATCTTTCTCTGCAAATGATGTAGTCAATGAGATGCCAGTGTTTGGATCGTGGATGTTGCCACGAACCCTTGAGCTTGTCGGCTTGCCGAAACAAGGTATTGGTGATAATGAGGTTGTGTGCAGCATACTTGCAAAGGAAGAGTAGGCCGTTAGGATTACATTTCGCTAGTCCATTTCTTCCTATGGTTCCCTGCCAAATGTTATAATCTCTGCCAACTCTGGCATTGAAGTCACCAAAGAGCACAACCTTGTCTTCTCTGGTGATAGAGGTTAACACTCTGTTGACGTCGGCGTAAAAGGCCTCCTTGAGGTCATCCTCTGCATCCAGTGTTCGGGCGTATGCACTGATGAAAAGGCATGACTTGAGTGATTCAGTGGGACTCGAAGCGTCATGAGGCGCTCGTTGAACCCAATAGGTATTTCAATTAACCTGTATTGGATGCGTTGGCGGATGGCAGAGCCAACTCCATAAAAATTAATGCGGTTTCTCTCCGCAGCAGCCTAACCCTTCCGGAGGAAGGTATAGCTAGACCCCCGATCTGTGAGTTGGCCTTCCTCTGGGAGCCGGGACTCACTAATGGTTGCTATGTAGATGTTATACCTAGCCAGCTCTTTTGCCATAAGGGCAGTTCTTCATTCAGGACGCTCATTTGTGCTAGTATCCAGAAGGGTCCTGACATTCCATGCAGCGACCATAAAAGGCTGTATGGTTTGCTTTTGTTTGGATCTGTGAATTTGATTGTTTTCGACCGCATAAGGATGACCTTACTGGGTGCAGTTGCCCAGTCAAGTTGGGTTTTTAGGCAGGCTATGTTTAGGGGAGCTTTTCGTGCCCCCTCCCCCTGAGGGGGGGGGGAGCAGAGTAGCTCCTTGAAAGGGCTGCTCAGTCCCATAGACAGGACCGGATTGCATTGTTTACTAGATCCCAGTGCATAAACGACCATCTTATCTGTACGACCCATGTGCAGGGTTGTGACTAGAGACTCCCAGCAATCATCTCTGCCTGCCGCCGTCGCCACTCGTCCGTCGCCATAGGACTTTTAGGGTATAGGCGTTTTGATGATGATGAGAGGTATGATGAGCTGGATGATGGCTGTGTGTGAGTTGATTTATATGGCGAGGCAGGGGAGCAGGCTGCAACCACACATCTTGGCTCCCCCTTTTCCTGATCCAGTGGTAGAAGTGTTGCAACAACTGGGGAGAGGGAGAGTTCCAATGGACTACCGATTACCCAGTTTGTTGGGTTTCTCCTTAGTACCCTGTCCTACAGGAATTGTCTTCGTCCGCCGATGTAGTCGTTGGGTTTCCATGGTGTTCACCTCTTCCGCCTATAACGCCGTTAGGGTCTTGTTGGAGCTCTGTAAGCATGTCTGCCTGATGCGGGGCTCCTCCGCAGATTTTTCATTTGGGGTTCACTCCTTTAGCCTTATACCTACCAAGGTTCCGCAAGGAAGCAGGACAATAGCTGGTAGGCGCCAGAACTTGTTCACATGCCTGTGGGCCTATGCGCCATTCCTCTGGGGCCCATTGCTACTCCGAGATCCCCTGCTGGTCTAGTCTGGGTCCACGAGGCACCCAGTTACCGTGTGTTGCCACGAGGAGCCACAGCAGAAGTCTTGATGGTGAGGAGGCTGCATACTGGTAGGGAAAGACTTATGCAAGTTGCTTTTCTATTTGCCACGAGGGCTAGCCGGAGGCGGTAGCTGAAAGCGAGAGGGAGCAAGCACTGGTTGTACCTCAAGACTAACATAATGCTGCCATACGAGACGCATTTCACCACAATGTGTGCGAACACACAAACACACACACACACATATATCCGCTTTATAAATAAAGTGTATGATATACAATTAATTAATTCCTTGATGTTTAGACCGTCACTATTATTTTTAAACTTTCGTGTCATTGTTCACACCTGTTACAGCCTTACTTGGCATCACTGTTTACACCTGTTACAACCTTACTTGGCATCATTGTTAACACCAGTTACAGCCATACTTGGCGTCACTGTTAACACCTGTTACTACCTTACTTGGCATCACTTTTAACACGTGTTACAACCTTACTCGGCATCACTGTTAACACCAGTTACAGCCTTACTTGGCATCACTGTTAACACCAGTTACAGCCTTACTTGGCATCACTGTTAACACCTGTTACAGCCTTACTTGGCACTGTTAACACCTGTTACAGCCTTACTTGGCTTCACTGTTAATACCTGTTATAGCCTTACTTGGCATCACTGTTCACATCTGTTTCAACCTTCACTCAGCGTTACGATCAACACCTGTTTGAGAAATCATTTGACATCAGTGTCAACAGTAAGCGACATTTGACATCACTATCAACACCTGATAAGCCTTTTGTTTGTTTACAGATGTCAGTGGAAATTCAACTGTGCACCAGAGTCGTCTACCTATCTGGAATTCAGATGCCCATATTTTTCCTTAGAGAACAGTACCGACTGTGTGAACGACCGCCTAATACTAAAGTCCAGGGGCAATAGAGAGACGTGAGTTACTCAGCCAAGTTTTATCAGTATCATAAACAATTATCTTACTTTGCATGGAGTTAAAACCAATATGGAACTTTTATTTAACTTGTTACTCACAGTGACTAGTTACTTGTGTTGTCACCATAGTTTACTTGTTATCCATAGTGACTAGTTACTTGTGTTGTCACCATAGTTTAATTGTTATCCATAGTGCCTAGTTACTTGTGTTGTCACCATAGTTTACTTGTTATCCATAGCGACTAGTTACTTGTGTTGTCACCATAGTTTACTTGTTATCCATAGCGACTAGTTACTTGTGTTGTCACCATAGTTGAATTCACACCTGCGAGGTTTTCCCAGTGTGTTAACTTTTGTGTTTTATTAATAATATACAAAATAATTCTAGATAAAATATGTCATGATATTATGTACTTCTATTATAATACACAGAGCCATATACATAACAGTAATATACACAGCCATATACATAACAGTAATATACACTGCCCAAAACATAACAGTAATATACACAGACATTTACATAACAATAATATACACGGCCATATACATAACAGTAATATACACGGCCATATACATAACACTAATATACACTGCCATATATATTACAGTAATATACACGGCCATATACATAACAGTAATATACACGGCCATATACATAAGAGTAATAAACACTGCCATATACATAACAGTAATATACACGGCCATATACATAACAGTAATGTAAACGGCCATATACATAACAGTAATATTCACGGCCATATACATAACAGTAATATACACGGCCATATACATAACAGTAGTATACACGGCCATATACATAACAGTAATAAACACGGCCATATACATAACAGTAATATACACGGCCATATACATAACAGTAATTTACACGGCCATATACATAACAGTAATATACACGGCCATATACATAACAGTAATATACTGTACAGAGCCATATATATAACAGTAATATACACAGCCATATACATAACAGTAATAAACACAGCCATATACATAACAGTAATACACAGCCATATACATAACAGTAATATACACAGCCATACACATAACAGTAATAAACACGGCCATATACATAACAGTAATAAACACGGCCATATACATAACAGTAATATACACGGCCATATACATAACAGTAATATACACGGCCATATACATTACAGTAACAAACACGGCCATATACATAGCAGTAATATACACGGCCATATACATAACAGTAATAAACACTGCCATATACATAACAGTAATATACACGGCCATATACATAACAGTAATATACTGTACACAGCCATATACATAACAGTAATATACACAGCCATATACATAACAGTAATATACACGGCCATATACATAACAGTAATATACTGTACACAGCCATATACATAACAGTAATATACTGTACACAGCCATATACATAACAGTAATACAGAGCCATATACATAACAGTAATATACACAGCCATATACATAACAGTAATAAACACGGCCATATACATAACAGTAATATACACGGCCATATACATAACAGTAATATACACGGCCATATACATTACAGTAATATACACGGCCATATACATAGCAATAATATACACGGTCATATACATTACAGTAACATACACGGCCATATACATAGCAGTAATATGCACGGCCATATACATAACAGTAATAAACACTGCCATATACATAACAGTAATATACACGGCCATATACATTACAGTAACATACACGGCCATATACATAGCAGTAATATACACGGCCATATACATAACAGTAATATACACGGCCATATACATAACAGTAATATACTGTACAGAGCCATATACATAACAGTAATATACACAGCCATATACATAACAGTAATAAACACAGCCATATACATAACAGTAATACACAGCCATATGCATAACAGTAATATACACAGCCATATACATAACAGTAATAAACACGGCCATATACATAACAGTAATAAACACGGCCATATACATAACAGTAATATACACGGCCATATACATAACAGTAATATACACGGCCATATACATTACAGTAACATACACGGCCATATACATAGCAGTAATATACACGGCCATATACATAACAGTAATAAACACTGCCATATACATAACAGTAATATACACGGCCATATACATAACAGTAATATACTGTACACAGCCATATACATAACAGTAATTAACACGGCCATATACATAACAGTAATATACACGGCCATATACATAACAGTAATATACTGTACACAGCCATATACATAACAGTAATATACACAGCCATATACATAACAGTAATAAACACGGCCATATACATAACAGTAATAAACACGGCCATATACATAACAGTAATATACACGGCCATATACATAACAGTAATATACACGGCCATATACATAACAGTAATATACACGGCCATATACATAACAGTAATATACACGGCCATATACATAACAGTAATAAACACTGCCATATACATAACAGTAATATACACGGCCATATACATAACAGTAATATACTGTACACAGCCATATACATAACAGTAATTAACACGGCCATATACATAACAGTAATATACACGGCCATATACATAACAGTAATATACACGGCCATATACATTACAGTAATATACACGGCCATATACATAGCAGTAATATACACGGCCATATACATAACAGTAATATACACGGCCATATACATAACAGTAATATACACGGCCATATACATAACAGTAATAAACACGGCCATATACATAACAGTAATATACACGGCCATATACATAACAGTAATATACACAGCCATATACATAACAGTAATACACACGGCCATATACATAACAGTAATATACACGGCCATATACATAACAGTAATATACACGGCCATATACATAACAGTAATATACACGGCCATATACATAGCAGTAATATACACGGCCATATACATAACAGTAATATACACGGCCATATACATAACAGTAATATACACACAGCCATATACATAACAGTAATATACACAGCCATATACATAACAGTAATAAACACAGCCATATACATAACAGTAATACACAGCCATATACATAACAGTAATATACACAGCCATATACATAACAGTAATATACACGGCCATATACATAACAGTAATATACACGGCCATATACATAACAGTAATATACACGGCCATATACATAACAGTAATATACACGGCCATATACATAACAGTAATATACACGGCCATATACATAACAGTAATATACACGGCCATATACATAACAGTAATATACACGGTCATATAGATAACAGTAATATACACAGCCATATACATAACAGTAATATACACACTTATATACATAACAGTAATATACACAGCCATATACATAACAGTAATATACACGGCCATATACATAACAGTAATATACACAGCCATATACATAACAGTAATATACACGGCCATATACATAACAGTAATATACACGGCCATATACATAACAGTAATTACACGGCCATATACATAACAGTAATATACACGGCCATATACATAACAGTAATATACACGGCCATATACATAACAGTAATATACACGGCCATATACATAACAGTAATATACACGGCCATATACATAACAGTAATAAACACTGCCATATACATAACAGTAATATACACGGCCATATACATAACAGTAATATACACAGCCATATACATAACAGTAATATACACGGCCATATACATAACAGTAATATACACGGCCATATACATAACAGTAATATACACGGCCATATACATAACAGTAATATACACGGCCATATACATAACAGTAATATACACGGCCATATACATAACAGTAATATACACGGCCATATACATAACAGTAATATACACGGCCATATACATAACAGTAATATACACGGCCATATACATAACAGTAATATACACGGCCATATACATAACAGTAATATACACGGCCATATACATAACAGTAATATACACGGCCATATACATAACAGTAATATACTGTACAGAGCCATATACATAACAGAAATATACACAGCCATATACATAACAGTAATAAACACAGCCATATACATAACAGTAATACACAGCCATATACATAACAGTAATATACACAGCCATATACATAACAGTAATAAACACGGCCATATACATAACAGTAATATACACGGCCATATACATAACAGTAATATACACGGCCATATACATAACAGTAATATACACGGCCATATACATAACAGTAATATACACGGCCATATACATAACAGTAATATACACGGCCATATACATAACAGTAATAAACACGGCCATATACATAACAGTAATATACACGGCCATATACATAACAGTAATATACACAGCCATATACATAACAGTAATATACACAGCCATATACATAACAGTAATATACACGGCCATATACATAACAGTAATATACACGGCCATATACATAACAGTAATATACTGTACACAGCCATATACATAACAGTAATATACACAGCCATATACATAACAGTAATATACACGGCCATATACATAACAGTAATATACTGTACACAGCCATATACATAACAGAAATATACTGTACACAGCCATATACATAACAGTAATATACACAGCCATATACATAACAGTAATATACACGGCCATATACATAACAGTAATACACAGCCATATACATAACAGTAATATACACAGCCATATACATAACAGTAATAAACACGGCCATATACATAACAGTAATATACACGGCCATATACATAACAGTAATATACACGGCCATATACATTACAGTAATATACACGGCCATATACATAGCAATAATATACACGGTCATATACATTACAGTAACATACACGGCCATATACATAGCAGTAATATACACGGCCATATACATAACAGTAATAAACACTGCCATATACATAACAGTAATATACACGGCCATATACATAACAGTAATATAAACGGTCATATACATAACAGTAATATTCACGGCCATATACATAACAGTAATATACACGGCCATATACATAACAGTAATATTCACGGCCATATACATAACAGTAATAAACACAGCCATATACATAACAGTGAAAAACACGGCCATATACATAACAGTAATAAACACAGCCATATACATAACAATAATATACACGGCCATATACATAACAGTAACATGCACGGCCATATACATAACAGTAATATACACGGCCATATTCTGAACATAACAGTAATATACATGGCCATATACATAACAGTAATATACACGGCCATATACATAATAAGTAATATACACCGCCATATACATAACAGTAATATACACAGCCATATACTGTACATAACAGTAATATACACATCCATATACATAACAGTAATATACACAGCCATATACATAACAGGAATATACACAGCCATATACATAACAATAATATACACGGCCACATACATGACAGTGATATACACGGCCATATACATAAGTCATATACAATAATGTATTGTAAGCCAGCATATATAGACAGAGAAACGTACAGACATAATACTGCTCTTTCTCTTCAGGCTTTGTGGCACAGACTCACCTGATGGCACCATTACAAACACCGGCTTCGCTCGTGTAACCTTCAGGACGAACAGTGCGATCGAAAGCACGGGTTTCAGATGTTTTGTTTGGTGCTTCAATCAATCCACTTCTACTACTACTACTACTACTACTACAACTACTACTACTCCCACTACTACTACTACGACTACAACTACTACTACTACTACTACTAGTAGTACTACTACTACCTCTACTACTTCTACTACTACTACTACTACTACTACTACCTCTACTACTTCTACTACTACTACTACTACTACTACTACTACTACGACAACTACTACTACTACTACTTCTACTACTACGACAACTACTACTACTACTACTTCTACTACTACTACTACTACTACTACTTCTTCTACTTCTACTACTACTACTACTACTTCTACTACTACAACTACTTCTACTCCTTTTTTTTTTTGTTTTTTTTTTTAACATGGCCTCCAGCTTCCCCCAATAGCCACACCTTCGCCACCATTTATTTACCTTAATATTAAATATCCTAATACATAAGAAGCTATCCTATCTGTGTTAAATTAGTTGAGCCGCAGCTCTATGCAGCATTCAGTGACTGTAGCCTCATAGTCAATATCTGCAGCAGTTGTCGGAGTAGGGGCAGAAGCTCTCGTTCCCCTGAGGCAGAGCAGAGCCGACCGAAGGAGAGAGAAGGAGAGTCAACATCTCATCCAGGCTGTAACATAACTTCTGGACTACTACTACTTGTTGTTGTTGTTGTTGACCGTGACTGATTTTGACCGTGACTGATGTTGACCGTAACTGATGTTGACCGTGACTGCTGTTGACCGTGACTGATGTTGACCTTAACTGATGTTGACCGTAACTGATGTTGATCGTAAGTGATGTTGACCGTCACAGATGTTGACCTTAACTGATGTTGACCGTAACTGATGTTGACCGTAGCTGATGTTGACCGTAATTGATGTTGACCGTATCTGATGTTGACCGGAATGAAAGATCTAATCATGATGTTGGCTCAGCAACTAATCCTTCATACAGCCTAAGCGAGAAGATGCACCATAATTAACTTGGCTCTATGTGTTAGCTGAGGCTCAAGGGCGTCTGGAGGGAGGAGACGTAGTTCCTCGTCCTTAAATTTACCCTTAATATCGATATGTCTGAGGCAGTCACAAGTTCACTACTGACTGAGGCTTTGATTGCAATAATTACCTGCTGACTACTGTAAACTGCTGGTGCTCACGGTCAGCTTAGGTTAGGTTAGGTCAGGTCAGGTCAGCTTAGGTTAGGTTAATTCTTACTGTATAGCACATGGTGACTGGAACCCTGGTTGTGACACTCATTGAAGTTCACTTTCCCTGCAACACAAATTATAATGGAGTCGTGTTGCAACATCATTTGCTTCACACACACACGTCTGCTAACACCTCACATCTGCTTCACACATACGTCTGTAAATAACACACATCTGCTTCACACACATACACACACGTCTGTAAACACTAAGCATCTGCTCCACACACATACACACACGTCTGTAAACACTACACATCTGCTTCACACACACGTCTGTAAACACTACACATCTGCTTCACACACATACACATACGTCTGTAAACACTACACATCTGCTTCACCCACATACACACACATCTGTAAACACTACACATCTGCTTCACACACACGTCTGTAAACTCTACACATCTGCTTCACACACATACACACACATCTGTAAACACTACGCATCTTCACACACAAACGCACACGTTTGTTAACACCTCACAACTGCTTCACACACACGCATCAAAAATTATGTATTATTATAAGAGAAAAATTAAACTTATGTAAGATTTTTTTACATTTTATCTAGCACATTCTATTGTCAATTTGGCCAAATAAAATCATTGCACAGCCTATTGTTATTATTCACCTTATATAATTATACAGTACTGCATTACCTTGACGGTCACTGTATGCCCTCCCGGACACGGGTACCAACCTCAACCTAACCTACTGTAACTTATCCTTCCATACCATACCATACCCCAAGCCAATCAAAACCAAGTTAACTTTACCCTGACCACCAGTTTGTCCTCCCAGACATGGGTAACCAGCTCCCACAATCGCCGAGGTGATATCTCGGTCTGGGAAGATATTTGGCTCTCGCCTGGACCACCCGGGGATCCGTGGTCAACAGTAATACCAAGGAGCACAACCTTGGGACCCGTGTAATATATGTGCAAGTTTCAGGTCTGTAATTGCTTCCGTTTTGGAGCTATAGTGTAGCTGGGACAGACACGCAATTTAGAGATAGACACGTCCATTTATTACTATACATATACTTATTTTAGAAAAAAAAAGAAAGTTTAAGAGCCATCGTCTCTGGTTTGATCTTAAAACTATACACCCAAAACAGTCCTTCATAGAACAGTAATTGAGGTACTGGCTGGAATATAACCTTAGGTCTCCATGACGGTTTTGACAGTGTCCCGCGACCCATGACTGAACTAAAAAAATTGGTAATATTTTTTTCTAATGTAGATTTTTATACCGATTAAAAAAAATATTTGTTGATAAATTGATATAAAAATCATTATAGCCCTTTAAACTTCCAATGATCTACATTGAAATGTTACAATGCGGAGTAAAATACTAAAAAGAACACCAAACAAGCCTTTGAAAACTTTACCAAACCTATAAAAGGATAAAAATTGCGTTCGAATTCATGGATCCTCCTCTCACCTGACCCCCAAACGACACCAACACATACTTAACACGAATAAGTTAAAGCAGGTGTTTCATAGTTTTAGGATTTCTATAGGGTGGGTAAGGTTGGGTAAGATTTCCCAAGGCTTGTTTGGTGTTCTTTGCTTCAGTGCGTGATCATATTGATCTGCAACGAAAATGGTAAGGTTATTGAATATATTTATGTACAATTATTTTCTTCATTAATTGCCAATGATGCTGTGGGTCCAGTCGTGGAAGTGAGTGACAGAAATGTCGGGGTAGTTGGCCTTAAGCCTCGTACACACCAAGATACATTGTCTAGAAACAGTCGCGCAACATTGTTGCTGGACTGTTGCGAGACAATCCAGAAACAGTAGCGAGACAGTCCAGAAACGCTTGGGAGACACGGCAACATTGTTTCTGGACTGTCTACCGACTGCTGCGAAACAGTCCAGAAGATATCGGCAAACTTTGTTGCTGGACTGTCTCACGATTGTTTCACAACAGACGCGAGACAGTCCAGAAACATTGTTGCAATTCCAGACCAAGCTAGAGCGATGAATTTGCGGTAAGAGCATTCGACGTCATCATGTTGGTGGCTGCAGAAGTGGCCGCTGCAGCGGGTGCCTGTGTTGTTATATCCTAAGAAGAAAGAAGGTGGAGAGCAAGGTAAAGACCTAGACGATGGTGGATGAAGGAACAACATATGAAGAAAAACTAATGACAGACCTGAAACAAAAAGATGCAGCAGGATTTAGAAACTTTTTAAGAACAGCTGCTCTAGATTTTGAAATATTACTGAAAATGGTTGGTCCTAAAATCACAAAGCAAAATACAAACTATGGAGCCCCAATCTCTGCCAAAATACGTCTGGCAGTAGCATTAAGGTATCCTGCCAGTGGGGACTCATTTACAAGCCTGATGTATACCTTCAGTGTCAAAACAGTCAATATCTTCCATCGTTCCGGAAGTGTGTGACGCTCTCATTGATGCCCTGAAGGAATTTGTATTAATTTTGTTGGGTCTTAGGCTATATGCTTACTTGATTTACATCATCATCAGTGCATCGGCCGCCTCTTGGCTCGTTTCCTCCAAGTAGGAAGAGCAGCGGTTCATACCCGAACCACAAACACTTCTCAGGGGAACATCCACTTCTTTTAGAATCACTCAACCTCTTATGTTCTTTCCTAAATATTTTACATTAGCTCATTTGCAAGTTTCTGTATGGAATCTTTCTTTTTACCTCGATTTTTATAGTCTTTGCATGTGACATACCATAAAGAAGGAATAGCATGTAGCATCTCATTTATAGAAAGTGTTGTTTCAGTTGTGCACATAATGCTGAAAATAAAAGATATCAACAAAATGTAGTACTGTTAACAAAGCAAACAATAATGAATGTAGTTCTTAAGTGTCAGGAAACCCACCCGACAGATCACAAGCTGAACGTCAACTCATCCTTCGTGTTGCCAAAATCGTCCAGACTGAGCAACTTTGTATCTTGTTTCCGGTACGAGATGGGAAACAAGAAACATGTGAATTCGTGTTTCCGGCCTGTTGCGACAAAGTCGCGCAACAAATTACCACTCAACTCCTCCACCTACCACACAACCCCTTCACCTAACACATAACCCCTCCACCTACCACTCAACCCCTCCACCTACCACAAAACCCCTCCACGTACCACAACCCCTCAACCTACCACACAACCCCTCCACCTACCACACAACCCCTCCACATACCACACAACCCCTCCACCTACGACTAAACTCCTCCATCTACCACACAACCCCTCCACCTACCACAAAACCCCTCCACGTACCACAACCCCTCAACCTACCACACAACCCCTCCACCTACCACTCAACCCCTCCACCTACCATATAAACGCTCCACCTACAAAACAACCGCTCCACCTACCACACAACCCCTTCATCTACCACTCAACCCCTCCACCTACCACACAACCCGTCCACCTACCATTCACCCCTCCACTTACCACTCAATCCCTCCACCGACCACACAACCCCTCCACCTACCACACAACCCCTCCACCTACGACTAAACTCCTCCATCTACCACACAACCCCTCCACCTACCACACAGCCCCTCCACCTACCACACAACCCCTCCACCTACCCTTGAACTCCTCCACCTACCACTCAACCCCATCACCTACCACTCAACCCCTCCACCTACCACACAACCCCTCCACCTACCACTCAACCCCTCCACCTACCATATAAACGCTCCACCTACAAAACAACCGCTCCACCTACCACACAACCCCTTCACCTACCACACAACCCCTCCACCTACCACACAACCCGTCCACCTACCATTCAACCCCTCCACTTACCACTCAATCCCTCCACCGACCACACAACCCCTCCACCTACCACACAACCCCTCCACCTACGACTAAACTCCTCCATCTACCACACAACCCCTCCACCTACCACACAACCCCTCCACCTACCACTCAACCCCTCCACCGACCACTCAATCCCTCCACCGACCACACAACCCCTCCACCTACCACTCAACCCCTCCTCCTACCACACAACCCCTCCACCTACCACACAACCCATCCACCTACCACACAACCCATCCACCTACCACATAACCTCTCTACCTACCACATAACCGCTCCACCTACCACACAACCGCTCGATCTACCACACAACCCCTCCACCTTCCACAAAACCCCTCCACCTACACTACAATTCTACATACTGCATAGCACTTCCACCTACCACACAACCCCCTCCAAATACCACATAACCGCTTCACATACCGCATAACTCCTCCACCTACCAGACAACCCTTCCACCTACCACATAACCGCGCCACCTACCACATAACCGCTCCACTTACTACACAACCCCTCCACCTACCACACAACCCCTCCCCCACACAGCCCTCCACCTACCACACAACCCCTCCACCAACCACACCACCCACTCCACATTCCGCATAAACCCTCCACCTAACACACAACCCCTCCACATACCGCACAACCCCTCCACCTACCACATAACCGCTCCACCTACCACATAACCGCTCCACCTAACACACAACCCATCCACCTACCACACAACCCTCGACCTACCACACAACCCCCCCACGCACCACACAACCCCTCCACCTACCACACAACTTCTCCACTACCACACAACCGCTCCACCTACCACACAACCTCTCTACTTACCACATAACCCCTCCACCTACTACACAACCCCTCCACCTACAACATAACCGCTTCACCTACCACATAACCGCTCCACCTGCCACGCTACCCCCCCACCTGCCACATAACCACTCCACCTACCACATAATCTCTCCACATACTGCATAGCACCTCCACCTACCACACAACCCCTCCACCTACAACAAAACCTCTCCACCTACCACACAACCGCTCCACCTACCACACAACCTCTCTACTTACCACATAACCCCTCCACCTACTACACAACCCCTCCACCTACAACATAACCGCTTCACCTACCACATAACCGCTCCACCCAGTTACGGTCATATAATATTTAGTGTATGTACTCATAGCATTAAGGAGAACTCAAGGTATCTATAGGATGATTTGGAAGGTCCAATTGATACGGACTAGTGTACTATAAGGGATAAGGGTAGATCGTGTTTGAAGGTCATACTATTTACTTCTGTGAACGATTAGTGAACATAGCTACTGCTAGTATCAGATGATAATATAATAAAACAATGATCAGGGAAAAAGGATAAAAGTATCAGACCTATGTGAAGTGTGTTACGAACCCCTCCACCGATTGTCTTCATCTACCTACCCAGCACCACGAGCAACGCCATCTAGGGACGAAACACGAGTATGGCTCGTCTTAGTTACCACTCCCGGGTTTCCCTTCTCCATATCCTGGTTGTTGCGTCACTTCCGCCTCAGTCTACTTTGTCAGCTCCAATTCGAGGAGAGGACACACTTCACTCTGGGAAGCGACCACAGGATCACCTATCCTGGAAACCTACGGCACAGTGACTATTTACCGTCTTCTACCATACTCAGCCTTGCCCGTCAGCCATCTCAGCTCCTCACTTAAGTATTTGTAATCTTGTATTGCCTCTCCCCCCTCCACATTGCTTCACTATTGTTCTATGTTTTATTACTATGTATATACTGTTCGTGTTTAGGTTAAGTTTGGTTAAGGGTAGTTTATAAGCTGAATATTTTGTTAAGGAATTTATGGTACTTTATTATATACAACGAAAACTCGCATCCTTTGTCTACCCTTTTTTTAGTCCGATTGTCTTTGTTTTTTTTTTTGTTGTTACCTGTTGGGATCTGGGTAGACGTATAACTATATTCTAAATCCCCAACTCGTAACAAATGGCGACCGTGACAGGACACGAACTTAAGTACCATATTCCTTCCTCCCTTGTTACTCAGTGTTAATTACCCCTCCCAGTCACTTCTGTTTACAATTGCTTTACGGTGGTTTAAAGTTTCCTTCATATGTGTGTGCATATATTGGTATTATCGTACAGTAAGAGTGACAGACGTAGGATAATAGGTTCCAAGTGTCATAAGGCTTACCTGTTATTACACGTGGCAGTCGTGTGGTAAGTCTTATCGAGTGTAGGGAAGAATCCGGATCTGTTTAATGCCGTACCCTCACTCCAGAGTAGGCTGTTCCATAGTTACTAGTTTAGAGTGAAGTGATATCTTGGGACGCCCCGCTCTACCAGGACCCCATAATTATAAAGCCTCCATTATTGTTCTTCTCATTATCTCATTCAGGGCTGTTAATCCGGATCTTTATATAAATGCCGTAATACGCCCTTCCTCTTTCAAGTATATCAGGGTTGTTAATCCGGATCTTTATATAAATGCCGTAATACGCCCTACCTCTTTCAAGTATATCAGGGTTGTTAATCCGGATCTTTATATTAATGCCGTAATACGCCCTACCTCTTTCAAGTATATCAGGGTTGTTAATCCGGATCTTTATATTAATGCCGTATACGCCCTACCTCTTTAAAGTCTCTTGTCCTTATCTAAGGATCTTCTCGGAAGAACAATAATCATAAGTGTAATTTCCCTAGGTATAACTTGGTTAGTTTCCGGGACTTTCTGGTTATCCACTGCCGTGATATTTTCTAGGGTTATCCACTTATCTTAGCTTTTGACCATTAGTTAATTTATCCTATTTTTATTAACAATGGCCACCTCAGGTTTTGATCTTCAGGATTTTATTGAAAATCCTTCTGTAGCTAAATTACGTGTTAATATCCTGAAGAAAGAATGGAAAGAAATAGCCAACTATTACAATATCCCATTTTCACAGCAACTGACTAAGGAAATGTTAAAAAATCATGTGATTGAAGTGTTGGTTCAACAAGAAGTTTTAAAAGAATCCGCTGTTGACAGATTAACGCCCATGTCCAAGAAACTTCAACCACTATCCACCACCCCTCCTCACTCAGAAGTTGCCTCAGGTCTGGCTAGCCCTCAAGAAGAAACACAACGAATAGACCCCTTAGAACTAGAACGAGCTAGGTTCGAGTTCCAAATCAAAATGAAAGAACTCGAGTTGGAACAGGCCAAGTTGGAGCAGGAGGAAAAGTTGGAGCAGGCCAAGTTGGAGCAGGTGGCCAAGTTGGACCCTGAAGAAAGGATGGAACAGGCCAAGTTGGACAATGAAGAAAGGATGGAACAGGCCAAGTTGGAACAGGCCAAGTTGGAGGCCAAGTTGGAGCATGAGGAAAGGATGGAACAGGCCAAGTTGGTGCAGGCGGTTAAACTGAAAGAACTACAGGTGAGAGAGACAGAAGTCACCTTAACATCGGAGTTTAAATCAAAAGAAGTGGCATTAAAGAGAAACTCGCTGCTTTTAACCCTGCTACTGCTTCTTCCCTTGTTCCCGGGTTTGATGAATCCGATATGGACGGGTCATTTAGGACTTTTGAGAAAATAGCCGCGAAGAATGAGTGGCCAAAGGACCAGTGGGTGTCAGTGTTAGTTCCTAAATTATATGGTAAGGCTCGTAGAGTTTATAACTGTTTAGACCAGACTGATGACTATGATAACGTAAAAAAGAATATCCTCACCTCTTATGCTATCACGCCAGATGGATACCGGCAGAAGTTTCGTAAACTAACCAAACCATTTTCACACACATTTGTTGAGTTTGCTCAAGAAAAGCTTAGGTTTTTTAAGAAGTGGTTAGAGGCTACAGAGACCTCCACATTTCAGGATTTGTTAAATTTGGTAGTCCTGGAGGAGTGGAAAAGCAAGATACCATTTCACATCTTGAAGCATGTGGAGGAGCGTGGAGAGGTTAATTTAGGGCGTGCTGCTGAGCTGGCTGATGCGTATGCTTTGTTGGTGGAGTCACTGGGCAGTAGAGAACGTGGTACTTCCCGACATGTTAGGTCCTCCTCTGATGATAACCTTGGGAACGTGAGTGGTAGGTCGAAAGGTCCCACACCTACTCCCCCCGATGCAACCAAGCTTACTTGTTCTTACTGTAAAAACCCAGGCCATACGATCCAGAATTGTAAACACCCAAAGTGTCGAATTGCTAAAAGTAGTTTCCTGGATCCCAAATCCAAACCAATAGCAAATGCCAATGTGGCAAGGCCCCATCAGGATCTCTTCTCTTCATTCACCTATGAGGGAAAAATTTCAATCATAGAAGGGTCTCGTTCTTTCCCTATTCGTATACTACGTGATACGGGCGCAGCACAATCTATCCTCCTGTTTAACGTCATTCCTGATATATCTACCGCATTTACAAATGAGAGTGTTCTAATTTCAGATCTCTCGTCCCATTCTTCCTATCCTTTAGCTAAAGTGCACCTCCAATGTCCCTTGATTACTGGGGAAGTGCAAATAGCCATAAGGAAAGACCCAATGCCTGTGTGTGGCATTCATTTATTATTGGGTAATGACTTGGTAGGAGATCTAGTGGTTCCTAACATAAAGACAGTCGACTCTCCCTTACCTGTCAACTCCACCACTGACCTTAAAGAAACTATTCCTCATCTTTTCCCATCTTGTGCTGTCACCCGGTCACAGAGTGTGCGGAATGGGCCCTCTTCATCTAAAACCACCTCCAATATCTTCCTACCCACAGAAGATCTGTACAATAAGACGATAAGTAAGGATGAGCTCATTAAAGCCCAACAATCTGATCCATCTTTGAATAAACTTCATCATGCAGCAGTTGAGGGTAAAGATTTTAACACCCTTCCGTGTTTTTATTATCATGAAGGGGTTTTGATGAGGGCCTATAGGCCCCCTGAGCTTGCCCATCTAGACACGTGGTCTGAAATACATCAAGTGGTAATTCCAGCTTCAGTCAGACCAGCATTAATTGCCCTTGCCCATGATGGTATTTCAGGACATTTGGGAATCCTGAAAACATATAAAAAGCTCCTCCAACACTATTACTGGCCTGGACTTAGGAAGGATGTGTCACAATACCTAAAATCTTGTCATATTTGTCAAATGGTAGGAAAACCAAATGAAAGTATACCAGCAGCTCCCATTAAGCCCATCCCAGTATTTTCTACCCCATTTGAAAAGATTGTTGTGGATTGTGTGGGCCCATTACCAAAGACTAAGAAGGGAAATCAATTCCTGCTCACAGTTATGGATACCAGTACACGTTATCCTGAGGCTTTTCCCCTTAAAAGCATCACTTCAAAAAACGTAATCAAACATCTTTTGCATCTTTTCACTTCAGTGGGCATTCCTAAAGAGATCCAATCTGATCAGGGCACCAATTTTACGAGCAATCTTTTCGAACAGGTGATGAAAGACCTCAGTGTGGACCATTGTACATCTTCGGCTTACCACCCACAATCCCAAGGTTGCTTGGAACGGTTCCATCAAACTTTCAAATCAATGATCAAAAAATACTGTATAGAACACCAAAAGGAATGGGATGAAGGCATAGACTTGTTACTCTTTGCCATCAGGGAATGTCCCCAGGAGTCATTGGGATTCTCCCCGTTCGAGTTACTATATGGGAGACAAATTAGGGGACCCCTTAAAATAGTAAAGGAGCAGTGGTTTGACACTCCATCTATTAAGCCCGCAACAGTTTCCCAATACATTGACACTTTACGGGACAAATTAACTGAAGTCCGAACCATTGCTCAGTCAAACTTAAAAAAAGTCCAAGAGAAAATGGTGAAGTCCCAACCTAAATTAGTTAAAAGATCATTTTCTCCAGGTGACAAAGTGTTACTCTTTCTACCCATTCCAGGCTCTCCCCTTAAAAGCAAGTTTACTGGTCCCTATATAGTTGCTAATAAACTATCTCCTCTCAACTATATAGTCCATACTCCTGATCGCAGAAAAGATTCACAACTTGTTCACATTAATCTCATGAAACTTTACCATTCCAGGCAGTCAGAGGAAGACATCCCCGAGGCTGTAAGCCTACCTGTATTGCATACGGTTTTGTCAGGGCCGGAGACAGATGACATGGACCTATTGGAGAATTTAGACTTCCCCTACCTAAAGAGAACCCTGCTAACAGTCACATACTCAACAATTTGGATGAGTATTTTTCTGTTCTGAATCCATCTCAAGCAAAAGATCTCACTAAGTTATTATCAACATTTCCTAAAGTCACGTCAGACCTCCCAGGGTTTTGCAATATACTTAAACATGATATTAAACTAATCTCGGGTGATGTACAACCCATTAGGCAATCAGCATATCGTCTAAGTCCACAAAAAAAATCGATTATGAAAAAGGAGGTAGATTTTTTGTTAAAGCATAACTTAGCTGAGCCTAGTACCTCCCCCTGGGCTTCACCTTGCCTTCTCATTCCAAAACCCGATGGCACCTTTCGTTTCTGTACAGATTATCGTAAAGTGAACCAGGTCACTGTCTCTGACTCCTACCCTTTACCTTTGATTGAAGATATAATAGACAGCATAGGCTGTGCCCAATTTATCAGTACCATAGACCTGTTGAAAGGATATTATCAAGTAGGACTCACGGATAGGGCAAAAATAATCTCGGCATTTATAACTCCATTTGGTCTTTTTCAATATTTAGTTATGGCGTTTGGCTTTTCTAATGCTCCGGCCACATTCCAGAGGGCCATAAACTACCTTATTCAAGACCTAGGTGGGACGTTCGCCTACCTGGATGACCTGGTGGTGGTGTCGGACAGCTGGGACGAACATCTGGTGCGTTTGGAGATACTGTTTGCACGACTGCAAGAGACTGGATTCACCATAAACCTGGCTAAATCTGCTTTTGGCCGGGCCTCGGTGACTTACCTGGGACATATCGTTGGGCATGGTATGGTGAGACCCAAGGACGCAAACGTTGAAGCCATCTTGTCCTTCCCCACTCCAAGGACGAGGAAGGAACTCATGCGCTTCCTGGGGATGTGCGGCTACTACCGTCGGTTCTGCAGTAACTTCTCCAGCGTGGCCGGACCCCTCACAGACCTTACCAGTTCTGCGGTCCCTTACATCTGGAACCAGAAGTGCGACCAGTCTTTCCACCGCCTCAAAGCCTTCCTTGCCTGTAAGCCTGTAGTCCACCCCCCTGACTACACCTTGCCCTTCCATCTGCAAATCGACGCTAGTGGTGTCGGAGTGGGGGCTGTGCTCCTACAACCCGACCCAACCACTGATGTCCTTCACCCTGTGGCATATTACTCCGCCAAGTTGAAAAAACATCAGACCAACTACTCGACCATAGAGAAGGAGGCCCTGGCTCTGGTGTTGGCAATAAAGAAGTTTGAATGTTACCTCCAGTCTTGCCCACAAACAACCCTGGTCTTCACCGACCATAACCCACTCACGTTCATCCAAACCAACAAGACCTCCAACCAGCGAATCCTCCGCTGGGCTCTCCTCACCCAGCCCTATAATCTACAAGTCCGGCACATAAAGGGGGTGGAAAACCTGATTGCAGACTCCTTATCCCGAGCTCCAGTGGAAATGTAGCAGCTACTCTCCAGACGCACCAGGTGATCACCTCCTTCGCGCCCGCGCTACGAAGGTCTTTGGAGGGGGGGTGTGTTACGAACCCCTCCACCGATTGTCTTCATCTACCTACCCAGCACCACGAGCAACGCCATCTAGGGACGAAACACGAGTATGGCTCGTCTTAGTTACCACTCCCGGGTTTCCCTTCTCCATATCCTGGTTGTTGCGTCACTTCCGCCTCAGTCTACTTTGTCAGCTCCAATTCGAGGAGAGGACACACTTCACTCTGGGAAGCGACCACAGGATCACCTATCCTGGAAACCTACGGCACAGTGACTATTTACCGTCTTCTACCATACTCAGCCTTGCCCGTCAGCCATCTCAGCTCCTCACTTAAGTATTTGTAATCTTGTATTGCCTCTCCCCCCTCCACATTGCTTCACTATTGTTCTATGTTTTATTACTATGTATATACTGTTCGTGTTTAGGTTAAGTTTGGTTAAGGGTAGTTTATAAGCTGAATATTTTGTTAAGGAATTTATGGTACTTTATTATATACAACGAAAACTCGCATCCTTTGTCTACCCTTTTTTTAGTCCGATTGTCTTTGTTTTTTTTTTGTTGTTACCTGTTGGGATCTGGGTAGACGTATAACTATATTCTAAATCCCCAACTCGTAACAAGTGTTGGAAGTGATCCAGAAACTATACTTCAAAGAGAATATCTTGTGTGCCTCGGTGTAAGCTTAATACACCTCGCTATCTCACGTAACGCATAACCACGAACAATGCAATGATCAGAGAATCTTATGAATGTGTTCAACGATTGCAACGTGTGAGGGGAGGATCCCTAAATGTAGATTGAAGTGAAGTGGATATACCCACGCCATGAAAATACGACGCTTGGCTTTGTTCGATGCCAGGAACTGGCAAACCAAATTCTTACTTTAGTATGTAATTTAGGATTAAGATATTTAATTATAAGGCATAAGGTCACAATACATAGGAAAGTGTACCTGTGAGAACTGGAGATGTTCCGGGTAGTTGGTTCTAACTACAGGAGCGAACATAAACACCTGTAAAGTTCTGTAGGTTCTTATTAACGAAAATATACAGGGGTGCGCTTACAAGCGCAGGTAGTCCTTACACTCTTATAGGGTCAACTGACCTCACTCTGACCTCTCGGGCGACATGTGGTAAGTGGTATACTAGCAGCTTCCAGATGTCGCCAGGCACATTTATCTAAGCGTGTGTTGACATGAAACAGGGGCATTGCCACATGCTACTGGCTAGAGAAATAATGTGTATATATAGAGTACATACATGGTATACATACAACATACATAATATACATACACCTCCCCCCCCTTATACACTCATAGCCAAGTCTTGAGCGGACCTTTTCCTGTGGATCCTTTCTGAGCGTCGAGGGGTTTGATCACTGGTGGGGGTATGGGACTCAGCACTGGTGACAGGGTCAGCGGGATGGGATGCGTTACGGGGCGGAGGAAACGGCGGTTCCTCCACCACACCCGACCGCTGGGTAACCGCACCTGGTAGTCCCGTGACCTGCCGAGACCCATGACTAAGCCCACTTTGTCCCAACGTAGGGAGGTCGGGTCCTGGACACGGACTTGGGTGCCGACACTCAACCTGGGGAGAGGACGGGCGTGGTCGTTGTGGCGGGCGACGACGTCTTGAATACGTTCGGCGGCTCGGAGATCACAATCCTCTGTCTTGGCCTGCCACTCCTTGGAGTAGGATTGAGGATTAGCAGGGACACAAGAACGGAGGGGGCGTCCATACAAGACCTGGGCAGGGGGGCGTCCGGTGTAATTGGGTGTGTTGCAGAGCTCAAGGAGACCCTGGTCGAAGGCCTTGCAGTCAATATTCCCAGAAGGGGCCACTTTGAGGATGAGGTGCTTCAGGGATTTGACAGCAGCCTCAGCGTGGCCGTTGGACTGCTGGTAATGAGGCGGTGACAACACATGCCGGACTCCCCATCGGTCGAGGAACATAGCAAAGTCCCGGCTTGTGAACTGAGGCCCTCCATCGGTTCGCAGGCGCGCAGGCGCGCAGGAACGCCCACATAACGGAAGTAGTGGAGGAACTTACTGATGGTGGCGGCAGATGTCGTATCATTACCGCACTTGATGACAACCGGCCAACCAGAGAGACGGTCGATGATAACCAGGAAGGACTCTCCTGACACACAGAAAAAGTCGGCCGACACAGACTCAAAGGGGCGGGTGGGGTTGTCGTGACTCACGAAGGGTTCCTGCTGCTGGCTGGGTTGTAGTACTTGGCGGGGCTTACACGCCTGGACAGCATTGGAAATATCGGGGTCGATGCCAGGCCGGAACACAGTCTGTCTTGCACCCCGTTTGGTGGCCTCGGCTCCACAGTGACTGTCGTGGAGGCGAGCCAGGGCGTGGAGACGTGAAGCAGCAGGGACAACTACCGAAGGAGAGGTGTCACTGGCCAGAGTAGGGGTAGGGAGGCGGCAGGGTAGTTGCTGCTCCCTTCGTGCACCCTGTTGGCGTATTTTACCTCGAGAATCGGTGTTGGGAAGTCCTGGGAGATGATGGCCAACTCTTGGCAATGTCTGTAGGACAGCATAGGAGTCGGGAAACCATTATGCACGTCAATCAAGGCTTGACACGACCTGTTGCCAAAGGTGACCTGTGCATAGAGTGAACCTAGGGATGGGGCCATCTGTGAACCATCTGCCGTGACGCAAAGGTCCTTGGGAGGCGGTCCTAGATCGCTTGGAGAGAGCCCCAAGCATTGCAAATGCTGGGGACCGATGACCGTAGCCTCAGCGCCGGTGTCGGGCAGCATCTCGAGACAGGATGACACATTGCCGTAGGTCACGATGACGATGACGTGCTGGGGGACTTTGGTCCTGGGACGCGAGGAGTACACCCTCCTAATATGGGTCGGGCTTTGTCCAGGGCGTGCCTCTGATTTGGCGACTGTGGGCGGCCCTCACTGGTGGAAGAGCGCTGCTGCTTCCGCTGACGCTGTCCCTTAGGTTTGTTGGTCGGACAACACTTGTCGTAGTGGCCCAGACGACCACACATATTGCACTGGACGTGTTTGGCTGGGCACGGTACTGTAAGTGACCAGTGGCCCTTGCGGTCACAACTGTCACAGGTAGACTCGGCAGCTGGACACACCTGTGTTTCGTGCTGCCTCCCACAGCTGTTGCAAAGGGAGCCGGGCGTGGGCGTGGTGGGCGTAGGCGTTGGGGCAGACTTCTTGTCTTTCTTATATTAGGACATAGCCCGTACGGCTGTAGGGGGGAGCTCGGATGGCAGAGGTAGCACACCTGGCAGCCTCATAAGAGCGACATACTGTCAATACATCCTTAAGAGAGGAGGAAGAGTCGAGGGAGGTGAGGCGTTGGACAAGCTCCTCGTCCTTAATACCCATCAGGATCACCTGCTTCAACTGGGTCTCCTCGCACTGCTGGTGATTACTGGAACATATGTCAATCTCATCCGAGGCTCTCTTGAGTCGTACATAGAAATCGTCAAAAGTCTCGCCCTCCATCTGTCTACAGCTAAACACTTCCCTCCTGCGGAGAGCTTCATTCCGCTGACCTTTGATGTGCCGTTCTAGAACATCCAGTACCTCCTTTACAGACAACAAAGACGTCGGGGGCACTTGCAACGTATGTTCCAACACATGCTGCGTTCCCAGAGACAGGCACATACGTAGCTGAATGAGCTGTTTAGGCTGTGGCAAGCTCTGGAGATCCACCATTGTAGCATAATCAGTCCACCGTCGCCGCCACTCACGAAAAGTATGGAAAATCTCATCAGGCTTCAAGGTGGGTGGGGGTTGGACAACCACATTGGTAGAGGGCGTTGACGAGGTATCTGAGCCAGTTGGTACCTGAGTAGTGGAAGGGCCAAGGGCTTGATTAGCAGTGAGGCTAGATATCAACGCTGCAAACCGTTCATTAACTTCCAATCTCCGTTGGTGGTCCTCAGCATATCTTTTCGCTTCATCCTCACGCATTTCCTCCCGCATAAGCTTCATCAGAGCAATTATCTCTGAGGACGAGGCTGAGGGTCGGGGGGTGTGGCTGGGAGAGGGTGGGGCATCGCCCATTGACTGGTCATCCATCTCTGTAGAGCTGTCATCCGTCTGACTCATCCGGGCGCTTGGGACACCGCTGTGTGAGGCCCGGGGCATAATTACTTTATCTGCATATTGTATGTCAAATCAGTGTTGACCAGTCAGCCCGTCATGTCAACCAGATCTGAGACAACAAAATTAATTGAATACACAGATAAGTAATTTATATATATATATATATATATATATATATATATATATATATATATATATATATATATATATATATATATATATATATATATATATATATGAAGAAATGACCGCGGTCAGTGTGTTAGTGCGTGGGTTGGTGTGTGTAGGCGCGGTGGAGCGCAGAGGGAGGAGAGTCTAGGCGGTGCGGGGTGAGCAGTGGGGGTAGTTACCCTCCAGGCAGCCCGGGATGGTCGCGCTGACTCTTCACGAATGCCCTATATCAGCCTTCCACCTTAGGGAATCCTTTAAAACAAGGACACACACTTTAACACTACACACACACGAGGGGCACTTAAAGACACTTCACAGGAAATTGCGGTCACTGCACACTGCTCAAAACTCGTTGGCAATTCAAACGAATTTTTGTGGGAGACAATCGCGACGGATGACGGAGTTGACGGGGGGAGGTCTACCGGCCTTGATTTTACATGAACGCACTTATTTCCACTTAATCGATCACTTGATACTCACTGCGCCATGGAAATGTTCGGGGTACTTGGTTCTAACTACAGGAGCGAACATAAACACCTGTAAAGTTCTGAAGGTTCTTATTAAAGGAAATATACAGGGGTGCGCTGTTTACAAGCGCAGGTAGTCCTTACACTCCTATAGGGTCAACTGACCTCACTCTGACCTCTCGGGCGACATATGGTATGAGGGCCTGTGTGCCAGTAACAATTCCTTTTACTCTCATACTTATTACCATTGGTAGCATGACGAGAGGAGGCTCGTGGGTAGATGTAATGATAGTAACAAGTGATAGGGAAGAAATAACGGTAAATACTGTAGGTAAATAATAGACACAATATACAAATACAAAATTTATTTAAACATTAATATGAAATTAGGAGAAAGAATTTATATGTACCAACAGACGAAATCTAGTACTAGGCCCTCAGGCTCAACATACTCACACCACTACTGGGTGGACATACTCAATAACACTTCCAACCCTACTGGGTGGACATACTCAATAACACACAACTCTTATAGTCACTTTGCACCATAAAGACCAGGGCAACTGCCACTACCACCTTCAGTCGTCAGGAGTGATACTCAAGCAACAGCCATGGGGTCCAGCCACCATGGAGTACTTTCCGACGAACTCTGGAGATCCCAGTGGATTAATCCCACCACACTAATAGCCCTACTGAGTTAGACACTCATCCACCACTGATGGGGGCTGGTAGTGGTGTGTGGCTTGGTGATCCGGGGTCACCTCGCAGGTCGAGCGTTAGGGCCAGACGAGCCAGCTATGGGGGCCATAGGTAGTCTGAAGTGTCTGATGGCCGGGTCTCACGAAGGTAACTGATCTTACTGGACCTCGGACATCTACCCAGACATAGTGGATACAACATCCACGCTACAGACACGGCCTAGGCTGCGTTAGGGACCTGTATGGATGAAGGGACGGGCACTCACTAACGGTGACAACGACATCACATTTCAGGGGACGTTAAAGACGTAAATATGACTTCACTCAGAGCATCACTCAGAGCATATCAACTACGTTACTCTAACACTTGCACAATCAACTATTAATTGGGTCAAATCACTTAAAGAAGGGCGAATTACAACACAGTGGAATGGCATACCTGTATGGGTGAAGGGACGGGCACTCACTAACGGTAGAAATGCCCGCGGCGCCCTCTCTCAAAACAGGCCAGGGAGTCCACCTACTTCTATTCCGATGAATTAATTTACTGTACACTCTGACGTTGAAACTGAAACTATGAACTCAGTTTCATTCCCTACTATTATCTTCACTAACAATGCTCTGACTCAGCTATCAAAAGCAAAATCAAATGGATGGCAACAGCATCTGCTACGAAATCCGTGGATTATATTCAAAGTTCCCTACAAACAAAGACGGGGAAACAGAGAAAACGGGGAACGTTTCCACTGGGGGACTCAGAAGGTTTTGTGGACGTTTGAGCGTAATATGAATCCTTAAGGTTTGCAGGTGAGCCATTATCACGATCATGACAAAGCTTCCCCCTTCCCCAAGATCTATATTATGCGGTAACGTTCAGAAAACACGTAAGTAGTGACATACACATTAAATGATTAATACCAAACATTGCACAAATTATATCAATAAAAATAGAAAAATAATTCCCTACCGGTGGTCCGAATTGGGCAAAAGGGGAGAGGAGATCCTCAAACCAATTAAAAGTAAATGTAGGTGATGATCAGAAAGTACCATCCTTTGACTGTGTAATTTGTGCCTGAATTCCCAACGATCCAGTAAAGAAGGTCAGACATGTCCAAGAGATTTCCAACAGTATGATACCGGAATGTGAGGAAGTAAAAGGCGGAACCACTAGACAAGAGAAGTTGAACGAGTTAATTAGAAACCAACCGTGGAACCATCTAGACAGAGAAATGCGTAAACATTTGCGGAAAGTAATTCTAGCTCATGATGCCTTGTTTGTTTTAGGACCACATGAAATAGGGTCAATTGCTGGTATCCCTGCTAACATTCAGCTCACCAACCACAATCCTGTCCGAGGACCACAGTATAGACACCCAGAGAAAGCAAAAGAGATAATTAAAGAAATGATAACAGATATGAGGGATCGTAATATCATTGAACCATCGACTGCTGCCTGGTTATCCCCCATTGTTCTGGTAACAAAACCTAGCGGTTCAAAGCGTATGTGCTTAGATTTTCGAGCGGTCAATAAGTATTTGAAGGTCGATATACAACCCTTGCCACGAATTGACGAATGAGTAGAGAAAGCTGCGGGAAATAAATATTATGCCACATTAGATTTGAAGGATGCGTATTATCAGGTCATTCTTAACGACAGTAGCCGAGATCTAACTACTTCTAGCGATGGGTACAATCTATGGAGGTTCACACGCCTTCCGTTTGGGCTCTCAGCTAGTCCTGCCGTTTTCACTCGAGAAGTAAACAGAGTATTAGCTCCCTTAGCAGTTGAAGACTGGGTACGAAACTATCTTGATGATGTAATAGTATGGGCTCCTGACTTCCCCACCTTGTTGCAAAGACTCACCAGAGTATTTGAGAGATTTGAAGAGATGGGTATTAAACTAAATTTGTCTAAGTGTCAATTTGGCCATAAGCAAGTTAAATTCTTAGGACATGTAGTTTCAGAGAGAGGCATTGAGCCTGACCCAGAAAATGTCCAAGCTCTGACTGAGTGTAAACCCCCAACTAATGTTAAACAAGTCCACCAATTTTTGGGTATGTGTGGATTTTACCGTAAACATGTTCCCGAGTTTGCCAAAGTAGCTTACCCCTTCACTGAGTTAACGAAACAGACTGTTGATTTTGTATGGTCCAATGAGTGTCAAGAAGCATTTGAGAAGTTAAAGCAGCACTAGCTTCATACCCAGTTCTTGTCAAGGCAGATATTTATTAACCGTTCGAACTGCATAGTGATGCCAGCAATTTCTGTGTAGGCGCTTCCCTTAATCAGGTACAAGAAGATGGCTCTTTGCGACCAGTGGGTTATTTTTCTAGAAAGTTAAAGCCGGCAGAAACTCGTTATTCCACCACCGATAAAGAAGCGTTAAGCATTGTATTAGCGTGCAGGTTCTTCCATCATTTTCTTTGGGGTACGCAGTTTACAATTAAGACAGATCACCAACCTCTAACCTCCGTCTTTAGAAAGAAAACCAAAAGTCAGCGAATGAACCGTTGGATCTTAGAAATGAGAGATTACGCTTATAATATTGAATTCAAACCCGGTAGAGCTAATGTAGTAGCTGATGCCTTAAGTCGACCAGTCAGAACCTTGAGAAAAGTCATGCAAGACCATGTTGCCGCTCAATTTCCCACACTAGAAGGTTTCACACAGGCAGACTTTGGTAAAGAACAACAAAAAGAACCAAGGTGGCAAGAGTTAAAACAGTATTTAGCAGGAGGAAAAATTCCACAACATAAGTACCCAAAGGCCACCGTCGATAGTTTTGAAGTAATAAATGAAGTATTGTATCTGGTAAAAGAACAACTTGATAAAGCATTGAAGTATTGTCTAGTAATCCCTCCACATTTACGTAAAGCCGCATTAGAGTTGGCGCATGACAATGCCACCTCAGGTCATTTAGGACGGTGGAAGACCATCACCCGAGTAGCAAATTTGTTTTATTGGCCTAACTACCGTAAAGATTGTGTTGATTATGTAGCATCATGCGAGATGTGTCAAAGGTTCAAGGGAACTAAGGGACTTACGCAACTTTGGCAAGAATTACCAGTAGTAAGCAAACCACTAGAACGAGTTTCGGTAGATTTGACTGACATGCATTCAGGGATCAGTGATTACCGATATGTGTTAACGATTATAGATCATTATTCAAGGTTTGTTAACTTCTATCCATTATGCACGAAGACCACGCAAGAAGTTACCCGTGAAATTGAGAAATTTGTTAATGTCTTCTGTAGTCCTAAAGTAGTGATTGCGGATAATGGAGGAGAATTTACTGCCGCACAGTTCAGGGAGCACTGTCAATTAACTAACATTAAGGTGTCGTTTTCTAAGTTTTGGGAGTCAAGGAGTTCATATTTCACACTGTCTACTTTGTGAAATAATACAAAAAAGAGGTGTTCAAAATATCTATTGTATTCCATATATGATACAAGAATATTTAAATATGCATCACATTTTTATGTGGCCAAAACATACATGTTTAAACGAGAAAAAATCTGCTGTTCATATTATTCATTGCAGTCTTTAAAGTCTTTAAAGATATTTCTTATACATGACAATGGATAAAAATATCACACAGTATTGGTGCGTGAAAAAAAAATGATTGTTAACACATCAAAGTCTTCGTCAACATTCCATAATGATTAAAAAGTGGCATCAACATACATAAACTCAACATTTTTATACAATTATCAAAAAAATTAAATATTTCTTTTTACAAAACAAGATTCCTTCCATTTTTCCCCAAAAATAATTACACTTAGTTACCAAAAACCTAGTCATCACACACACACACACACACACACTACATTCTTGACCACCATAGGGTCGGGACCTATTCAGGTGCTGCTCCTGCTGAGCAGCAGTTCCCCTTGGCCATGTCGGCCTAATCCTGAAGTCCCTCTCACCAACCCATCCTCACCACCTGGATGTCAACATAATCAAAAGTGACAATTTTGATTCGGAAAGAAGTGGGATCAGTGTTGAACAGTGATGAGCAGTGCTTAAGCCAGTGAATTCAGTACTAGACAGTACCAGTGAGAGCCGTGACCCACCACTGAGATAAGCACCCCTGGGAATCATCCTCTGACCAGTCGGTGTCAATCTGTCCGTCCTGTGAGCAACAGCTGGCCGGCTTTACACCTGACTACGAGATAACACAACACCACCCAGCAGAGTCAGGTTCTGTGATACCACCCCACACCAATCAGGGCCTCTATGACCACGTGGGGTCCTTCATATCAATACCCGGGGACGAGTTACTACACCACGTGAACACCACACCACCCGATGTCTCCATGACCATGTGAGGTCCCTCATATCAACACCCGAGGACGAGTTACTGCACCACGTAAACTTTAATAATTTGTATGTTCAATTGATGTTCCTTTTAGTAATAAAAGCTTTTTGTATGTAATAAATCATTTTTGTCCAATGTATATTTTCAGCCTTCGAGCTGCGGAGCCTTTTCAATAAACCGTTAATTACTATTATTATTATTACTACACACACACACACACACACACACACACACACCATCATCGACACCGGCTCCTACTACCACCTGAGATCCCTAGCCAGAGAATTGCTGTTCGACACCACAACTGCATTCAGCCCATACGTGCACGAACTGATCCCTATAAGAACAGCCCAGTCCCAACCATTGTAAAAATTATCAATAACTTGTAATAAACCAGTGTATTCACTCCCAGTAAATACTACTTCTTGCACTGTCACTATGTTGAAATGCCCTGTAGTTTGAGCTTTTCCCCATCTAGTTATTATATATCTTATTTATATCACTTATGTTATTTGTATATTATTTGCAATTCGAAACCCATTCCCCAAATATGTAACTGTATATTTTCAGCCTTCTGGCTGCCAAGCTCTTTCAATAAACCGTTAATTATTATTATTATTATTTATTATTACACACACACACACACACACACACACACACACACACACACACATACACGAAACAATTTCTTAGTCAATAGAGAGATGTCGGGGCAAGTTGGAGTAAAAAAAACAAGCAGGTCCTGGGGTGTAAGATTTGTTACTCCGGACAAGGGGTAAGACAGGACCAGGAAAGGGTAGGTTTAAATGTATACTATACAAACAGTAGGAGCATTAGAAATAGAATAGACTTGCTGAGAGCGGTTGTATATACCGAGAATGTAGACATCATAGCAATCACATAGAAGGGTACAACCTTTTTCACAAGGACAGGGAAGTTAGGAAGGGGGGGAGGGATCACACTCTTCTTCAGGGATACTTTAAAATGTTGTATTACTAATTCAATAAAGGGTGAAATAAGAACCGAGTCTGCATGGGTAGAAATTGCCCCCAAGTCTTGGGAAAGAAGCAGCTCAGCCCATATGGCAGGAAATGAGTAGAGCAGCAAAATACAACAACCTGTGCACTATGGGGGATTTCAACTTCAAAAATATTGACTGGGACAACATTGTAGGTGACTATGAATCTGAAGACTTCCAAGACGCAATACAGGACAATATTTTAAAACATTTAATTACAGAACCTACCAGAGGTAACTATATTTTAGACATAGTATTTACAAATAAAGAAAATATTATCAGAGATGTCACAATAGGGGAAGACCTAGGGAACAGTGATCACAGAGAAATCAGGTTCAATCTAAATTGGGAAAAAGAAACAATGACAATACGGTCAGAATCCCAGACCTTTGATCGGCGGATTATGAGGGGTTAAGAAGGTATCTAGGTGAGGTCGCCTGAGAACAGTTAGGGCAGTCCCCAGTAGGAACGGGTGAGGTCACCGGCGACACAACAATTGATCATTACTAGTATACTACGTAAAGCACAAGAACAAATATACCATACAGAAAAATTAGGTCAATTAAGAATGAGCCAAGGTGGTTGATCCAAAACATTGAAATATGACATAGGAATAAAGAAAGGAATTGATAAGAAATTAAAGGGAAGGGAGGAGCATTTCAGAAATATGTATAATGAACTATCTAGGAATGTTAAGAAAAATGTAAGGAAGGCAAAGAGGGACTACGAAATCAGGATAGCAAGAGAATCCAAGGCGAATCCCAAGGGATTTTTCCAGGTATAGGAGAAAGGTCAAGGCCAAAGTGGGCCCTTTAAAGTCAGAGAGAGAGGGAAAGTGATCGATGATAGTGAGAAAATAAGCAAAGCCCTAAACAGCTACTTTTTATCAGTTTTCACAGAAGAAATTCACGAGGAAATGCCAGAAGAGAAATTAAAGAATATCACTATCAGAAAAGAGGATGTTCTTAAGAAGATAAATAAATTAAAGAAGACAAAATCCACAAGGCAGGATGAAATTTTCCTTCAAGTTTTGAAAGAGTATTAGGAACAGATTAGCAGACCCCTCGTAAATTTATTTATAAGATCATTAGACACGGGAGTTGTACCAGACTTGTGGAAACAAGCAAATGTAGTACCCATATTCAAAAAGGGAGCATCAGCATCAAATTACCAGCCGATTAGTTTGACGTCAGTAGTGGGGAAATTTCTTGAATCTATTATAGCAAGTATCATCAGATTGCATTTAGAGAAAAAAAAATTAATTTTTCACTCTCAACATGGGTTTACAAAGGGAAAATCTTGTCCAACAAATCTGCTGAAGTTTTTTTAGGAATGTATTCGAGGTAGTAGATAATGACGGAAGTTACGATGTTATTTACTAACTCTTTAGCAAAGCGTTTGACAGAGTACCACATCAGAGGCTTCTGAGAAAAGTTAAGGCTCATGGCTCACCGATATAATACAGAGGGTTAGCGTAGATGGTGTCAGTACTGGGCCCACTCTTGCTCATAATCTACATAAGCGATCTAGATACAAGGATCAGCAGTGACATAAGCAGGTTTGCGGATGACACCAAAATAGGGCGGCAGATTAACTCAGGGCAGTGCAGGATGCAACTGCACTACAGGAGGATTTAAAGAAAACTACAGGAGTGGTCAGGAAAATGGCAAATGAAATTCAACACCAGCAAGTGCAGAGTACTTAATATTGGAAAAACAAATACTGTCATTGTATACAGCCTTAACAACACCAACCTAGAGAAGTCGACTTGTGAAATAGACTTAGACGTACTTGTAAGCCCGGACCTACGGCCTAGAAAACAGTGCGTTTAATGTCCGAAGTAAGGCAAACAGAGTATTAGGTTTTATATCTAGAAGTGTAAGTAATCAGAGTACGGAGGTCATATTGCAACTATATGTTGCGTTAGATCGGCTGTACCTCGATTCTGCTATTCAGTTCTGGCGCCCTTATTATAAGATGGATATCAATTCACTAGAGTCGGTGCAGCGAAGAATGAAAAAAACGATTCCGGGACTTAGACACCTTCCATATCAAGATAGATTAAAGAAACTAAACTTACATTCCCTAGAAAGACGAAGAGTGCGGGGAAATATGATAGAAGTATTTAAGTGGGTGAAAGGAATCAATAAAGGTGATATAGATAAAGTTCTTATAATACCCGAGCAGGATAGGACTCGGAACAACGGATTTAAGTTGGATAAGTTTAGGTTTAGGAGAGAGATAGGAAGGAACTGGTTCACAAATTGAGTGGTAGGCGAGTGGAACAAGCTTAGCAACCTTGTAGTAAGTGCTGGAATGCTGGAAAGTCTTAAAAGGAGGCTAGATAGATTCATGGATGATAGAGAGTGGTAGTAACTCTCGACAGGAGCTGCCATGCACAGGCCAACTGGTCTATTGCAGACTCCTTATTTTCTTATGTTCTAATGCTCTTGGCAGTGTTGTGAACCGTAACTATCACATTATATAAATGAATCCCTCAATTGTGTATAATGAATTCTCAATCGTTACAGCAGTTATCATTGTCTTTGCTGATGCACTGTGCTGTACAAGACACACAAGATTTTCCACATTTACAATGTAAACTCCAACACCCTGATGTGCAACCACATAAAATTAACACAGGACGGGACTGAGGTGCTGAGGACAGAGACATCAGTGTCGTCACTAATTTGTTCTCGTTACTTTTCCAACCCAGGGATTCAGGAGAGGATAAATTAGGGTAGTTAACATAAGCTTGTTTCCTTATTGCTACCTGATAGTGTGAACGCATCACATGGAATTTTAAGGCATTGCTCGTCCGTGGCGGGGATTCACGAGTGTTAGACTTCATGAATAACAGCCACCAAACCTTGTCAATATTATTTGTATCTTGAACCTTATAAAGTCTGCAAACAAACTCTTCTGCATCCTAAAATGTTTATTGGGTCCAGCCACCTTTTCCCAGGTTAAGTAGCGCACAGTGTTCCTCTATAACTTTCCACACAGTATTTTTTGTGTGACCAGCAAAGTATCATGTAACATCACTTCCAGTTAAGCATGGAAAGCTAAAATAGTCTCCATCACAGATGAGTCAAAGGGCATTTGTTAAAGAAGTACAGTGATAATGAGCAAGAAGAGGCAGAAATATATCATAAGAACATAAGAACATAAGAATGGAGGAAACTGCAGCGGGCCTATTGGCCCATACTGGGCAGTCCCGTTTACACCCAACCCCTATTGCTCATTTGAGCATCCAACCTATGTTTGAAGCAATTCAGCGTATTCGAGTTAATGATGATATTTGGTAACTTGTTCCATTCATCCACTACTCTGTTTCCAAACCAGTGTTTACCTATTTCACCCCTAAATCTAAATTTGTCTAATTTAATACCATTGTTACGAGTTCGCTCCTGGTTGGATAATTTGAGTACCTTTGTAATGTCCCCTTTGTTTAGCCCTGCCTTCCACTTATACACCTCTATCAGGTCGCCCCTCGCTCTACGACTCTCAAGGGAATGCAAATTAAGATGCTTTAACCTGTCTCTATACTCAAGGTTCCTAATGCCCGGGATTAGTCTTGTCATTCTCCTCTGAATTCTTTCCAAGGATTCTATATCCATTCTGTAATACGGTGACCAGAACTGAACTGCGTAATCCAGGTGTGGTCTCACAAGAGCAAGATACAGTTTTAGGATGACCTCGCTAGTCTTGTAACTAACACTCCTTTATATGAACCTAAGTACTTTATTAGCCTTGTTACGAGCAAAAACACATTGTTTACTTGGCTTAAGGTTCCTACTTATCATTACTCCTAAATCTCTTTCGCAGTCGGATTTCTCTATGGCATCGTTGTTCATCTGGTATCTGGTTTCCCTGTTTACATCTCCTATACTGAGTACTTTACATTTGTCGACATTGAATTTCATCTGCCATTTTTCAGACCATTCGAAAAATTTGTTTAGATCTTCCTGTAGTTTTGCCGAGTCCTCGTCAGATTTGATAACATGTCCTATTTTAGTGTCATCAGCAAATTTACTTATGTTGCTGTCTATGCCGATATCTATGTCGTTTATGTATATAATAAACAATAATGGTCCAAGTACTGAGCCTTGGGGAACTCCACTTGTGACGTTGCCCCATTGGGACTTAGTGCCGTTAATGCTCACTCGCTGTTTCCTGTCCTGTAACCACGCCCTAATCCATTTAAGGATGTCACCTCTGATGCCATGAGCTTCTACCTTTCTAATTAGTCTTTCGTGGGGGACTCTGTCGAAGACTTTGCTAAAGTCGAGATATACCACATCATAATTGTGCCCTTCGTCCACCGATTCGAAAACTGATGAAAAGAATGTTAATAGATTAGTTAGGCAAGAACGTCCGCTTGTGAAGCCATGCTGGGAATCAATGATCAATCGGTGCTTCTCCAGGTGATTTCGAACAGAGTTTGAAATGATTGCTTCCAGTAATTTGCCTACTATTGATGTTAGACTGATTGGGCGGTAGTTAGAGGATAGTGATCTATCCCCCTTCTTGAAAATCGGTATTACATTCGCTATCCTCCAGGATTCTGGTACTACACCTATTTTTAAGGACATGTTAAACAACTTTGCTAAGGGCATACTAAGCTCTTCCTTACATTCCTTTAATACTCTGGCAAATATCTCATCGGGACCAGGTGACTTATTAGGCTTTAGTTTGTCTATTTGCTTACTAACATCGTTACTAGTCACTACTATCTCACTTAATTTGTTTTCTTCACTATCTCTGAATAGAGTTGGTGCCTCAGGTGTCATGTTTAAATTTTCGGTGGTGAAAACTGTTGAAAAATATTTATTCAAATTATTGCTCATTTCTCCGTCGTTATCAGTGAGCTCGCCAGAGTCTGACTGTATTGGTCCAACCTTTCTTCGTGTTTAAGTTTGATACATTTGGTAGAATCCTTTGGGGTTTGTCTTCGCCTCCCTTGCTATCCTTACCTCATTATTCCTCTTTGCTTTCCTTATCTCGGTTTTAACCCTACTCACCAATACCCTATAATAGTCCCGGATGTGAATTTCGCCACGATTTATACTTCTACCTGTAGCCTTCCTTTGGCCAATGATGTTCTTTAAATAATTATTTATCCATTTAGTGTCATTGTTGTCTGATCTGAGTTTTTTGTATGGTATGTTCTGCTTTTGTGCATTAAGTAACTCACTATTTAAATTGTCGTGGAGCTCGGCAATCTCAGATCTCGTTAAAAGGTGGGTGTCATCTGTCAGGTTCACCGCCAAGCGCGACACCCCCTCTCTCAGCTGCCTCTTTAAACTCTCAAGGTTTGCCCTTCTGAAATCTGGTACTTTAGTGGAATTTTCCTTACGTCTGCCCTGAAAATCTAACTGGAATCGAATTTCTTTGTGAGCGCTGTTTGCAAGTTCGTTCCCTACCTCGACATTGCTAATGAGGTTTTCTCTGTTTGACAAAACTAAATCCAATATATTATTACCCCGTGTGGGTTCGGTTATATGTTGACTTAGGAAACAGTCCTGGATCGTCTCGAGAAAATCCTCTGATTCTGAGTAACCCGTAAGGTCAGTCCAATCTATTTGGCCTAGGTTAAAGTCACCTACTATACAGACTTTGTTGTGTATGGAAGCCCTGCGCATTTCATCCCAGACAAGTCGCTCATTGACGCTATCAAGATTGGGGGTTCTATATATTACTCCTGTGATTAATTTTTCCCGACCGTCGCTTAATTCTATCCAAATTGTTTCTGTATTCCTCTCAGTTTTTATTTCCTTATTTATTTCACACTTCAGATTATCCCTAACATAGATTGCTACTCCGCCTCCTTTCCTGGTCTGCCTATCTGTATGGAACAGTTTGTAACCCGCAATTTGGTATTCGACTGGTAATTCACTTGTGTCTAGGTTGATCCATGTTTCAGTGAATGCAATTATATAGATTTCTTCTGTACATACCAAGGCCTTAATATCATCCATTATGTTTCTCATACTTCTACTGTTCGCGTAGTATACATTTAAGTTAGTCGTGTTCTGAGTCCTCCCCTTACCGCATTTAGTTTTAAACTCCCTGTCTAATTTAGTTTTGTCATCATTCCTAACACTATTTCCCTGTAATCTTTCGCCTTGCTTACCGGCTCCCACTGTAGTCTCCTCCACCCCCGTGCCCATATGTTCTCTTAGCAGTTTAAAGACTTCGATATCTTTTGAACTGCCCCCTCTAGAGCCCCAGCCAGGGTTGCTACTCCATTCCTAGACAGGTGCACTCCATCCCTAGCATAAAGGTCCATTCTGCCATAGAAGTTTTCCCAGTTGTCAATGAATGGGACTGATATTGACTTGCAATATCTGTCAAGACGGTCGTTAACACCAACTGCCCTTGACAACCATTCACTGCCAACTCCCCTTCTAGGCAGGACACGCATATGATAGGGATCTCTCCCTTAGTCCTAATACGATCTATGGCTGCCTTGAACTTATCAAGAAGTTCCTCGCTCCTACACCGGCCAATATCATTGCCTCCTGCACTGAGGCAGGTAATGGGCTTGTTCCCATTACCAGACAAGATGTTGTCCATCCTGTCAATTATATCCCCCACCCCAGCTCCTGGCAAACACACCCTCATCCTATTTTTGTTTTTACCACAAAAGGCCCTGTCCATGTACCTTACCTGTGAGTCACCAACAATTAAAGTTTTTATACCTTCCTTGTCATCTCTGCCCCTGACTGTACTAACGTCCAATTCGTCTATCAAGGGACTGAACGGGTTGGTACACTTAGCTGTTGTTGTCGGATCCATCGAGTGCTTCTTCACCACCAGCTTTGTCTTCCCACTACTCACAATTTTCCACTCCCTTGATTTTTCGTCAGACACTGGCTTTACTCGTCCAGCCTCTCCTTTTAACTTCACTAGCTCTTTCCTTAATTTCAAGTTCTCCAACGTGGCCCTCTCAATTTCTAACTTGGCCCTCGCCAATTCTTCAGTGGACCACTCCAGTTTGGTCAACAAACTCTCAAACCCAAGACCGCACATAGCACTGGCCATATCTGATAATTATCCCTCTGGAGCTAACCCTGCCGTGACCTTTCCCCTAGTGACTGACTATGAATACAGTGTAGAATGATTCTTGTGTCGTCTCTTCATGTCTTTCTTGCAGCACAGATGTGTTGAAACTTGAACTGGCTGATTTCACTTCTGCCTCGTCAATGAACCACCAGATATGACAAGCGATGGTGCATCAAAACAATTTTTTATCATCTCTTCAGAGAGAAGCCATGCCAAATCAGCATTATTTTTCTGGCAAAGGCAAAAATTAATCCAGTGTTAAGGCAAAAGTACTTCACCATTCTCAATTACTCTCCTTTGGCACGCCTATTTCTTGTTGATGATTTTATTAAGATTTCATAATGTCTATGCGGCCAAAAGAATCTTCTCGAAGAACAGTGCTCTTAAGTATTTCATACAAATCTCAAAATGTTCCAATACCAGCCACCATAGCACAAGTGTCGCATCATCACCAACCTCCCCTCTACCCAATTTTGTCGGACACTTTAGTTCTGCTGTTAAAACATGGGACAAAACGGATTTGGAACCGGTCCGTAGATCTCCATCCATATCTTCTAGTATCACTGGGACCGGTAGAAGCTCATGACAAAGGATTTCATTTAAGTTTACTGTCCTACTCACCTGGTGAGCTATAATCAGCCGTTGAAAAATAGATCGGTCAAACCTTCAGGATCATCACTTTCTCAAACCTTGTTGAGTTTGTTACTGTCTCAAACAGTGAGGAAAATGTTAGCACTTTGTTTGTGGGTAAGGGTTCTCGAAAATTTATCTGTGGTGCACCTTATATTAAAATTCTATGTTGCAAAGTCTTTCGTCACAATATTTTGCAAAGAATGGTACTCCCTCGTCAGAAAATAATTTCAGTGACATCATTGTAGCCATCGGCAGAATTGGACGAATTGACGGTTCTGGGGAAGCATACTCAACACACTCTGTTACAATACAACATATATTGTTTTCAGATTAAAGTTAAAACCATCGTGATTTAATCGTGAGGAAACGGCAACCATAGTGGCGATGACGTCAGAAGGTGGGAGCAGACGACGCACATACTCGGATACCTGCGGTCAAGGACTTTAAGCAGATGGCTACTTCAGATCACATCGACCCTGTTCATGTAAGCCAGTAGTTCCCAACCTGTAGTTCGCGGGCGCCATATTATGGAGCCAGCAAGGGTTTATTAGAAAATTGTGAATTATTTGGGAATCGTTGTAAAAGTGAAATTAATGAAGGTATGTCATAATAACTTGATATAACTGTCGTGTTCAGATCAGACCCCAGATCGGGCTTAGAGAGAGAGAGCCAGCCTTCTCACTGGGGTAAATACACACGTCCTCTCCAAGAGTAAATATAAAAAGTATGTAACTGGTAACAGTTAAACCTGTAAAGCTGCAAATAGCTGTTCGGTATATATAAGATTTTTTCCTGAATGTTATTCCAAAGTTTTGGAGCCCTCCACTAGTATTTACAAAAGGTTGGGGACCACTGAATTGTAAGGTGCATTTTTAACGTCGTGAGTCAGAGGTATTTCATAAGTGATAAAAATGCTGTGAACAGTAACAAATACAAATTGTAAGCCCCAATGCGTGCACTTTCATCTGACGTTGCAGCATATACATGCAGAATATACCTATTTTTTATATCTAAATATACCCCTAATAAACTTACATAACTCTCATACAGCTCTCGTTGCTATTAAAGCATAATATTCGTGAATATATGGGTCTGGACCTTGGTTTGAGAGTACTTGCTGCTGGGTTATCAACACAATATATTTCTGCTTTACACTTGATGCACTCATTAACCATTATTATCTATCATTATCTTCATTATTTCCAAGAGTGTACAAGCAAGAGCTAAGTGTTAGAGGTAAGGTCAACGGTTGGTAACTGGCTGTGAGGAAGGACACAGTATACTGGTATTATTGCTACAGTTCTTTAATAGCTGTACTTGAGACAGCTATTACCAAACACAGTTGTACTGTGGTTAGTAATATATATTATACATTAACAAATGCTTTGTTGTGTTAGATTTAGAAGCATTAGAAATGCAAATTAGTAAATGCGGTACAAGAAAACACCAGCAAAATATGCAGCTTACTAGTTTTCTCGTGGATGAACATTTTCTTATACCGTATTTAAAATGCTGGCTCTGCATTTGGATAATGACTGGGGACATATTTTCTATGTCGGAGGTGTTGTTTTCCTTCCGAGGCCTCTTGTGGCATTTTCCTTCCATCGGTTACGTCTCTCTCGCTCGTCTATATATCAATAAATTGACAATGGAGGCTCAATACACCTACCTAGTTCCTTGTTGCCCTAGGACCAGTGCCGTAGCCACCCCCCCCCCCCCCCCCATCCACAACAGGGGTCGTAGGTTGGTGGCTCTGATGTTGCAACAGGACTCCCCAAAAACGGGGAGCCTAATCTTCCCTTTCAGCTTAGCTAAACTCACAGTTCCCGAAGGGTACGTTAATACTGGGAGAATCGGTAAGGGCTCTAAGAAATGTAAGAATAAAACATAGAAACAAGCAAGTCAATTCAACAGAGACGAGATATCCAGTGGCGTGTGTGGCGACAGCAAGTCTGGCCAGGCACCGACGTGAGCAAGTGGAAGCCCGTGGGTCAGAAGTAACTGCGACGTGCGTCTTCTCGTCTCACTGCTCAGCTGACTGGACCTTGGCCTTGGAGTCATGAGTTATGAGGTGAAAGAAGATTAGTAGGGGTTGAAGAAAAAGTGGTGAAACTGAAATACAGTAGGAGTAGAAGGAATCTGGGCTCAACCAGATAGCTTCATCTTTCCTATTGGTGTTTTATCTTTGTTTTGCTCTCATGGGTAGTCAGACCTTTGTATTAATATTGGTTTATTTATATAGTGCTGCTTATTAAACTTTTTTGTTTTTTTTTGTTTTGTTTTTACTGCGATGGAGTTAGTGAGCCCTTCCAGGTCCTTGTGTGGCTGGGAGGGTAGTCACATTTTTTTTTTTTTGCTAGGGTGTTAGTTATATGTTAGTTGTACACTGTATGGAGAGGCCTGCCAGGTTCTTAGTGGAGGTGGTAGGTCACTCTCATCTTTTATTCTCTCTATTAATGTTTTATGTGCATATTGGGGCAGGAGGTGGTTCAATTACTTTCTTCCTGGTTGATTTAAACCAACTGTGTTCTCGGAATTCTTCATTATCTATATTATTTATCCAGTTTTGGTAAGCTTCTGTGTTGAGTACAGTCACTTTTTTCCAAATATTTGCGTCTTTGTTGTGTAGCTGTTCATTATTGATGTGGTCTGTATATTTTATGTTATATATAAATCTGAGGGCTATATTTGTGTTGTTTGTAACCTTTTAATGCTCGTTTTACTAAGGGTGTTCAATGGGATGGGTGGGTAGTCTATAATTGATTTGACAAGGGCTAATATATATCTTTCTCTTGTTATTAATGCTAAGGTTCTTAAAACATTTTATTTTTGATAATCTTATTCTTGCCTGTCGTTCTTTATCTTTTAAGTATGTTATATATCCTCTTTTTGTTAGTTTTAGTCCAAGCATCCTGCCTTCAGTGTCGTATGGGTATAGTTCCTGGTCGACTATTACTGGACTTGTTTTGAGCTTGGCTATTGGTATTATCTTGAATGTGTTCATATTTGTCCTGGTTTTTTATTTTTTATCAAAGTCATTTATGTTTTTTATCGCTGTTACCGTGTAGAGTGCCATAAATTGGGTTGATTTTCCTGGGTATGATACTATTTGAGTAATATCATCAGCAAACATTACCTATTCGCTAAAGGGGGTTGGTTGAGGTGTGTCTGAGGTATAAATTGTATATAGTGTTGGAGAAAGGCATCCTCCTTGAGGTACTCCACTCTCAAGATTAAACATAGTTCCCATAAAGTTTCCAATTTGAATTTGTGCTCTCCTATCATCTAAATAGTCACACAACAATAATCTCAGCAAGTATTCGTTAATTCCCAATTTTAATATTTTGTATTTTAAGCCCAAATGCCAAACTTTATCAAAAGCCTTAGAAACGTCCCTTAAAATTATATTGATCTGTTTTCCCTTGCATTTTTTATTGCCATTATTTCCGTTATTGTAGCTATTGCAGTTAGAGTATTTCTATTGGGCATAAATCCATGTTGTCTATTGTTTGTTTTCCTCTGTTGTGTTAAAAGGTTATAAGCCTTGAATTTAATTTTTTTCCAGTAGTTTCCCGGTAATTTCTAATAAAGATATTGCCCTGTAGTTTAATATTTCCTTATTGTCCTTACCCTCCTTGGGAATACATATCATTTTAGCATGTTTTAGTTTGTCTGGAAAGTAACCAGTTATTAAGCATGCGTTATAAATGTTCAATAGTGATTTAAGATGTTTTCAGGTAGATTTATGATCATATTTCGTGTAAAACCTGTGAGCCCGAGGGCCTTTTCCTTAAACTTCCTCAGACAGTGCATCATTTCTCCCATGGTTATTATTTGATTATTAGGTAGTAAGTTATAGTCTATATATTGCCTTGGGGTGATTCTATGTATATGTCTTCCCATTTCTTCTTCTATCCTTTCTTCGTGTTCACTATCAAAATCTTCATTTTCCTCATCTGATATTTAAAAAACTTTTACCCATTCCCTTTTGAATGCTGGCTCTTGTTCATTTTCCTCGTACAGTTTTGTTCCATTTTGGTCTTTAATGTATGATGTTTTTTGCTTGTTATGCCCCATCATTTTGTTTATGGAAGTCTAAAATGTTTTTTGTGTCTTTAGTCTTCTCGGCCGCCATTATAATATCATTCCATTTTTTTTGTTTGCTTCCTTACGTGCGTCTCTTAATTTTATCTGTAGTGCTGTCTGCGTCCTATATAGCCATCTGTAACTGCCGTGTGTTTCCATATACCTGTTTATTTCATTGTAATGGGTTTGGATTAATTTAACTTCTTCTGGTAGTCTGTTGTTGGGTAATGTTCTAAAGTGTGAAGTAGGAGTGTGTTTGGTTATAGATGTTTTTATTGCTGAGTGCAGTCTGTCCATTTCTGAGTCTCTGTCTTCTGTTGTTTTCCCTTGTAGTTTAATCAAATGGTGATTACCTAAGTCTTCTTTGCAGCTGTCCCAGTCTGTTTTGCTCATTTTTAGTCTCTTTTATATTGGTATCTGTATGGGGCTTGTTGACAGTGTTTTAATATAATTGGTAAATGGTCGCTGCCTGTGAGAGGTCCTTGTTTTATATGGTAATTGAAAAAGGCTTTGTTGTTGGTAAAAATTTTGTCTGGTGTCGATTGTGTATTGTGATTTCTCCAGGTTGGAAAGTTAGGACCTAGATGATTGATTTTCCCTAGGTTTATTAATTGAGTAAGGGCGTTTCCCACGGCGTTATTATGTGTATTGTCGAAAATCCTGTGTATGGCGTTAAAGTTTCCTAAGATGTACATCGAGAGACTATTGTTAGCCAATTTTAATAGGTTTTCTATAGGTAAGTAGGGTCGTCTCGGTGGCAGATAAGTAGTAGCAATGATTACGTCTCCTTGAGTTGTATTTATTTTTACTGCTATAAATTCATCCTGGAAGTCATCGATTAGTTTATATTTTAAGTTTCTTTTAACCGCTATAGCTACCCCGTCATTTTTCTCGCCCGATTTATTTCTTTGGCTTACATAATAGTTAAAGAGTCTAGTATTTTAAAGTCATTGGTCGTAATCTTTAGTTTGTCCATAGTGATTAGTGTCCAAATGTATTCTTCGCTTAGGGATTTTTCTTGATATGTCCACTTGCATATACCTCCTTCACAGTATTTTGCTATTGTCCCTCCTGTTGGTCTCGATGTTGGGAATCCATGTCTTGGTGTCGTGATAACTTTTAATCCAATATCTTCAGCAGAGTCAGGTTGTCTGTTGTGATCAGTCTCCATCTTCTCTTCTCTCCTTCTTGTCCTTTGTCTTGTAGACTGTTCTTTTGTTGTTTCTGTCTTCTCTTTGTCACTTCTAGTCACTTCGCTTGAGTATGTTGCCTGAAATAATTTTCGGATCCTGGATTCTCTGGGAATATCATCTCCGGTAGGTTATTCAATTTAAAATTTTTCCTTAACTCGTCATTGTATGATCCGGGTGTAATGATATTGTGCAGGTGTGCGTGGATCATACTGTAATAGCCCCTGTCTTATAAGCAGAAGCATTATATAAATGGGTTAATTACATTTGATTTATATACTCAATCACCCTCTGTAACTTTCCACTAGCTATGAGGTAGCATGTTCAGAGCACGTGATAAGGTGGGCCCACGGGAAGCTGCGTCATATTGTGCTGAGCTAAGCCACTAAGTAACTGGCTCTCTGGCCACTTAATGTGGGCAGTAGTTCATTATCACTCACTGGAGGAAGACGTTGTTGAGAGTCATCGTGAATGGTTCCGTCTTCCCTTGAGGGAGGATGACGGATATATTTCCGTTCTCCCTCGATGGGTCACTATTCACCCTAACTCAACTATCGTATCGACAGGACTTAGCAGAGCTATTTAACATAGCCTCTGTCCATCACATGTTAAATCTCCTGTTAACAACTCATTAGCTACATTGAGATATTTTACAGTGTTGAACCTACTGTGATACACAGTGGAACTCCATCCGAAATAGCTTCTCAAGTGATTGTTACAAGTGGTGACAACCCAGGAAGGTTATTACATATATGACAGTTTCACAAGTAACTGTTATGTCACACTAACAATCATCTCACTATATACACAGTTGGTAAAGGTAGAGATATTATGTTCTCCCCATTACTGAGGCATACTGGTAAAGAAGAACACATATATGGAATGTAAATATGAAATAGCAATCAAAGATATTGTTATATGTGTTACATTTACTACTACAAGGAAGAAGAATTGTTATATACATGGCAGCAGATCTACAAAGAAACCGTTATACTCCTGTCATATTTCCTGTTACATCTGTTACATGAAAAAAACCCAGAACATAAGGCGGCAGCAAGTGGTTAAGAATAACGACATTCCGGTCTAGATACACATTCTACATGACACGTCATAAGCGTTTTACGAAAACAGAAAAAAAAACTGTGACGTGTCCTCTGTTCCAAAGTGTATTAGGGTATCCCGTATTGAGACGTTATACGTTGAATGACCTTATTTTCTCATCCAAGGAGGTGTGCAATTTTTTTTTCCAATGACCGATTCTGAGTTATTGATGACTTTCAATCTTATGGAAAGTTGGCAATACCTCTGTCTGCCAACAAGGCGTGACGGCGAAGAATTCCCGAGGTCAATGTTGCCACATACCTACGAGCTTCAAGGTCTTGCAACACATGGACCTTACACCATTGTTTAAGCAGACTGTTTTGGCTGTTCGTGACTGAGGATTGTACACTCTTCGGGTGTCCCCAGCGAGTCCTATATATATACAGGGCTTCCGAAGGTTTGACACACAGAAGGAGCAGCATCTCGTCAGTGGTGGACGTATACAGCGATCTCAAGACCAGCAGTCAGCAATTTTGGTGGATAGTGGACTCCCCGGCGTTGAAGTGGACTCGCCCATCACCATCTTGAAGCATCTTTCAGTTGCTATGCAACAAAGATAAGCAACTGACAGCGCGGCCGCCATTCAACCTTGGATCACCTGTGCTACTGGGAGGGACGGCTGTGTCTGGCGGCATCCGTTTTCTACGACAACCAACACCTCCGTAAATAGATATCTAGGTATACATTAAATATATACCCACATTAACATATATTAGTGACATAACTTCACACTGATAGACATCGTGTAGGTTATATCATTTATTATAAGTGCCTTACTTATTTTAATATATACTGACGTAATTTTATTTATATCAATTTCCTGTAAATGGATGGACAAGGTTATCATTTTGGTTTGTATCTAAATAATTTTTCAAACCTTAGACATAGAAAATGTGGATTTTTTTTCCAGGAAGGATAATAATGTTCATAATTTTCAAACTACAAATATGATAGTTTTATATTAATGTTAATGATGTCATAGACACATCTTTTCAAACTACATATTATTGATGTCATAGACACTTCTTTTCAAAATGCAAATATGATAGTTCTACAGTAAATAATCAGAGACTAAATTTTCAGCCATACCGTGGTAGAACCCTTCACAACTCAGTGCCATTGCTCTCCGCAAAAATGAATGTTTCGTCGAAGAGTCTCAAGCTCATTCATCCAGCGTGATTATAGTAGCAAAAGTTGTACACTGCTAAGAAGGTGCGTTCTTAAACACGAAGTAGGCGAAGATTATTTCTGCCATGTTATTATGGGATTTGCTTAACCAAGTTAACGATTTCCACGATTGTGTTGATATTGGCAGTAAAGTTTGTCTTTTAAGTCAGAATCATCCAATTTTGCCATTGTACATAAGAGACTAGCCCGTAAGGCACTTAAATCTAGGACCCCATTAGTTGATGAGCCTATGGTTCCAGAGTCCCCAGCTTAGTGTCTACGCTTATGTTTGTAACATGGTTAGGTTTATGTATAGAATGTTTATCTGCGATATTAGTTTAGTCCTCGCGGAGCTTGGATGGTGTGACCGAGCGATGTTTATAGCCCCTGTCTTATAGGCAGAAGTATTATATTAATGGGTTAATTGCATTTGATTCATATACTCTAGCATCCTCTGTAACTTTCCACTGGCCATGAGGTAGCATGTTCAAAGCACGTGACAAGGTGTGCCCACGGGAAGTCGTGTCACTTAGTGCTGAGCTAAGGCAGTAAGTAGCCGGCTCTCTGGCCACCTGATGCGGGCAGTAATTTGATATCCTTGACTAGAGAAAGACATTATTGAGAGCCATCGTGGATTGTTCCGTCTTCCCTCAAGGTAGGACGACGTACATATTTCCGTTCTCCGTCGATGGGTCCCTACTCATAGGCATTGTTACTCAACCCCTCACACCAACCGGACGTATTTAGCAGAGCTATTTAACATAGCCTCCGTACACCTCTGAATGAGGAGGTGATACCGAGGGGGGCACTGACTTTGAGTGCATTTGATTCCAGGGAAGCTGTAGAGTAAGAAGGCTAGAATTGGAGCATGAAAGGCTAGAACGAGAAAAGGATAAGTTGCATGAGTTGGCTATGAAGGAAAGTGAAGAAAGGGAAAGAAAGCGTGAAAGGCAGCATAAATTAGTTTTAGCACAGGCTAGCAGTAGAAGACGAGACTTACAGGCATTGTCTTTAGAATCTGAGACAAAATTGTTTGATGTGACGACACATTTGAGACTTATGCCTGCCTTTGACGAGGAGGATCCCGAAGAGTTTTTCATGCAGTTTGAGAAAATTGCAAAGTCTTTTCAATGGCCTGAATAGTCGTGGATTGATATGATTGAAAGTGTGCTCACTGGGTCAGCTCGATTAGCATTTTTGTCTTTGTCAGGTGAAGTTTTTCGTAGTTCTGAGTTAATGAAAGAAGAAATTCTTAAGGTGTGTGAACTCTTTCCTGAAATATATAAAGTGAAATTTAGGACTATGAGAAAGACTGATGCACAGTCGTATATAGAATGTGTTTATTCATTGAGTAAAATGTGTGGAAGGTGGATAAAGTCTAGCAAGGTAGAAACTTTTGAGTAACTTTTTCAGTTGGTGATTTTAGAACACTTCAAAAGAGCAACTCCGGGAGATATACAATTGTACTTAGAAGAGAGAGAGATATTGTTAATGTTCATAAAGCTGCTGCATTAGCTGATAGCTATGCCTTTACTCACAAAATGTTTACTGTTAAATCTCAAAATCATTCAGGTGGAAAGGGTTTTGTAACCAAGGAAAAGGGTGACAGGCAGGATAGTAGTGTTGTTTCTTCTAGTAGAGTAAATTTTCGTGGCAACTCAAATGAGCTTTCCAAGACATATGCCAAGACTAAAGCATTTGTCTGTTTTTACTGTAAGAAACCAGGACTTGTGATTGTGAATTGCCCTAAATTGTAAGCAAAGAAGGAAGAGCCAGTGCTCTCATTCGGACCTCTGGAGAAGTTTGAAAAAACTTTAGTGAGTAATCGCCCAAAGGAAGATTCTTTTGAACGTTTCATGTTTGATGGTTCAGTTGCAGTTGAAGAATCAGGTGATCTGTGCCCTGCGAAGATTTTGCGTGACACAGGTGCTTCTCACAGTGTTCTGTTGAAAGGATCTGTTCCCTGCGTGGAAGATTCCTATACTGGAGAGCATTTGGTGTTGGTGGAGTATCACTGTTCCTTTGTGTAGGGTGTATTTGAGAACTCAACTTGTGGCTATTGGTGTTCAAGATTCTCTTCCTGTGACAGGGGTTACTTTTTTGCTGGGTAATGATATTGCAGGAGCCAGCGTGGTGCCAGATCCTGTGGTATCTTCGACTCCTACAATGGAGAATAATACTGGTTTAATTGAAGAAGAATACCAAGATTTATTTCCTTTATGTGCAGTCACAAGGAGCCAGACTCATTAGAATAAGTTACAGACCGCTCCTTCAGTTGATCCTGAGCTTTGTATTGCTGACAGTAGTGCACTTGGCAATGAGTGTAAACGATTTAGGTGTTGAGAATCTGTTTGGCAGTCAGGATGATTCATTTGATTGTGACACTGGTGGGAGAGATGCGAGTGAAGCTAATGATTCAGTTTACATTCATTCCCCAAAATCTGAAGCTGATCTCTCTTCTGGTGACAACATTACCATTCAGAAAGTACCTGTCACTCGGGAAAAACTGATAGATGATCAGCAGAGTGACTCCGAATTAGCTGAACTATGTAGGAAAGCTGTGGATATGGAAGAAGCGGCTCGTTTGCCTGTTTGTTACTACAAGGATTCACGGTTACTTGTGAGGAAGTTCAGGTCTGTATCTGATCTTGCTGATGCGTGGAATGTTATACATCAGGTTGTGATTCCCAGATGACACATGGGAGAAATCTTAAAATTAGCACAAGCCTTTTTGTAAGGACATTTAGGATTTAGTAAAACATACGAAAAGATTTTGTTGCATTTTTACTGGCCTGGAATGAAAGGTGATGTTGCCAGATACTGTAGAATTTGCCATGAACGTCAGATGGCTGGTAAACCGAATCATGTCGTAAAATCAGCTCCCCTAAAACCCATTCCTATGGTAGGTGTTCTCCCAAGGAGTCGATGAGGCCACCAATATTTCTTAACAATCATGTGTACTGCAACGAGGTACCCAGAGGCTATACCATTGCGAAACATCAAAGCAGAGTGTGTAGTAAAGGCTCTGACTAACTTCTTCACTAAATATGGCATTCCTAGAGTTGTACAGTCGGATCAAGGTACGAACTTCACTTTTCTTTTTCCAGCAAGTGATGAATGAATTGGGTATTGGGTGATACTTAGCTTCTGCGTACCATACAAAATTAGTGCCCCCCTCGGTTGCACCTCCACACCCACAAGTTCAGTTAGAACCGCATTTTGAATCACAGACTTCCTTTGACTATGTTGATACTCAATTTCACATGTATCAGCAAGTCTCATCCAATCATCCTTTCGTAGTGCACAGTCTTTCAACATTTTCACTGATGGATTCTCAACTAACTCAACATCAAAAGTAGCCATGATTAATCAATAAAGAATGTCTATATCTAAATATTCCCAATAGTTAATGAGTGATGAAGGTATCTATCCTGGCAAGGTCGCCAAATTGTTACGACCTTGGCCTCTTAGGCTGAAACAATGAACAAATTCAACTTCTCTTTGTATTATAGGTCCAAGAAAAAGATCCCACCAAAATCATCACCTCATTACTATGGGGTATACTGAAATTCATGAAGTACATTTAATTAGAGAATTTATATACACAAACAAACAATAAAACAAATATATCAGTTATGTACAAAAATAAACAAATCCAAACAAAAGCTGATCAAATAAGTGACTCGACCGAGTGACAAAATAAAGAAAATAAAAGTAAAGACTAAACACTTATTTAAATTAGCAACTACCATGAACAACGTGGTAATCCACCACACGTACAGTCAGCCAAAGAAGCACCACCGACCCCACCCTGGTTCTCGTGCTCGCAATTTTACCGGGCAATACTTGAAGGAATGAAGGCTGTATGCAAAGGCGATTGTGATTGATGGATTTATTTTCGGCCTTATCGCTGTCATGATAAATATTAAACAATCCAAAAGTAGCATTTTTTCAATAATAAACTATTCATCGTTATTTAAGATTATGATAAGTTTCCAAATATTTGTATATTTGCTTAAATATTAAAGAAACACAACTACAACCAGGACTGCCACGAGATTCTTACATCAAATTTCAAGAATATACATTATGTTCCATGTTTAATCTCGAGTTTTTCATGAAGGAATTAATTGTCTTTTACAATGTGAGCATTACATAATGTAATTTGACGTAAGTTCGAGAGCAGACACTGAAATAGACTCAACTGACACAATAATGGCTTGTGGTATTCCAGCGCCGCACGGATGTGTGGAGAAGGGAAAACACTGAAGTGGTCATTTTGGTGTTCTACTAACTGTGTTTGATGGTATAATTATTAATAACTGAGAGAGAGAGAGAGAGAGAGAGAGAGAGAGAGAGAGAGAGAGAGAATGTCAAACACAGAATACTTATTTAGAGTTGATGAGCACTCAGAAAGGGGGTAGAATAGCACTCAATATTTTTTTTTTTGGGGGGGGGGGAAGGGGGGGTTGTTCCTCACCTTTTTATTTATTTTTAATCATATTACAACTCACTTTATTGTCATTGCATAATCTAGATTTAAGGTTTATAATAAATTTCTTTCTTTCGAGGATTAAAATATAAGACAGGTGTATTATTTACACCCTCATCCATTGCAGCTTGCCGCCTCCGCTGCATAGAAGATACGTTGTTTCTAACATGCTCAGGTTTGTTTCTAAAAATCTCCCACTGTCTTGTCACGTGGTCGAACAGCTGGTTCGGCGTCCTCTCAAACTTGGGCTCCCAGGAATTTACGATACTTGCCCAGATATTTTCAATGGGTGTAAGGGCGGAAACAATCCTCCGGCTGGTTACCGCTGCTAACTCGCTCGTTTGCTGGTGCAGACGACACTTGGGGTGGTTGGACGGAGGTGAGAACGGCAGCAACTATCTCCGCCACAGGCAGATTCAACCCAGCCGCCATACCGTCAGTATCTAGCTACCCTGCTGTCCGTCAAATTCTGGCTGTGATCTCATCATACGTCCTGGACTCGTTGGCTGTGTTCCCAGACCTTCACCTATCAACTGCCAACTCTCTGGTCATCTACCACTACCGCATACCACGACCATCACCTTTCGTCGGTGCCCCGGTGTTCTGCCTTTTCAAGACGTCGCTGAGTGTGGAATTGAAGTGGACGCTTCCCTATCCTGAGTGTGCATCACCGTGTTCCAGAACTTCCACCAGGGCCACTGTCGTAGGACATATTTGTTCATTGTTTGACTCCCCTTTATTGTTCGATTCTATCAATTGTTGACTCCCATTATTTGTCTGATTTCTTTAATTGTTGCTTCCATTAATTGTTTGACTCCCGTAATTATTTGATGTTTGTTGAGTGGTGTCAGAGTTTTGTTATATTTTTATAGTAAAGAGATGCCAATCTCAAACGGTTGTTTGTTATTCCTCGGAAAACCATGGTCCTTGACTTTCCTTTATTAAGATCCTGATTAGCCTGGTAAGGGATTTCTATCCTTAAGTCCCAGGCCTTTACAATGGGATTCATGTCGCTCCCTTGCTCTGCAATTACAAGAGCCTGAGGTGTTGCTGCCCGTCAAACACTGATGCACTGCTCTGGCCGTGTGGATGGGGCATCTACCACGAATAAAAGTAATTGGCCAAGCAGGGAATAGGAAATTGCGTTCCTGAATTGAAGGGAGGAACTGATTCCGCACGATGTCTAGGTATTTATTTGCCGTAAACCTCCTCTGAATTTGGAAAACATCTCCCATACCGTGCAGGGATATGTAGCACCACACGTTCAGCGTCACACTCCCACTTCTAGCCACCTCGTATATGTGGGCCCTGTCGTATCTGCAGGAAGGGAAAACACGATACAAATATAAATATCTTGGCCTAATTAAGCTATTACATCTTCTGTTAAGTTTGTAGTATAATACTTGGAAATAAATTTTAATTTTATGCGATAATCAAAAAAAATACCTTTATTTGAAAATGTATTACGAGCTGTTCGATATTTTGCGGGAATATCGACAAATATGGTCTAAATCTTATTTTAATCAATATGGACTTGTCAATACGTTAAGCTTACTTACCTCGTGCAATTTGGCCGCCACAAATGAATTTTACCGTGGTTAATACTGGCAAAAGTCTTCTCATCCGTGAAGACTACTCGCGACCAAAACTCCGGGTCCTCCCTCACATATTGCTGGCAAACTGGAGGCGACCAGTGCGGTGTTGTTCAGTTAGCCGTTACTTTACGGCAGGGACTGTGTTGTATGCCCGCTTCATGCAAACATGACCTAATAGTCTGTGCACAGACGTCTAAGTGTAACGCCTCTCTGTCGGCGACAGCGTTGGAGAACGGGTTGTTTTGGATTGCTACTATTATGGTGGCATCCTCATCCCCAGTAGTGAGTCGGGGGCGTGGTCTTCTTTCTGAAAATAGACAATATAATGTTTTGGGATCTCCTGTGTCATATCCTGGTATGCCATTAACGCTATGGCATACAACCTTTAACAAAAAACAACATTTACATTATAGTATTTGCATTATTATATCATTAATAGAAGAATAAATATCTTAGATATTGTTTATATCCCGCTTCAATCTGAAATTTTCATACATACCCAAATCAGTTAAAATAACTGTTTCGGCAACCTCTTCACATTTGAAGTCGAAACAGCAAGTCGGTCTGCTATGGCACGCACCATAAGGCCTTCTTGTCAGAGGGCGATTATTTGGCCGCGATTAGTTAAGTAGTAATGCCCGTATTCACAACAACACTTCAGTCAAGCTCTTATTGATTGATCAGACCATGGCAAGTAATATGTGATTGGTGGGCGTAAAACCTGATGCTGACGTCATAAATAAGATAGGTAACTATTGAAAATGTTGTTACCTAACGATGAGTACAGTCTTTGGCCGAACAATTGTCGATTTTTAGTTCGACAAAGGGGAACCGGATATTAAACTCCATACATGAACTGCCACTATGATACTTCATTTTCCCAATAACACACATTTTCACATATAATTCGTGTTGTAATTGCCATAATTACGAATGTAATTTATTTACACACACACACGAAGATACAATGTCGTGACTGACAAATGAGTACATTACAGTGTCTGTTCTCTAACTTACGTCACTATATATTATGTGATGCTCACATTGTAAAGACAATTAATTCCTTCATGAAACACTCAAGACTAAATGTGGAACATACTGTATATTCTTGAAATTTGATGCGAGAATCTCGTGGCGGCACTGGTTGTGGTTGCGTTGTCAATTTGAATACAGGAAAAAAGTCACAAGGAAAAGGCACGGAAAAAACCTAACCTAACGTAAGCTAAGCTACCCAAACCTAACTTAACATAACTCACGTGCAATATATATATATATATATATATATATATATATATATATATATATATATATATATATATATATATATATATATATATATATGCAAGTAAAGCACTGTAGGTGCGCGTGATCTAGGTATATGCTGATAACCACCAGGAAAGAAGAAAACACGAAGTTCCCAAGCGCTTTCGTGTAATTCACATCTTCAGGGGTGAGTACAGACTAGATAGAGTAATGCAGAACAAGATGAATATATACAGAGGAGGGTGAGACCAGGTCCACAATGGTCAGGTAATGACCCTACTAATCTTTAAATGGCACACAACGGTTGGTGGTTGGGTCAGATGGGACAGTGACCCGCCCTCTCACCTGATCACAAATCTTCTTAATTACAAAGTTGTCCAGCTTGTACAAGCCGTTACTCAAATTCATGTTGAATGCTTCGGTATGTTTAATAAGACTAGATTCTATGATGTTCCTACTATCAATTGAATTACATGGTAATATTGAGGAGGCATTATCCCAGTCAATGCAATGCTTGTTATCCCTCAAATGAACAAACAGAGCATTGGATTCCTGGCCTGTCCTGACACTGTATTTGTGTTGTTTAATTCTAGTTACAAGATCTTTACCTGCCTGGCCTAAGTAAAACATATTACATTCCTTGCAAGGAACTTTATAAATGCAACCAATTGTGTTGTTGGGGGAGTTCTTGATTAACATTTGTTTAACAGTGCATGAGTTTTCAAATGCCACATTGACGTTCCAAGATTTTAGCTGTGCCGGAATGTGAACTTCGTGTTTTCTTCTTTCCTGGTGGTTATCAGCATATATATATATATATATATATATATATATATATATATATATATATATATATATATATATATATATATATATTGTTACGAGTTGGGGATTTAGAATATAGTTATACGTCTACCCAGATCCCAACAGGTAACAACAAAAAAAAAACAAAGACAATCGGACTAAAAAAAGGGTAGACAAAGGATGCGAGTTTTCGTTGTATATAATAAAGTACCATAAATTCCTTAACAAAATATTCAGCTTATACACTACCCTTAACCAAACTTAACCTAAACACGAACAGTATATACATAGTAATAAAACATAAAACAATAGTGAAGCAATGTGGAGGGGGGAGAGGCAATACAAGATTACAAATACTTAAGTGTGGAGCTGAGATGGCTGACGAGCAAGGCTGAGTATGGTAGAAGACGGTAAATAGTCACTGTGCAGTAGGTTTCCAGGATAGGTGATCCTGTGGTCGCTTCCCAGAGTGAAGTGTCCTCTCCTCGAATTGGAGCTGACAAAGTAGACTGAGGCGGAAGTGACGCAACAACCAGGATATGGAGAAGGGAAACCCGGGAGTGGTAACTAAGACGAGCCATACTCGTGTTTCGTCCCTAGATGGCGTTGATCGTGGTGCTGGGTAGGTAGATGAAGACAATCGGTGGAGGGGTTCGTAACAATATATATATATATATATATATATATATATATATATATATATATATATATATATATATATATATATATATATATATATATATATATATATATGCAGCCCCTGTATATATTGTGCTGTCAATGTGTACAAGTCAAGTGACTTTTTTTCCTGTGGACTTTATTTCAGTCCACCGTCAATTCATTTATATAATTTCTTCACTATTTAAGCAAATATACGAATATTTGGAAACTTGTTATGATCTTAAACAGCGATGAGTAATTTATTATTGTAAAAATGCTACTTTTGGATTGTTTAATACTTATCCTGACAGTGATACAGCCGAAAATAGATCCACCAATCACAAGGTAAAATTGCGAGTACGAGAGCCAGGGTGGGGTCGGTGGAACTTTGGTTGACTGTACCTCATAAATAAGTAAGTTATTTTCCGTGGAATTCTAAAATATGACTAACAGCTATCTCATATATAATATTTGGTGTTCTAAAAGTCGAGAAAGGTCCACACGTTATACGACTAGAAATATACTGTACAATAGGAAAGGAGATCCTTAACTTATGACTGCCAGCCCAATACTGTCGTGACTGCCGTCACCCGGCTCTTGAGAGGTAAAATTTAGCGAGCAGAGGTGGACGGAAATGACGTCACAAACAAAAGACGTTCACGTTGCGAATCCTTAACCAACCATGGAACGCTCACTCGTAACACCTGGTTTGCTGAGGCGAGAATAGATTTTTTTTTTAGATTGTCCCCGAGGGGGCTAGTTTATTGGGCACCCTCTTACATCCTGTGCAAGGTGAAGCGCAGAAGCGTTTACATTACCCAACTGGGAAGCATGCTAAGTTCATGCTTGCCTTTATGACTCATGCATTAAGGGCGTAGAAGCCTGAAGGGTCATACGTTTTTTGTCAGCAAGTTACATAAAGTGACAGAATGATGAGTGTGTGGGGGGAAAGTTCCCGGTACACTTCATCTGTTTATGGCAAAGCGTGGCAGGTCCCTAATAATGTCAAGTGCCAGGCCTGTTACTAGGAGGAGGAATATCTGGTCAGAGAGGGAAGAGGTGTTGGCAACCGCTGGGGACCTGTTGGAGGTGGTCATAGGGCAAGTGAGGATGTAGTGAGAGAGGGTGTGAGAGTCGGGTTGGCCACAAAGCTTACAAACAGTGCGGCCAGGCTCAGGGTTGCCAATGTACTCCCATAGGTACCTGTACCGAGGCGCAGTCTCATGTACATAATTTGTTGAGATCTAGTCAGGGATTGATACTCTTTGTAGTGGCAGTTCTCGTCACCGTCATAGTGGCGTAGTGTGACGCTACCCCGTTGTTTCAGGTTTGTCCAACTTTCGTCGAATGCTTCTCGTTATGCGGCGTGTATGCGAGATTGAGATGATTCAGAGAGAGGGCGAGGGTGGCTTCAATATCTTCTTCTTGTGTCGCTTCTTTGGCAAGCCGATCAACAGTGTCACAGGTAGTTATTCCTATATGTGAGGGGATCCAAATAAACTTGACACGGATGTCATCAGTTTGTTCTAGCCCGGCGACGGCGGATAGGGTGTGTTGGGCGGCAGGGGAGGAGAGGGAGGGTAATTTGAGCCTTGCTAGCGCAGAAGTGCTGGCACTGATTATAAGGTTCCGGCGTTCAGTGCGAGCATAGGTCGCCCTGTCATGAATGCCCGCGAGGATGGCTATGCTCTCATTGTCAGTGGAGGAGGCCCAGTCGTGGACCCTGATTTTCCTGCGGCCCTGATGCTCAGGAATCCACACAGCTGCCTCAGCTCTGCCCAGCGTGGTAAAAAACCCATCACAGTAGACGAGGATAGGAGGGTGGGAGGTCGTAAGAGAGGAAGCGACACCATTAATCTGTTCAAGGCAGATAAGTTTGAACATATACCGCGGTTGGGTGGATTTACGAACAGGGAAGGTGTGGACGACAACCTCAAGACTCTGGGAAGTCCACGGCGGTAGAGGCGGATGAGTGTACTTGGGAAAGAGAGAGGTCGAGGGGGTGATACAGTAAGATGTCAGCAGCAGTGTGGACGGGCCAGTGTTGAGAGGGGGAGGGAAAGGTAATGGGGACAAGCCGGCGCAGGGGGGTGTTAAGATGTGAGTTCAGTGAGCGCGACAGGGGAGTCAGTTGCTCACTGCGAAGAAGTTTAACACCAAGGATGGCTTTGAGAGCAATAATTCGATCGCAGACAAGAAGCAGGACTAGTTTACGCTGCATGACTTCTATTCTGGGGGTCATAGGGCAGCCGAGGATGAGTCGCATCACTCTGTTTTGGATTTTCTCTATGCTTTGTTTTTCGTGCTGGGAGGCAACTACAAGGACCGGAGAGGCATAATTTATGACAGCTCTGACGATGGCAATGTACATGAGACGTAGGACCCTGATAGAGACTCCTTTGAGGACATGGGGGAGGGACTGGAGGGGCCTCGTTCGTTGGCAGCACTGGGAGATGACGTGGGCGGCGACAGCGGAGGTGGTGGTGCTGGTAGTGGCTCGCACGGGTAGACCAAGGTACCTGTAGGTGTGTATTTGATCGATGTCTTGTCCTTGCAGGGTCAGCGGTGTCTGACGCTGGAAGTGTGAGATGAACTTGGTTTTAGTGTGTGAGATGACTAGCCCGAGTGTTTGACAGGTCCGGGCGAACGTGGAGAGTATAGGTTGTTCATGTTGCACTGTAGTAATTTGGAGGAGGATATCATCAGCGTAGCTTATGATGTGACCGTCTAGGGCGCGCTCAGCAAAGATGTCGTTGAGGCGGCAGATGGAGTTCATAAGAACATTAAAGAGTGTTGGGCTGAGTACACCTCCCTGAGGCGTGCCAAGATCAAGGTCCCTGATCGTAGAGTAGTGGCCCTGAAAACGGACACGGGTCTGTCGATGGGAGAGGTAGTCAGCAATCCACGTGAGGAGTTTGCCCATCACATCAATGTACATGAGGCCCTCAAGGATCACTTCACTGTTGGCTTTATCAAAAGCACCCTTGAAGTCGACGAAGTAGGGAAGTTTTGGCTGAGGTGTTCGCCATGTAGTGAGCGATGCAGTGAGCAGTACACTTTCCGGGGCGAAAACCATTGAGGTCAGGGTGCAGGTGGGCTTCAATTTTCCGGTGGAGGCGGTGGCGTATCATGCGCTCCATCATCTTTGAGAAGCAGGAGATGAGGGAGATTGGACGATATTCATCTTGTCTGCCTGGTTTAGGAACTGGGATGGTGGTGGCAGTCTTACATAAGTGAGGTAGCTGTCCAGTATCAAAAGAGAGGTTAAATGGACAGAGGAGGGGGTTACCAGGGGTGGCAATAAGGGCATTTAGCACATCTTACTGTAAGTGACGCCGTCATCGCCAGGGGCGGTGGACCGACCGCGCTTAACAGCATTTAGTAGTTCACACTGTGTGAAAGGCACGTCAGTGTCTGCAGATAGGTCTTGGTACTCGGATATGTGCTGTCGGCGTTGTGGTTGCAGTGCGAGGGTGAGGTCTCGTCCAGCGGGTGGTAGCGCATCGATGGAGGCGGCCTCCTGCCACGTCTGGGAGAGCGCCTCGGCTCCGGCAGCTGGTCTGAGGTGGAGCGCGGGTCTGGCGTTGGTGCCCCGGGCACGGTTAATGGTACGCCATATATCACCTAGATGTAGACTGGTCAGTAGAAGAAGCAAAATCAAACCACTGCTTCTCTCGTGCTTGAGTGATGGCAGATTGGAGCTCTTTATTTGTGTGCATCAGGAAGCGTAGAGCGTCAGTGGAGCTGGGAGATTTCTTCCACTGGTCGACTGCTAGTCGGTGTCATACTCGAATAGACTTGACATGAGGGTCGCGGTTAGCATTCCACTGACTCCTGGGCTGGCGGTTAGGACGGCGGTGTTTTGGGTCAGGGCGGAGGAAGTCAGTGCATTTTTTGGACAGATCAAGGTAGAATTGGTCTGCGATGGTTACAGTGTAACTCTGAAACCATTCAGCAATGGTAGTGATGAAGGCGGGTATGTTGGCAGGGGTAGGCTGAGCCTTGGGCCCTTGGGTAGAGAGGGTATTCTCACATACTGGAGAGTAGTGTGGATAGGGAAATGGTCACTGTGGGGGGAGTGGAGGATGCGGGTGGAATGTACACGGTGAGGGTCAGAGTAGAGAGCGATGTAGTCAAGTTTCCCTCCCCCGATGTGGGTGGGTGATGGAGGGCAGAGAAGACGTACAGGGTCATCAGTGGTTTGTAGGTAGGAGAGCCAGGAGTTACCTGGGAGCAGAGATTGGGGTGTCGGGCAATGAGGTCCCCCACAAGGAGGGTGGGGTGGAGGTGATATGGTGTGGTAGGACAGGTACAGTAGGGGTGGAGGGAGGCACATAGACATTGACAATATTGAGGGACATACCTTTTAGTGTGATTGTGATGGCGTGTGCGTCGGTGGTGTCGTCATCAAGGGGGACGTCGAGAGGTTGGGAGGGGACATCCTTCTTCACGTACATCCACAGTCCACGTGCATGGCCTTGTGGTAGTTCATCGATGCGAAGAACAGGGGTGGATGGGCTCTCAACACATGTGTAGCCACTGAACATATTGGTACCAGCAGCACACCGCGTTTCTTGGAGGCCCAGCACGTCGACATCTTCAGTGTAGGCGTAGGTTTTGAGGGCACCAAACTTGTTTTGCAAGCCGTTTATATTCCAGGTGAGTACCTGCAGTCCTGTAGCGTTGCTATCCATTGTGATGTATTAGACTGATCACAGGCGGACCGGTTGGGTACATGTGTACCCCTGACGTGGACAGATGGGTCTTAGGTGGCAACATGTCGGTGGAGTTTGGGTAGCCGGGGATGGAGTCCTCAGATCCAATAGATAAAACTGGTGGAGACAGCACAGACGCAGGGGTGGGCGTGGCTACTCTCCCTGCCCTTCGTGCCCTCCCTATCTGCTACTCTCCCTGCCCTTCCGGCGCTCCCTATCTGCTACTCTCCCTGCCCTCCCAATATACTACTCTCCCTGTCCTTCCGGGCCTCCCTATCTGCTACTCCCCCTGCCCTTCCGGCCCTCCCTATCTGCTACTCTCCCTGCCCTCCCATATATGCTACTCTCCCTGCCCTTCCGGGCCTCCCTATCTGCTACTCTCCCTGCCCTCACAATATGCTACTCTCCCTACCCTTCCGGCCCTCCCTATCTGCTACTCTCCCTGCCCTCCCTATCTGCTACTCTCCCTGCCCTTCCGGGCCTCCCTATCTGCTACTGTCCCTGCCCTCCTATATGCTACTCTCCCTGCCCTTCCGGGCCTCCCTATCTGCTACTCTCCCTGCCCTCCCAATATGTTACTCTCCCTACCCTTCCGGCCCTCCCTATCTGCTACTCTCCCTGCCCTCCCTATATGCTACTCTCCCTGCCCTTCCGGGCCTCCCTATCTGCTACTCTCCCTGCCCTTCCGGGCCTCCCTATCTGCTACTGTCCCTGCCCTCCCTATATGCTACTCTCCCCGCCCTTCCGGCCCTCCCTATCTGCTACTCTCCCTGCCCTCTCTATCTGCTACTCTCCCTGCTCTTCCTGCCCTCCCTATCTGCTACTCTCCCTGCCCTCCCTATATGCTACTCTCCCTGCCCTTCCGGGCCTCCCTATCTGCTACTCTCCCTGCCCTTTCTGCCCTTCCTATCTGCTACTCTCCCTGCCCTTCCTGCCCTTCCTATCTGCTACTCTCCCTGCCCTCCATATATGCTACTCTCCCTGCCCTCACTATCTACTACTCTCCCTGCCCTAACTATCTGCTAATCTCCCTGCCCTTCCTTCCCTTCCTATCTGCTACTCTCCCTGCCCCTGCCCTCCCTATCTGCTACTCTCCCTGCACTCCATATATGCTACTCTCCCTGCCCTCTCTATCTACTACTCTCCCTGCCCTTCCTGCCCTTCCCATCTGCTACTCTCCCTGCCCTCCCAATATGCTATTCTCCCTGCCCTTCCGGGCCTCCCTATCTGCTACTCTCCCTGCCCTTCCTTCCCTCCCTATCTGCTACTCTCCCTGCCCTTCCTTCCCTCCCTATCTGCTACTCTCCCTGCCCTTCCTATCTACTACTCTTCCTGCACTTCCTTCCCTCCCTATCTGCTACTCTCCCTGCCCTTCCTTCCCTCCCTATCTGCTACTCTCCCTGCCCTCCCTATCTGCTACTCTTCCTGCCCTTCCTTCCCTCCCTATCTGCTACTCTCCCTGCCCTTTCTTCCCTCCCTATCTGCTACTCTCCCTGCCCTTCCTTCCCTCCCTATCTGCTACTCTCCCTGCCCTTCCTATCTGCTACTCTTCCTGCCTTTCCTTCCCTTCCTATCTGCTACTCTCCCTGCTCTTCCTGCCCGCCTATCTGCTACTCTCCCTGCCCTTCCTATCTGCTACTCTCCCTGCCCTTCCTGCCCTCCCTATCTGCTACTCTCCCTGCCTTTCCTTCCCTTCCTATCTGCTACTCTCCCTGCTCTTCCTTCCCTTCCTATCTGCTACTCTCCCTTCCCTCCCTATCTGCTACTCTCCCTGCCTTTCCTTCCCTTCCGATCTGCAACTCTCCCTGCTCTTCCTGCCCGCCTATCTGCTACTCTCTCTGCTCTTCCTTCCCTTCCTATCTGCTACTCTCCCTGCCCTTCCTTCCCTTCCTATCTGCTACTCTCCCTTCCCTTCCCTGCCCTTCGTATCTGCTACTCTCCCTGCCCTTCCTGCCCTCTCTATCTGCTACTCTCCGTGCCCTTCCTTCCCTTCCCATCTGTTACTCTCCCTGCCCTTCCTTCCCTTCCTATCTGCTACTCTCCCTGCTCTTCCTGCCCGCCTATCTGCTACTCTCCCTGCCCTTCCTATCTGCTACTCTCCCTGCCCTTCCTGCCCTTCTACACTCCACACTTCCTTCCCATTTACCTCCTGCATTATTAAGCAACGTTCACTAGGTTTTAGTTTCTTGGTGCTTCAACTGCCAGGGGTATTAAGCACCGTTCACTAGGTCTTTGGTTATGGTGCTTCAACTACCAGGGTTATTAAGCACCGTTCATTAGGTCTTTGGTTATGGTGCTTCAACTACCAGGGTTATTAAGCACCGTTCACTATGTCTTAGAAGCATGACAGTAAAGATCCTCCTCAACAATAGAATAACACTACACTCTCGAACTCACAACTCGAGGTCATCTTAACTATATAGCAGCAATACATAATTTTGTCCTTGGAGACAAGTTTAATTTTTCAAGTGATATTTATCCATCGTTAATAATATCTCAAGGCCGGAAAATCCATTCGGGTGACTTTATTACACAGTGTTAAAATATTGAGTGTTAATGTTATAATTCTGAAAATTATTATCAAAAGGCTCCATGTAATCCAGTTGCCTCTGAAGATGTCTTGAATAAAGACGAAAGCTAAGGTGCTCCGTTGTTTCCCTTTTCCCGTGTGAATTTATCAAGATATATATATATATATATATATATATATATATATATATACATATATATATATATATATATATATATATATATATATATAAAATCAACAGCCTCACCAGCCAGGACTCGAACCCTCGACCTTATGCATCTGACCAGGGATTGCTACCAATCACACCACAAGGACACCAAAAGTAATCCTAGACTTTGTTATATTTCAGACGAAGCCTGTTCATCGTGTTTATGGCGCCGTGATCCTCCAATTGGGGATTGCCCTTTGCCACTTACATGGTCGGAGAAGCATTTTACAAAATCAGCATCGAAACAGGAGGTTTCATATATATTTCATTAGTCCATGTAGTAAGCGGACTTCAACATATAATCAAGTCCGTGGGCTATACGGACTAATGAAATACACACACACACACACACACATATATATATATATATATATATATATATATATATATATATATATATATATATATATATATATATATATATATATATATATATATATATATTGTTACGAACCCCTCCACCGATTGTCTTCATCTACCTACCCAGCACCACGAGCAACGCCATCTAGGGACGAAACACGAGTATGGCTCGTCTTAGTTACCACTCCCGGGTTTCCCTTCTCCATATCCTGGTTGTTGCGTCACCGCCTCAGTCTTCTTTGTCAGCTCCAATTCGAGGAGAGAGCACTTCACTCTGGGAAGCGACCACAGGATCACCTATCCTGGAAACCTACGGCACAGTGACTACCTACCGTCTTCTACAATACTCAGCCTTGCTCGTCAGCCATCTCAGCTCCTCACTTAAGTATTTGTAATCTTGTATTGCCTCTCCCCCCTCCACATTGCTTCACTATTGTTCTATGTTTTATTACTATGTATATACTGTTCATGTTTAGGTTAAGTTTGGTTAAGGGTAGTTTATATGCTGAATATTTTGTTAAGGATTTTATGGTACTTTATTATACACACCGAAAACTCGCATCCTTTGTCTACCCTTTTATAGTCCGATTGTCTTTTTTTTTTTTTTTGTTGTTACCTGTTGGGATCTGGGTAGACGTATAACTATATTCTAAATCCCCAACTCGTAACAAATGGCGACCGTGACAGGACACGACCTTAAGTACCATATTCCTTCCTCCCTTGTTACTCAGTGTTAATTATTCCTCCCAGTCACTTCTGTTTACAATTGCTTTACGGTGGTTTAAAGTTTCCTTCATATGTGTGTGCATATATTGGTATTATCGTACAGTAAGAGTGACAGACGTAGGATAATAGGTTCCAGGTGTCATAAGGCTTACCTGTTATTACACGTGGCAGTCGTGTGGTAGGTCTTATCGAGTGTTGGGAAGAATCCGGATCTGTTTAATGCCGTACCCTCACTCCAGAGTAGGCTGTTCCATAGTCACTAGTTTAGGGTGAAGTGATATCTTGGAACGCCCCGCTCTACCAGGACCCCATAATTATAAAGCCTCAATTATTGTTCTTCTCATTATCTCATTCAGGGCTCTAATCCGGATCTTTATATAATGCCGTAATACGCCCTTCTCTTCAAGTATATCAGGGTTGTTAATCCGGATCTTTATATTAATGCCGTAATACGCCCTACCTCTTTCAAGTCTCTTGTCCTTATCTAAGGATCTTCTCAGAAGAACAATAATCATAAGTGTAATTTCCCTAGGTATAACTTGGTTAGTTTCCGGGACTTTCTGGTTATCCACTGCCGTGATATTTTCTAGGGTTATCCACTTATCTTATCTTTTGACCATTAGTTAATTTATCCTATTTTTCTTAACAATGGCCACCTCATGTTTTGATCTCCAGGATTTTATTGAAAATCCTTCCGTAGCTAAATTACGTGTTAATATCCTGAAGAAAGAATGGAAAGAAATAGCCAACTATTACAATATCCCATTTTCACAGCAACTGACTAAGGAAATGTTAAAAAATCATGTGATTGAAGTGTTGGTTCAACAAGAAGTTTTAAAAGAATCCGCTGTTGACAGATTAACGCCCATGTCCAAGAAACTTCAACCACTATCCACCACCCCTCCTCACTCAGAAGTTGCCTCAGGTTTGGCTAGCCCTCAAGAAGAAACACAACGAATAGGCGCCTTAGAACTAGAACGAGCTAGGTTCGAGTGCCAAATTAAAATGAAAGAACTCGAGTTGGAACAGGCCAAGTTGGAGCAGGAGGCCAAGTTGGAGTATGAGGGAATGCTGGAACAGGCCAAGTTGGAGCAAAAGTTGGAGCATGACGGAAGGTCGGAACAGGCCAAGTTGGAACATAAAGAAAGGATGGAACACGCCAAGTTGGAGCAGGAGGTTAAACTGAAAGAATTACAGGTGAGAGAGACAGAAGTCCCCTTAACATCGGAGTTTAAATCAAAAGAAGTGGCACTAAAAGAGAAACTCGCTGCTTTTAACCCTGCTACTGCTTCTTCCCTTGTTCCCGGGTTTGATGAATCCGATATGGACGGGTCATTTAGGACTTTTGAGAAAATAGCCGTGAAGAATGAGTGGCCAAAGGACCAGTGGGTGTCAGTATTAGTTCCTAAATTATATGGTAAGGCTCGTAGAGTATATAACTGTTCAGACCAGACTGATGACTATGATAACGTAAAAAAGAATATCCTCACCTCTTATGCTATCACGCCAGATGGATACCGGCAGAAGTTTCGTAAACTAACCAAACCATTTTCACACACCTTTGAGTTTGCTCAAGAAAAGCTTAGGTTTTTTAAGAAGTGGTTTGAGGCTACAGAGACCTCCACATTTCAGGATTTGTTAAATTTGGTAGTCTGGAGGAGTGGAAAAGCAAGATACCATTTCACATCTTGAAGCATGTGGAGGAGCGTGGAGAGGTTAATTTAGGGCGTGCTGCTGAGCTGGCTGATGCGTACGCTTTGTTGGTGGAGTCACTGGGCAGTAGAGAACGTGGTACTTCCCGACATGTTAGGTCCTCCTCTGATGATAACCTTGGGGGCGTGAGTGGTAGGTCGAAAGGTCCCACACCTACTCCCCCCGATGCAACCAAGCTTACTTGTTCTTACTGTAAAATCCAAGGCCATACGATCCAGACTTGTAAACACCCAAAGTGTCGAATTGCTAAAAGTAGTTCCCTGGATCCCAAATCCAAACCAATAGCAAACACCAATGTGGAAAGGCCCCATCAGGATCTCTTCTCTTCATTCACCTATGAGGGAAAAATTTCAATCATAGAGGGGTCTCGTTCTTTCCCTATTCGTATACTACGTGATACGGGCGCAGCACAATCTATCCTCCTGTTTAACGTCATTCCTGATATATCTACCGCATTTACAAATGAGTGTTCTAATTTCAGATCTCTCGTCCCATTCTTCCTATCCTTTAGCTAAAGTGCACCTCCAATGTCCCTTGATTACTGGGGAAGTGCAAATAGCCATTAGGAAAGACCCAATGCCTGTGTGCGGCATTCATTTATTATTGGGTAATGACTTGGTAGGAGATCTAGTGGTTCCTAACATAAAGACAGTCGACTCTCCCTTACCTGTCAACTCCACCACTGACCTTAAAGAAACTATTCCTCATCTTTTCCCATCTTGTGCTGTCACCCGGTCGCAGAGTGTGCGAAATGGGCCCTCTTCATCTAAAACCACCTCCAATATCTTCCTACCCACAGAAGATCTGTACAATATGACAATTAGTAAGGATGAGCTCATTAAAGCCTAACAATCTGATCCATCTTTGAATAAACTTCATCATGGAGCAGTTGAGGGTAAAGATTTTAACACCCTTCCGTGTTTTTATTATCATGAAGGGGTTTTGATGAGGGCCTATAGGCCCCCTGAGCTTGCCCATCTAGACACGTGGTCTGAAATACATCAAGTGGTAATTCCCGCCTCAGTCAGACCAGCATTAATTGCCCTTGCCCATGATGGTATTTCAGGACATTTGGGAATCCTGAAAACATATAAAAAGCTCCTCCAACACTATTATTGGCCTGGACTTAGGAAGGATGTGTCACAGTACCTAAAATCTTGTCATATTTGTCAACTGGTTGGAAAACCAAATGAAAGTATACCAGCAGCTCCCATTAAGCCCATCCCAGTACTTTCTACACCATTTGAAAAGATTGTTGTGGATTGTGTGGGCCCATTACCAAAGACTAAGAAGGGAAATCAATTCCTGCTCACAGTTATGGATACCAGTACACGTTATCCTGAGGCTTTTCCCCTTAAAAGCATCACTTCAAAAAACGTAATCAAACATCTTTTGCACCTTTTCACTTCAGTGGGCATTCCTAAAGAGATCCAATCCGATCGGGGCACCAATTTTACGAGCAATCTTTTCAAACAGGTGATGTAAGACCTCAGTGTGGACCATTATACTTCTTCGGCTTACCACCCACAATCCCAAGGTTGCTTGGAACGGTTCCATCAAACTTTCAAATCAATGCTCAAAAAATACTGTATAGAACACCAAAAGGAATGGGATGAAAGCATAGACTTGTTACTCTTTGCCATCAGGGAATGTCCCCAGGAGTCATTGGGATTCTCCCCGTTCGAGTTACTATATGGGAGACAAATTAGGGGACCCCTTAAAATAGTAAAGGAGCAGTGGTTTGACACTCCATCTATTAAGCCCGCAACAGTTTCCCAATACATTGACACTTTACGGGATAAATTAACTGAAGTCCGAACCATTGCTCAGTCAAACTTAAAAAAAGTCCAAGAGAAAATGGTGAAGTCCCAACCTAAATTAGTTAAAAGATCATTTTCTCCAGGTGACAAAGTGTTACTCTTTCTACCCATTCCAGGCTCTCCCCTTAAAAGCAAGTTTACTGGTCCCTATATAGTTGCTAATAAACTATCACCTCTCAACTATATAGTCCATACTCCTTGTTATGTTCTGAATAATAAGTTCTATATACAGGAGAGAACACAAACACCTGTATAGTTTTGTAGGTTCGGTTTACTGGATAAGAGTATGTACACAAAGGAGAGCAGCACTCTCTCTTGACTAGGCTCCCGGTCAACTGCTATAGGCGACGTATGGCAAGTGATACATTAGCAGCTTCCATACGTCGCCAGGCACATTAATTAAGCGTGTGGGATATGGTAATAACATTGCCACACGCTGCCAGCTAGGCTGAATAAATAATACATAAATGGAGCACATACATAGTATACATACATGATATATAATCCAGCATACATAATATACATACACCTCCCTCCCCCCTATTCGCTCATAGCAAAGTCTTGAGCGGACCTTTTCTTTTGGATCCGTTCTGAGCGTCGAGGGACTTCATCACTGGGAAGGGTATGGGACTCAACACTGGTGGCGGGGCCAGCAGAAGGCATTGCTACGGGTCGGAGAAAACGGCGGTTCCTCCACCACACACGACCACTGGGTAACCGCACCTGGTAGTCCCGTGACCTGCCGAGACCCATAACTACGCCTACTTTGTCCCAACGTAGGGAGGTCGGGTCCTGAACACGGACTTGGGTGCCGACACTCAACCTGGGGAGAGAACGGGCGTGGTCATTGTAGCGGGCGACGACGTCCTGAACACGTTCGGCGGCTCGGCGATCACAATCCTCTGTCTTGGCCTGCCACTCCTTGGAGAAGGATTGAGGGTGAGCAGGGACACAAGAACGAAGGGGGCGTCCATACAAAACCTGGGCAGGGGAGCGTCCGGTGTAGTTAGGTGTGTTGCGGAGTTCAAGAAGACCCCTGTCGAAGGCCTCGCAGTCAATGTTCCCAGAAGGGGCCACCTTAAGGATGAGGTGCTTCAGGGATTTGACAGCAGCCTCAGCGTGGCCGTTGGACTGCGGGTAATGGGGCGATGACAACACATGCCGGACTCCCCATCGGTCAAGGAACACAGCAAAGTCCCGGCTTGTGAACTGAGGCCCTCCGTCGGTTCGCAGGCGTACAGGAACGCCCACGTCACGGAAGTAGTGGCGGAACTTGCTGATGGTGGCGGCAGACGTCGTGTCATTACCGCACTTGATGACAACCGGCCAACCAGAGAGACGGTCGACGATAACGAGGAAGGACTTTCCTGACACACAGAAAAAGTCGGCCGACACAGACTCAAAGGGGCGGGTGGGGTTGTCGTCACTCATAAAGGATTCCTGCTGCTGGCTGGGTTGTAATACGCGGCGGGGCTTACACACCCGGACAGCATTGGAGATGTCGGGGTCGATGCCAGGCCGGAACACAGTCTGTCTTGCACGCCGTTTGGTGGCCTCGGCTCCACAGTGACTGTCGTGGAGGCGAGCCAAGGCGTGGAGACTTGAAGCAGCAGGGACAACTACCGAAGGAGAGGTGTCACTGGCCAGAGGTAGGGGTAGGGCGGCAGCAGGGTAGTTGCTGCTCCCTTCGTGCACCCTGTTGGCGTGTTTTACCTCGAGAATCGGTGTTGGGAAGTCCTGGGAGATGATGGCCAACTCTTGGCAATGTCTGTAGGACAGCAAAGGAGTCGGGACGCCATTATGCACATCAATCCAGGCTTGACACGACCTGTTGCCAAAGGTGACGTGTGCATAGAGTGAACCTAGGGCCGGGGTCATCTGTGAACCATCTGCCATAAAGCGGAGATCCTTGGGGGGCGGTCCTAGATCACTTGGAGAGAGCCCCAAGCATTGCAAATGCTGGGGACCGATGACTGTAGCATCAGCGCCGGTGTCGGGCAACATCTGAAGACGGGATGACACACCGCCGTAGGTCACGATGACGCTGATGTACTGGGGGACTTTGGTCCTGGGACGCGGGGGGGAGCACACATTCCTAATGTGGCTCGAGCGTTGTCAGGAGTCGTCGTGCCTCTGATTGGAAGGCTGTGGGCGGCCCTCTCTGGTGGAAGGGGGCTGAAGCTTCCGCCGACGCGGTCCCTTGGGTATGTTGGAAGGGCAACACTTGTCATAGTGGCCCAGACGACCACACACATTGCACTGGACGCGTTTGGCTGGGCACCGTACTGTGAGTGACCAGTGGCCCTTACGGTCACAACTGTTGCAGGTAGACTGAGCAGCTGGACACACCTGTGTTCCGTGCTGCTTACCACAGTTGTTGCAAAATAAACCGGGCGTGGACGTGGTGGGCGAAGGCGTAGGAACAGACTTCTTGTCCTTCTTGTACCGGGACACAGCGCGTACAGCTGTAGGGGGAGCACGGATGGCAGAGGTGGCACACCTGGCAGCCTCATAGGAGCGACATATCGTCAACACATCCTTAAGAGAAGAGGAAGAGTCGAGGGAGGTGAGGCGTTGGACAAGTTCCTCGTCCTTAACACCCATCAGGATCACCTGCTTCAACTGGGTCTCCTCGCACTGCTGGTGGTGGCCTGGACATATATCTACCTCTTCCGAGGCTCTCTTAAGACGCACGTAAAAGGCATCAAAAGACTCACCCTCCATCTGTCTGCAGCTAAACAATTCCCTCCTGCGCAGAGCTTCATTCTGCTGTCCTTTGATGTGCCGTTGTAGAACGTCCAGTACCTCCTCTACAGACAGCGAAGAGGTTGGGGGTACCTGCAACGTATGTTCCAAGACACGCTGAATTTCCAAGGACAGGCACATACGCAGCTGGATGAGTTGTTTAGGCTGTGACAAACTCTGGAGATCCACCATTGTAGAATAATCAGTCCACCGTCGCCGCCATTCACGAAAAGTCTGGAAAGTCTCATCAGGCTTCAAGATGGGCGGCGTTTGAGCTGCTGCTTTAGGTGGGGCTGGGGGGTGTGAAGGAAGCATGGATGAGGTATCTGAACCAGTCAGTACCGAGGCAGTGTTAGAGCCAGGGGCTTGGTTAACAGTGAGGCGAGATATCAAGGCTTCAAACCGTTCACTGTCTTCCAATCTCCGTTGGTGGTCTCGTTCTGCCTCTGCTTGCCTTCTGTGCTCATCCGCCAAACGTCTGTGAGCTTCATCCTCGCGTTTCTCATCTCTCATAAACTTCAGTAAAGCAATTATCTCTGGAGACAACGCTGAATATTGAGGTGAGGGACTGCGCGATGTGGGGGCTGGAGCGTCGTGGCCGGCCTGGTCATCCATCTCTGCGGGGCTATCACCCGCCTGGCTCATCCAGACGCTGGGTCCACGGCTACGTAAGGCGTGAGACATAACTACTTCCTCTGTGTACTATGTCTTAAATCAGTGTTGACCGGTCAGCCCGTCGTATCAACAAGATTTCAGACAAAAATTAATTAAATACACAGATAAGTAGGTTATATATATAAAATATATATAAGAAGCCGCGCGGTCAGCGAGTGTTAGTACGTGTGTGTGTGGTGTCCCGGGCGGGTAGAGAGTCTCGCCCCAGCTGTGAGGGGGGGGTGGAGGCGGCGCTGTGAGGGGGTGGAGGGAGAGGCGCGGCGACTCCCAGTCAGCCCAGTTACCCTCAGAACGCGGTCAGAGACGGGTGCACTGAACTCTACTCCTTACAAATGCCCAGAACGTGCCGTATACCTTGGGAATCCTTTAGAACAAGGTCACACATGAATGGCACGAAACACACAATGCACTAAACACTTCACAGAAAATCACTGTCACTGACACTGCTCAAAGTTGCTGAGATTCTTCGAGGAGAGCTGACGCGCGGGAGTTGACCCAAGCGAGAGTCCAAGCCGGCTTTCTACAAACTTTGCGCTATCACTCGTAATTATCCAGTAAGATCGGATCACTGCGCCATGTTAGGTTCTGAATAATAAGTTCTATATACAGGAGAGAACACAAACACCTGTATAGTTTTGTAGGTTCGGTTTACTGGATAAGAGTATGTACACAAAGGAGAGCAGCACTCTCTCTTGGCTAGGCTCCCGGTCAACTGCTATAGGCGACGTATGGCAAGTGATACATTAGCAGCTTCCATACGTCGCCAGGCACATTAATTAAGCGTGTGGGATATGGTAATAACATTGCCACACGCTGCCAGCTAGGCTGAATAAATAATACATAAATGGAGCACATACATAGTATACATACATGATATATAATCCAGCATACATAATATACATACACTCCTGATGGCAGAAAAGATTCACAACTTGTTCACATTAATCTCATGAAACTTTACCATTCCAGGCAGTCAGAGGAAGACATCCCAGAGGCTATAAGCCTACCTGTATTGCATACGGTTTTGTCAGGGCCGGAGCCGGAGACAGATGACGTGGACCTATTGGAGAATTTAGACTTCCCTCTACCTAAAGAAAACCCTGCTAACAGTCACATACTCAACAACTAGGATGAGTATTTTTCTGTTCTGAATCCATCTCAAGCAAAAGATCTCACTAAGTTATTATCAACATTTCCTAAAGTCACGTCAGACCTCCCAGGGTTTTGCAATATACTTAAATATGATATTAAGCTAATTTCAGATGATGTACAACCCATTAGGCAATCAGCATATCGACTTAATCCACAAAAAAAAGAGATTATGAAAAAGGAGGTAAATTTTTTGTTAAAGCATAACTTAGCTGAGCCTAGTACCTCCCCCTGGGCTTCACCTTGCCTTCTCATTCCAAAACCCGATGGCACCTTTCGTTTCTGTACAGATTATCGTAAAGTGAACCAGGTCACTGTCTCAGACTCCTACCCTTTACCTTTGATTGAAGATATAATAGACAGCATAGGCTGTGCCAAGTTTATATCAACCGTGGACCTGTTGAAAGGATATTATCAAGTGGGACTCACGGATAGGGCAAAAATAATCTCGGCATTTATAACTCCATTTGGTCTTTTTCAGTATTTAGTTATGGCGTTTGGCTTTTCTAATGCTCCGGCCACATTCCAGAGGGCCATAAACTACCTTATTCAGGACCTAGGTGGGACGTTCGCCTACCTGGATGACCTGGTGGTGGTGTCGGACAGCTGGGACGAACATCTGGTGCGTTTGGAGATACTGTTTGCACGACTGCAAGAGACTGGATTCGCCATAAATCTGGCTAAATCTGCTTTTGGCCGGGCCTCAGTGACTTACCTGGGGCATATCGTTGGGCATGGTATGGTGAGACCCAAGGACGCAAACGTTGAAGCCATCTTATCCTTCCCCACTCCAAGGACGAGGAAGGAACTCGTGCGCTTCCTGGGGATGTGCGGCTACTACCGTCGGTTCTGCAGTAACTTCTCCAGCGTGGCCGGACCCCTTACAGACCTTACCAGTTCTTCGGTCCCTTACATCTGGAACCAGAAGTGCGAATAGTCTTTCCACTGCCTCAAAGCCTTCCTTGCCTCTAAGCCTGTAGTCCACCCCCCTGACTACACCTTGCCCTTCCATCTGCAAATCGATGCTAGTGGTGTCGGAGTGGGGGCTGTGCTCCTACAACCCGACCCAACCACTGATGTCCTTCACCCTGTGGCATATTACTCCGCCAAGTTGAAAAAACATCAGACCAACTACTCGACCATAGAGAAGGAGGCCCTGGCTCTGGTGTTGCCATTTAAGAAGTTTGAATGTTACCTCCAGTCTTGCCCACAAACAACCCTAGTCTTCACCGACCATAACCCACTCACGTTCATCCAAACCAACAAGACCTCCAACCAGCGAATCCTCCGCTGGGCTCTCCTCACCCAGCCCTATAATCTACAAGTCCGGCACATAAAGGGGGTGGACAACCTGATTGCAGACTCCTTATCCCGAGCTCCAGTGGAAATGTAGCAGCTACTCTCCAGACGCACCAGGTGATCACCTCCTTCGCGCCCGTGCTACGAAGGTCTTTGGAGGGGGGGTGTGTTACGAACCCCTCCACCGATTGTCTTCATCTACCTACCCAGCACCACGAGCAACGCCATCTAGGGACGAAACACGAGTATGGCTCGTCTTAGTTACCACTCCCGGGTTTCCCTTCTCCATATCCTGGTTGTTGCGTCACCGCCTCAGTCTTCTTTGTCAGCTCCAATTCGAGGAGAGGGCACTTCACTCTGGGAAGCCACCACAGGATCACCTATCCTGGAAACCTACGGCACAGTGATTACCTACCGTCTTCTACAATACTCAGCCTTACTCGTCAGCCATCTCAGCTCCTCACTTAAGTATTTGTAATCTTGTATTGCCTCTCCCACCTCCACCTTGCTTCACTATTGTTTTATGTTTTATTAATATGTATATACTGTTCATGTTTAGGTTAAGTTTGGTTAAGGGTAGTTTATAAGCTGAATATTTTGTTAAGGATTTTATGGTACTTTATTATACACACCGAAAACTCGCATCCTTTGTCTACCCTTTTATAGTCCGATTGTCTTTGTATTATTTTTTTTGTTGTTACCTGTTGGGATCTGGGTAGACGTATAACTATATTCTAAATCCCCAACTCGTAACAATATATATATATATATATATTCAACGACCTCACCAGCAAGGACTCGAACCCTCGAACTACTGGGTGTGACTAGGGAACGCTTACCGGCTAGGCCACAAGGATACTAAAAGCAGTTCTAGACTCTGTTATATTTCACACAAAGCCTGTTCATCGAGCTGATGGCGCCGTGAACCTCATTGGGCTAAAAATGAAGTGTATATATATATATGTATATATATATATATATATATATATATATATATATATATATATATATATATATATATATATATATATATATATATATATATATATATATATATGCAAGTAAATCACTGTAGGTGCGCGTGATCTAGGTATATGCTGATAACCACAAGGAAAGAAGAAAACACGAGTTCCCAAGCGCTTTCGTGTAATTCACATCTTCAGGGGTGAGTACAGACTAGAGAGAGTAATACAACTCAAGGTGAATATATACAGAGGAGGGTGAGACCAGGTCCACAATGGTCAGGTATTAGGTAATGACCCTACTAATCTTTAAATAGCACACAACGGTTGGTGGTCAGGTCAGATGGGCCAGTGACCCGCCTTCTTACCTGATCACAAATCTTCTTAATTACAAAATTGTCCAGCTTGTACATGCCGTTACTCAAATTCATGTTGAATGCTTCGGTATGTTTAATAAGACTAGATTCTATGATGTTCCGACTATCAATTGAATTACATGGTAATATTGAGGAGGCATTATCCCAGTCAATGCAATGCTTGTTATCCCTCAAATGAACAAACAGAGCATTGGATTCCTGGCCTGTCCTAACACTGTATTTGTGTTGTTTAATTCTAGTTACAAGATCTTTACCTGTCTGGCCTAAGTAAAACATATTACATTCCTTGCAAGGGACTTTATAAATGCAACCAATTGTGTTGTTGGGGGAGTTCTTGATTAACATTTGTTTAACAGTGCATGAGTTTTTAAATGCCACATTGACGTTCCAGGTTTTTAGCTGTGCCGGAATGTGTGAGAAATTTTTGTGAAATGGTAATATTAAGATATTCTTATGGTCATGGGTGGGCTTGGGATCAGTTCTATAAAAAGTTTTCTTAGTAATGTTTAAGCATTTGTCTATGAAAGATCTAGGGTATTTAAGGTTTGAGCCAATATTATATATATATTTGTATTCCTCATCGATGACTTCCGGACTGCAAATTCTCAAGGCACGTAAAAACATTGTTGTAAATACTCACTGTTTGACTTTATTATAGTGGGCAGAATAATAATGAATGTATGAACACACATTGGTTGGTTTTCTATAAATACTGAACTTAAAAGTGTTACCTATTCTGTGTATCAGACAGTCTAGGAATGGCAATTTACAGTCTTGCTCTAATTCCACAGTGAATTTGATCGAGGGGGCTAAGTTGTTAAGTTGTGGTAGGAAAGCTTCTAGGTCCTCATTACATGGCCAGAGACATAATACATCATCAACATATCTAAACCAGACTGCTGAGGGTGGTAAAATATTACTTAATAGTTTCTTTTCAAAGAATTCCATATATAGGTTGCTTAATACAGGTGAGAGTGGATTACCCATTGCCATACCAAATTTTTGAGCATAATATTCCCCATTGAATTCGAATTTGCAATCCTTAATACATAGTTTGATGAGTTCGATGAAGTCGTCTTTCGAGACGGGCAGTGAAATGTTATCCAGGGAATCTATGAGGAACTCTAGTAAATCATCAACTGGGACCTTTGTAAAGAGTGACGTTACATCAAAGCTGACCAGTTTAAAATCATGATTAATGTGCAAGTTATTGAGTTTATCAACCAGATCCATATTATTCTTGATATTGGAGTTAGAAATGTTGCCAACTAGGGGGTTTAGTAAAGAAACTAACCATTTAGATAGTTTATAAGAGATCGACCCAACTGAGCTAATGATGGGTCTTGCTGGGTTATTGGGCTTGTGGGTCTTGATTACACCGTACATGTATGGCAGTGGAGGGGACGTTGAAGTAAGATGTTTAATGAGAGTAGCTTTGCCTCTCAATAGGGACTTCAGTTTTTTGTTGAACTGGGTGTTGACAGTGTTGAGAGGATTATTTATGAGTTTAGAATATGTTGTAGTGTCACATAAAAGGTCATTCATTTTTGAGATATAGTCATCTTTGTTTAAAATCACTACTGTGTTGGCTTTATCTGCTTTAGTGACATGTAGATCCTTATTTTTCTTAAGGGCTTGGATTGCTTTGGTGAATCTTTCTGGACAGTTTGGAACACAAGGCTTGGACATAGATGCATACACAGCACCTTTACACATGTTCACTTCTTCACTTGTCAAATTACTGAATTTCTCCAAATTGCAAAGTGCTCTGGCTATGTCAACACTGTCGACTCCCTTGTTGGAACCATCAAAACTTAAACCATAGCCGAGGGCACACAAGGTATCATTGTCTAGTTGTTTAGAGGAGAGATTCACTACACAGTTGTTATTGGCATCCTTAGTCCAATCACTATTTCTAATAAGGAGTGCCAATTTGTGGTCTATCTTGGCTTGAAGATCAGAACGCTCACGTCTCAGGTTATCAAAACAGTAGTCCAACATGAACTCTTTACAAAGGTCCCAGTTGATGATTTACTAGAGTTCCTCATAGATTCCCTGGATAACATTTCACTGCCCGTCTCGAAAGACGACTTCATCGAACTCATCAAACTAAGTATTAAGGATTGCAAATTCGAATTCAATGGGGAATATTATGCTCAAAAATTTGGTATGGCAATGGGTAATCCACTCTCACCTGTATTAAGCAACCTATATATGGAATTCTTTGAAAAGAAACTATTAAGTAATATTTTACCACCCTCAGCAGTCTGGTTTAGATATGTTGATGATGTATTATGTCTCTGGCCATGTAATGAGGACCTAAAAGCTTTCCTACCACAACTTAACAACTTAGCCCCCTCGATCAAATTCACTGTGGAATTAGAGCAAGACTGTAAATTGCCATTCCTAGACTGTCTGATACACAGAATAGGTAACACTTTTAAGTTCAGTATTTATAGAAAACCAACCAATGTGTGTTCATACATTCATTATTATTCTGCCCACCATAATAAAGTCAAACAGTCAGTATTTACAACAATGTTTTTACGTGCCTTGAGAATTTGCAGTCCGGAATTCATCGATGAGGAATACAAATATATATATAATATTGGCTCAAACCTTAAATACCCTAGATCTTTCATAGACAAATGCTTAAACATTACTAAGAAAACTTTTTATAGAACTGATCCCAAGCCCACCCATGACCATAAGAATATCTTAATATTACCATTTCACAAAAATTTCTCACACATTCCGGCACAGCTAAAAACCTGGAACGTCAATGTGGCATTTAAAAACTCATGCACTGTTAAACAAATGTTAATCAAGAACTCCCCCAACAACACAATTGGTTGCATTTATAAAGTCCCTTGCAAGGAATGTAATATGTTTTACTTAGGCCAGACAGGTAAAGATCTTGTAACTAGAATTAAACAACACAAATACAGTGTTAGGACAGGCCAGGAATCCAATGCTCTGTTTGTTCATTTGAGGGATAACAAGCATTGCATTGACTGGGATAATGCCTCCTCAATATTACCATGTAATTCAATTGATAGTAGGAACATCATAGAATCTAGTCTTATTAAACATTCCGAAGCATTCAACATGAATTTGAGTAACGGCATGTACAAGCTGGACAATTTTGTAATTAAGAAGATTAGTGATCAGGTGAGAAGGCGGGTCACTGGCCCATCTGACCTGACCACCAACCGTTGTGTGCTATTTAAAGATTAGTAGGGTCATTACCTAATACCTGACCATTGTGGACCTGGTCTCACCCTCCTCTGTATATATTCACCTTGATTTGTATTACTCTCTAGTCTGTACTCACCCATGAAGATGTGAATTACACGAAAGCGCTTGGGAACTTCGTGTTTTCTTCTTTCCTTGTGGTTATCAGCATATATATATATATATATATATATATACACAATCAACACCTCAACCCGCCAGGATTCGAACCTATGGCCCACGAGCCTATGACTGTGACAGGTGAAAGCTAACCGCTGGACCACCAGGATACTAGAAGCAGTCCTAGGCTTTGTTATATTCCACACAAAGCCTAATCAACGAGCTTATGGCGCCGTGAACCTCTAATGGGGACTACCAGTATCACTTAGGAGGTCAGAGTAACGTTTTACCAAATCCGGCTTCGAAACACGAGGATCCATATATATTTCATTAGCCCAATAAACACGCGGACTTCTACATACAATCAACACCTCAACCCGCCAGGATTTGAACCCATGGTCCATGAGCCTATGACTGTGACCTGGGAATGCTAACCACTGGACCACCAGGATACTAAAAGCAGTCCTATACTTTGTTATATTTCACACAAAGCCTGTTCAACGAGCTTATGGCGCCGTGAACCTCGTTGAACAGGCTTTATTTTTATATAAGTAACATTAACGTGATATTTAGAGACGTTCGAACAAAAATGATCGATCTGCCGAACAGACAAACATAAGTAGGCTAGGCTGAAACACTCATGCCTCTTGGCGAGTTTAAACAAAGACTCCAAGCAATGTCCTCAGTCAGGGGGTGGAAGCATTTTGAACTAGGCCTATAGAAATTTAAATGTACTTTATCGACTTAATGTAGACACGATTCAAAACAATTAAAAATTTTAAAGCTATTGTTGATAGTTTCCCAGTTCAAAATATGTTACATGTGTCCCAAGTAAACTAATAGAAATACGCGGAGTGTGATCACGTCATGGGGGGAGGGGGACGGGGGGGGTGGGCAGGCGAGCGCCCTGAGGTATGCAGGCATTGACCGGGACTTAGTAAGTCACGGTGAGTGACCAAAGTTCAAAGTTGTTTAGGATTTCTGGCCTCTTCGCCATTAGGCTATTTCGGCCGGAGCTGATGTCTTCTTTCTTCTTTTAATCTTGGTCTTCTTACTTGCTACAACTAATCTGATGTTCTTGTTTCTTCTTTTCTTGTTATTCTTGTGTTCTTCTTGCTCTTGGTATTTTGTTACTTGTTTCTTCTTGTTGTTTTATTGGGATGAATTATGGTATGCATGAGTGATATGATGGCGAGTTACTGACAGACCAGATGAAATGGCTTGTCAGGTGACTAGTTTCTCTGTGATTTTTTTTTTTTTTTTTTTTTTTTTTTTTTTATTTTGTCTTTTGTAGCCCGTGTCTTTTTGTTTGAATATGTGTTGGTGGGTGTCAGTTTAACTTGATAAATGTGAGTGTTGTATGTAATGATAAGGTTTGTGATGTGTTTCTCATGTTGTATGTTTTAATTTAGTTTTATTCATTTTTATTTTCTTTAGGCATGGTTGTATACATATAATAGATATAAAAAGAGTTCATGAGTGTGTCAATCATAGCATGCCGATAAGATGGGTCTCCTTGAGGAAGGTTATTACAGCGTCACTGATGGTGACATCATCTTGCAATAGGTTGGGTACAGTCAGCACGAAACCTTGCTCGGCAGCTAGGATAACCAGCTGCCGGCGCTCTGGTTCGTACTGGCTGCACTCGGTTAGAATATGTTTGATGGAGAGAATTTGGTTGCAAGTGGAACAGATAGGTGGAAAGGACTGGTCAAGGTAGGCCCCTAGGTGGGTCAAATAGGTGCAGTTTAGCCTAAGTCTGGCGAGAACGACCTCTTCCCTCCTATTCTTCCTGTATGCTGAGGGCCAGTTACCTATGTTAGGCTTCCAGGTGTTGTGGAGATTTAGCCTAGTCCAATCATGTTGCCACTTTTCAAATGTATATGTCTTCCCCAAGGAGAGACACGACTGAGTCTCCCAGGGCACATTAGTTGTCTCCCCGAGACCCACAGTCGCTCTTGCTAATCTGTCTGCCTGTTCATTGCCCCAAATGTTACAATGCCCAGGCACCCACACCAGCACAATACTCTTGGCACACTCATGTAATTTATTAATAATGTTGCCCTGTATTTCATTGCTGGTAGTATCACCACCTTCAATTGCTTTAAGAGCTGACATGGAATCTGAAATGACAGCAACATCACTGACATTGCTTGTTATTGCAATGTCAATGGCTTTACTAATTGCGAACATTTCTGCAGAGAAAATAGTTGTATGCCGCGGCAGGCGGGAGCTCCACTCCTCGTCTCTGCTCCAGATACCGGCTCCAACGTTGTCGTCAGTCTTGGACCCGTCGGTGTACACGTGAGTATAGGCGCTGAATCCTTCAAGAAATTGATAGAAAAGTTGCCTCAGGAGCTCAGGATGAAAGTCATTCTTTGCTCCCGGAAGCCACGATGTTTCCACATGGAGGTTGGGGTTCTCCCATGGCGGACACAACGGTGGAACGTATCTATCAACATCTTCGAAATGGATACCAGCACCCTGGCACAAGGTCTGGAGGCGGACAACCGAGGACGGGGACCTACGCAGCTGCAGGAAACGGAAGTTGGCAACAGCACACCAACCTGGGTGGCCTGTGCCGCGCTTCCTAGCCGCACTCAACCCGTACCTTAGCGTCAACATGTCCCTCCTGATGTGAAGTGGAGGGACGTGGGCCTCAACCTCTAGTTTACCTACACGTGTACACCTGTAGGCACCCAGACATAGACGAAGGCATCGGTTCTGTATTCTGGTTAGCCTTGCGAGTGTGGTGTCGCATGCCGAAGCATACAACTGGCATCCATAATCAAGTTTTGATCTGATCAGGGTCTTATACACCATTAATAAAGATTTCCTATCGGCTCCCCATGTAGTACCTGATAAAACTTTCAGGATGTTTGTGACTTTAAGACATTTACTTTCAAGTTCGTTTATGTGGTTTTTCCACGTTAATTTCCGGTCAAAATGAACACCAAGAAATTTTACTGAAGTCTGAAATTTAATAGGAGTATCATTTAATTTTAATACTGGATTTCTAATGTTACGTTTCTTAGTGAAGACTACTCCTACTGTCTTCTCAACTGAAAACCTAAATCCCCATTGTATTGCCCACTGTTCCGCGGCTTTTAGGCCGGCTTGCACCCTTTGTGCAGATAGCCTCTCAACTCGAGAGGAGCGCCAGATTGCGCAATCGTCAGCAAACAAGGAGAATTTGAGGTCACTCAAGCTGGGGGCTGGTGATAGGAAATCATTAATAATTACAAGAAATAAAATCGGGCCCAAAACGCTACCTTGTGGAACTCCATTTTCTAAGACAAATATGTCTGATTTTACGTTACCTTTTAGTTTGACGGAAAAAGTCCGGTCTTGCAAAAAATTACTGATGAAAATTGGCAAATTACCTCTCAGACCCATGGCGTGGAGCTTCATCATGAGGCCAGTCCGCCATGTCATGTCGAAAGCTTTTTCTATGTCTAAAAATACTGCAATTAATGTTTCTTTACTGCAAAGAGCTTTTGAGATGTCAGTTTCAAGACTTATTAAATGATCTAGTGTGCTTCTACCTTGGCGGAAACCACACTGTCGATCATTCAATAAGTTGTTACTTTCCAAAAAATACATTAGTCTACGCTTTATCATACGTTCCATGACCTTACACAGACAGTTTGTGAGCGAAATCGGACGGAATGAGTTGGTGTTATTCGGGCATTTGTCCCTCTTCGGGATCGGTACGACATGGGCAAAGTGCCATGAGTTTGACCCAGAGTGACGTCTAGATATGTGCTCCGTGAGGGAAGCGACCATGCGGCCTCCTCCCTTCCCGCACTTTCATCCGTGTTGCAAGTAAGTCCTTATTCGATCTCAGACAGTGTTTAGATAGGGCGGAGAAGAATTTAACAGTAGTTAACAAAGTATTCCTATTGCAGGGTCACGAGACCCCATTTGGTTGGTGGTTTGGAAGACATAGCTGGCTACTCACGGGGTGGATACCCACCCGGCCGGCGAGCAAACAGATCTCCCTAATTACCAACTACCATGACTGACCGCAGAGCTTGGATGTGGTCGATGTGGTTCATCGAATCTCCCCACCTAGGTTCATACAACACCACAAGACCCACCCACACATATCCTCAGTCAGTCAGTGAAAAATCTTACAAACGGGAAAGTAGAACCCCTCCCTCAGCTGGGCAGGGTTCACCTGGTTGTACTGTGAGCTGGCCTAACTAAGCTGGGCCGAAGGTTGCTCTCTTCCTGTCCATGAAGTACTGGGAGTAAACCAACTGAGTGCAGACTGAGTGAATGAAGGATCACACGTTGGACCTGAAGGCTTAGTGGTTACATAGTTATTCATCTCCCCAGTATTGAGAGTATGTGATTAAAATAGCCAAGTCCAGGTGTGAAATCAGCGTCCTCATGGTTGATTGCACACGTGGGACGTAGGAGTTCCTCTTCAAGAATTGGTGGATGCTGTAGCACTTTAAAGTACAGGTATAATCTGAACTTATGTGTGAAGCATGTTACGGGTGTTAGTGGAGAAATGCACTCATGACTCCTGAACCTAGAAAGAGTAATGAAAAAACATTTGAACACCCGCCTGCCTGACAAGTCATGGGTGATTTTCTCGGCTTCTTGTAAATGCCTGCCACTTGGCAGGTAAAAAGTTACATCCTTCGGGTTCTGTGTAGTTAGGACAGTTAGGATTATAGTATTTTTTGGGTCAATCCAGATAGGCTATGAGTGATCCATGTTCTTGTGTAGTATGACAAAACCGGAATTTCTATTCCTCAGGGATTGCTATAATTTTGTCGGATGATCTTGAGGTTTTTTCATTGGCGCAAGTAATATTTGTTTAAATGTTTTATATGCTACTAAGTGATGTAGGATGTATGAAGGAATTGTTTCAGATGAGTTCCTCGTTCTGGTGTATGTAGTACTGCTGCATTTGTAGTTCTTTTCGAATGCAATTAATATCTTGTACAACTTTTGTTTCTCATTGTAGTGTTGCAAGCTATGCTAAGAAGTACTCAAGTGCTTGTGTACAATTATTGATTCCGTCTGTAGTGTTGGAAGGAATAGAAGTGTTATCTTTTACCAGTGCGTCTCATTAACCCCAATCACAGGCACTAGCTATTCCACGGTCACGGAGAAATGCTTTTATTAATTGTGTTTGTACTGGTTCGGTATTCTCTGAGGAGCGCTTCCACTGCATTACCATCCACTGTCACTCCCAATAGGTAGAATTCCGACCGGTTACATATGTTTCGTCTTCTCTTAGTCTCGTTTTGTTTCCCTTCGTTTTTTTATTCATCTCTTTCTTCCTTTTACTCACCATCTCTGTAATTCACTCCCTGTTCATTTGATATCTTTACTTAGACTCAGAATTTCACAAAGAAAATCAGGCGGTCGTTCGTGTGGAATAAGACAGATCTAACTAAAGACTCATGTGTCAACCTCCCCCCCCTCAAAAAAAAAAATCCTTTACCTTCACACAGGTGGCTCGGCGTTTCTGTAAATGCTTTCTTGGCGTTAGGCGGTTGATAAAAATAAAACTAATATGAAAAGAAAAGCCTCATATACAGTACAGGTGTCATGGGGTGGGTGGCAGAGTACGTATCACTTAAAACTCTACTGTTGTCATACACCCTGGACCCCCTCCTAGTAGTTAATTATACAGTTGCATCAACTTTTGTTTTGAATCTATGTTTTTTGTCAGGTTTTACTATTTTTGAATTTACCTATTCTTGTAGCTACGAGTAATGTGGGATTTTGGGCTTTTGGTGGCACCATTTTCTTCACTATGTAATCAGATTGAATAATAATCGAACGGAAAGGACTCATCCTCCTGTCGTATTCTTTTCTCAATGTTAGTCCCTCAGTTGCGGTGATTCGGTTATTGTACCTTAGAGACAGTTCTGAAAGAGTTAATTTAGTAAGATCAACCTTATTTTCTGTTAATTTTTTTCCTTCACCACCCATGCCATGTGACTTTCCTCCCCCCAGGCCATCTGCGGTTGACTCTTTAGTGACCCTCTTCTTCAAGGACGGATGAGTCTTATTTTTCAAGGAGGGGTGAGACTTATTTTTCAAGGACGGGTGAGTCTTAGTTTTCAAGGTTGGGTGAGTCTTTTTTTTGAAGACCGGATGAGTCTTAGTTTTCAAGGTTGGGTGAATCTTTTTTTTGAAGACCGGATGAGTCTTAGTTTTCAGGTCTGGGTGAGTCTTATTTGTCAAAGCTGGATGAATCTTATTTTTCAAAAAAGGATGAGCCTCATTTTTCCCACTCTCTACGAGGAGTAACTTTTTGGTTTTGTGGAGCCAGGAGGTCATGGCATTCCTGGTCTTACCGGGGTCAAGAAAACGAGTGGGCAGCTTCTCGTTACAGTATTGACTGTATTCCCTCTTGACGGGGAGCTCCTTTACTTGCTTGGGGTTGAGCGAAACCCATCCCCTAGAAAACCATCTGAATATTTGTGAGGCACTACAGGCGACGTCCTCCTCTCGGAGGTCCACCGACACTTTAATGTCATTGGTGCTGTTGACGAGGGTAGAAGTGTAGTTGGTGGGCGGGTTGTCGCTCGATAAGGTGAGGCTACTTGGGGAACACAGCACTAAGGGGTGCCCCGGAAACACACCCGTAAGTGCCACTGCTAATAACCAAAAACGGAACTTCATATAGACACGGGAAAAAAAAGTTTAGATTGCAGGAAGGATTCGTCTGTTGTGTATGACGAGAACCCTCTAAAGGTTGTTTCCGAGTTGCCACGTCACAGTATTAATCGCTCCTGTTCGCTCCAATGGTTCAAGACGAATAAAAACACTTGTATCCAAACAACTTACCTTACCAAATATTGAATTATCTTTGAGATTTGTATTTTATGTGTACATTCTGTCTACGAGGTAACAGGGAAGTAGTTGAGTAGTTCTTAGGTATAATTATGTTCAGGTATATTTAGGTATTCTTGTTATTTTGTTTCTGTGACTCGTTTGTGTAGTTCTAACGATGATTCTATTGTATTCTAGGTTAAAGATCTATCATTGTTATGTTATTATAAAGTTGCGAACTTCTTGGGTAATCTCTTTTTTCACATCTGTGACTGTGACTATCGTAACGGTGTGTACAGTACATATATGAAGTAGCTCTTCCATACAATTCTATTAAATCAAATGTAATAACCACTATCACTATGTATATATACAGAGGTTAGGTAACTTTCAGATGAATATTAAATTGTAGATAGTAGGCAGTAGACAGCTACCAAACAGGGAGGTACTACCGCCTGGAAAGATATTGGAAGCATAATGTATTGTCTAATGGTAGACCCTGCTGCCATATGCCATCAAAAAAATTGTGACTAAGTCTCAGGTTGCTGATTTGAATTTCTGCCTCATTTACGCACAATTGCAGGGTCTCAATTGTTTCTCGTACTTATTATTATTAATATTATTAATTATTATTTTTATTATTACATTTTCGCCCCCCCCCCCCCCCGGCCCCAATGTGGGTCATTGATTTTGATTTTGATTTTGCCGCTTGCAGCGGCTACTTTATTGTGCACCCCACACGCATCCTGTGAGCGGTAGCGCAAAAGGATTACAGAGTAGGGTTTACAAAGGGTCATAATAATTAACCCCGGTTGTCAGGATATTATGGCACTGAAAGTTACACAGTATTTCATTTACATTATTTGTTTAGTTCTATACATAAAAGGTAACTTATTCACAAATGCGTGAGAACAGGCGTATGAGGCAGTATGTCTGGCCTCACACTTTGTTATTCACATTTACGTGGGAGGTATTCAAGCACATTGCGTATTTCGTTCTGTACATGAGAACTGATATAGTTACTAAGTGCAAAAAAGTGGATACAATCTTAATATGTCGGCTATCTTGCCATGTTTCTTCTTTTAAATATCTTGGTGTTTCCGTCCCTTGTACCCTACCTGCCATACAACAGCAAACCCGCCAATGTACTGACAGACTGAGACCTCTTAGAAGTGTAGCGGGGTACAGCCCGCACTATGGTGCTAATATTAGAATTGTTAAAACAATGTACCTAGGCTATATAAGATCTCTGATAGATTACCACGCACCAGCCCTGGTCATTCGTGACGGGAAAGGCGTTGACAAGCTCGAGAAAATGCAAAATAAAGCCCTCAGAATTATCCTAGGATGTCCCATGAGCACTAAAGTACTTAATATGAGGAAAGAACTAGGTATACCCAGTGTTAAAGATAGAATAATTGAAGTCAACCTCATGATAGCCCTGAGGCTTCTGCGTGGTGATCCTGATAACATTGTTTCCTTAAAATTGCTAGAATGTATGAACCATGGGACTACTGAGTCTAAATGGATCCAAATTACAGCTACACATATGAAGATATTTGGACTAGACCACCTGTACAAAGTTGAGACACAACAGCGCTTCCTGCCACCCTGGCGGACAGTTCCCTTCGATATCACAATACCGACGTATCCGCCTAAAAAATTAATTATACAAAGCATTTATCTCCAACACACTGCCAAATTGAGAGCTCTTGAACACATACACACTCTACAGACTGATGATAATATCACACAGACCATCTACACTGATGGATCTCTAAACACCGCCTGTGGGAGGGCTGGAAGTGCTATTGTTGTGACTCAACCTGACGGTAATATAATTGAGAAAGGAGTTAGAATTAACAACTGGGCATCCACTCTACAAACTGAATTAGTTGCCATACTCACAGCTATTAAATTCATTGAAACCACTGTTACTGACAGTCTCATCATCACTGACTCTCTATCCTCACTACTTGCCCTTGGTACCCTCCACTCAGGTTGTCACGATCTTGTCTCTGAAGCCAGACACAAATATGCGTGCCTTGTTGACCGGGGTGTCAGGGTCAAACTGTTGTGGATCCCCTCTCACATAGGCCTCATAAAACATGACAGAGTTGATGCCCTCGCCAAACTCGCGTCTAACAAAGACTCCGTTGAATACAATTTGGGTCTGTCAAAAAGAACCCTTAAAACTGTAATTAGGAAAGAACTTATTGATGAGTTTGACGCAAGTAGACAAGTGCAAACAGGCACTAGTCGATCCATAGTTTACCATGATGAGATGTATCAAGTGAAACATATATATGGAGCAAGTAACAAGATCACTAGATTACAAGATGTTGTAACCGCTAGATAAAGGTTAGGATATAAGTACGAGGGTGTGTCAATTTTGTCAACATGTTAAAAATCAAATTTGGTAGTCAAAATATTGTGCCTCTTTATGTCTAAACTTGAGATTAGCAAACAAAAATGAATTGAAATAACCCTCACCTACATCAATTATACCTTAAAGTTTCAAATATCAGTATTTCAACAAATTAATGAGACTTGATAAGAATTATTCACTTGATATTAACTAATCTCATGTAAGCATATGGATTATGGAGTATTTTATGGTTCTATAGCTTGTGTACAATATGCATGTCAGAACATGAACATGAACAGGCTCTCCGTGTGGGACAGTTTAATTCTTGTTTTGACTTGTACCAAGCGTGAGGATAAGGCGCCCGGCTCACTCTCCTTCTAGATATCATAGACGGTGGTTTGCTCTCATTGCACTTGCACCTACTCTACCAGACGAATTCTACATTTTAATTATTGTAAGTAGGGCATATTGATTGTCGCAGTTACTTATATCATTGTATAAAACATTATGTTCTAAGAAATTATTATGTTATTTCTGTTACAGCATTTTTGATAAACAAATTGATATTTTTTGAAACAACAATTGAATTATGAAACATTGAAATATTTTTCTATTTGTCAGATAGTGTGAAGATGTCAAAATTGAAGACAAGAAGTCAGTTGTCAACCCACTTGAGCCTGCTAGTTGGTAAAGGGAAGGAGCTTCCTGCATCAGAACTTCCAACAGTGAGAGACATGCTAAGATTAGGGTTACTCCTTCGAGAAAAAAATGCAAAGGACAGAAGGAACTATACAGATAAAGAACTCATAAATGACATGATAGTCCCTCTTCTGCATCAATGGACAAAAGCTAATGCACTATTCAAACCACCTGTGATTAATCAGTGTCGAATATTGAGCAAAAACTAACGAAATTATGGCACAAAGCAGTTGAAACATCACTTGGTAAAGGAAACTTGGCCAGGAAAAATGAATTTCTGCACACACTTGATACTCTGTTTGACATTTTGACCTGCAAGTGCTCCATACAATTATGTTCTGAATCCAACTGTTCTCACTCAGGTAAGAGAGAAAATAATTCCCACATTGATTGTGGTTGTCCTCGTGAAAAGAAGATCCCTGTTTTAGAGCTTGAATTTATAAAGGCACAGAGGACAAAGGCAGAAGGCCAAGGAAGTATGCAAATGGGTTCAATAGATTATTCAGAAACAAAGAAGCAGATTGCTAATGCCAAGAAGAGAGAACAAATCCGAGAGAGGGAACAAAAGAAGAAAATGAAGAGTGAAGAAGCCATCCAAAGAGAGGAAGAGCTGTGTCAAGATGTTTATCACTTCTTTGATAGTTCTTCTGATGAACAGGAAGCAACATCAGATGATAGTTCCAAAGAGCCATCTGAACCTTTACCAAAGAAAATGAAATACAACACAAGAAATATTTCAAACATTGCTTTAGCTAGTATTCGCCACCATGCTGGACTTCGTGAGGCTGCAGAAATTGCAACTGCCGCTTGGATAGATGCAGGCCTCATCAGCCGAGAGGATGTATCTTTGGTGATAGATCATAATAAAATTAGAAGAGCACAAGAAAAAATAATGAAGGAAATATCTGATCAGCATGAAAAAGATTTAAGCGAGGGAGGGCTCTCCTGTCTTTTGTTTGATGGAAGAATAGATGACACAAAAGTTTTGCTAGAAGTAGAGGGAGTGAACAGAAAGTTTCCAGGTCTCATCAAAGAAGAACACTACTCTGTCTGTTCTGAGCCTGGTGGTCGGTTTTTGTTTCACTTTGCTCCCGAAACTGAAGTAGAAGGGAAGAAACATGCAGAGGTCATTGCTGATCATATTTTATGTTGGGTTCAGGAGAGAGGACTTGGCAGTTCACTGCAGGCTGTTGGTGGAGATTCAACTGCAGTGAACACCGGATGGCAGGGGGGTGTAATGACGCATTTAGAGAAAAAACTAGGAAGAAGACTTGTTTGGATTATATGTGATTTACATACAGGCGAGCTACCTCTTCGTCATCTCATCCAGGAACTTGATGGTCCTACAAAGAGCAACAACAAGTGGTCAGGTCCCCTTGGCATCATGCTGGATGAAGCAACACAACTAGAAATAAATACAACCTTTCCAAAGGTCGAAGTTGGCCCTCCCCTTCCGGCGTTGTCTGAAGGAGTCATCAAAGATCTCAGCACAGATCAATCCTATGCTAATCGTATTGCCCAAGCAATAAGATCAGGAGAAGTGCCTCAGTCATTGGCTCTCTTGGAGATTGGACCTGTCAGTCACAGCCGTTGGTTAACTACAGCTCTTCGTTTCTGCAGGATTTGGATTTCCAAACACGAATTAAAGGGCAAAGTGCTGAAGAATTTGAGGTTAATTGTTGAATTTATTATTGGAGTTTATCTTCACCAGTGGTTTAGTGTGAAACTTAATCCTATGTGGGTGGATGGGCCCAATCACCTTTTGTTTCAATTGCAGCTAGTAAGAACACAGAGGAAGGTAGTGAGGGACATCGTGTTACCTGTGGCAAGAAGGTCCGCTTGGTATGCTCGATCAGAAGCAGTTTTGCAAGCAATGCTTTGCAGTCAATGTATCAATCTCCGAACCGAGGCTGTAGAAGTCATTCTAAAGATTAGAGGAACGCTAATAGATGACGACCAGTTGGGAGACTGTTCGTTTCATTCAAGAAAAGTTCCCCCAATAAACGTCAATGCCACCAAATTGTCAGAATTGGTTGACTTGAGTTTGGAAGTCTTAGAGCCACCATTGACAACAAGTCTAACTAGCCAAGAATTGAGAAACCTTAAAGAGACTCCAATGCAGGTGCCGAAGTGGCCTTCCCACACTCAAAGTGTGGAGAGATGTGTGAAAAGGTTACATCAAAGCACAAATAGCAAGCAGACTACTGATGACAAGAAACCAAAGCAAAGAGAGTATGAAGGCATTGGTTACTTTCAAATAGACTACGGATAATAAAATATAATAATTTGAAACTTGAAACAGTAACATGTGTGCAAACGCTGGTTATGTTATAAATTCACAAATATGTACATTTAAAAATCCATTTGATGTAGGTAGGACTTATTATAAAAAAAAATTTATGCCAGAATATTGTTTTGCATGCTTAAAGACTACAATAAATTGCTACCAAATTACTCGATTTTCAATTTAGCCAGTTCACCCCCTAAATTGACACACCCTAATAAGTACCTTTGGCAGTATGTTCCTCAAGCAGATGCAAACAAAACTAAATGTAAAGTGTGTGGCCATACATATGGCCACACACTTGAACACTACGTCCTCGACTGTGTGAAGATAGAACCTTTTAGGGACAGGTCCAAGCACACTGTGCGTGAAATGGCACAACACTTCATCTCTAATGGCCAATGTGGGTCATTGACCTGTGCCCGGGTGGGCTAATCCCCGTTAAAAAAATAATAATAATAAATACAAAAATATAAAAATACCTGCATTAACAATTGGAAATTGCCTAGCATGTACTCTTTACATAAATTTGTGGGTTTATACAATAATATATATCTATATATATATATAATCAACGACCTCACCAGCAAGGAATCGAACCCTCGACCTACTGGGTGTGACTAGGGAACGCTTACCGGCTAGGCCACAAGGACACTAAAAGCAGTTCTAGACTCTGTTATATTTCACACAAAGCCTGTTCATCGAGCTGATGGCGCCGTGAACCTCAATGGGAAACTGCCCGTGCCACTTATGTGGTGTCAGTAGCATTTTACCGAATCCAGCTGGTATGAAACGCGAGGTACATATATGGACTAAAAAATGAAGTATATATATATATATATATATATATATATATATATATATATATATATATATATATATATATATATATATATGCTGATAACCACAAGGAAAACGAAAACACGAAGTTCCCAAGCGCTTTCTTGTAATTCACATCTTCAGGGGTGCGTACAGACTGAGGAGAAGTACATAACAAGGTATATATATATACAGAGGAGCGTGAGATCAAGTCCACAATGGTCAGGTATTAGGTAATGACCCTACTAATCTTCAAAAAGTACTGAAATTTAAGGTCAGGTCAGGTCAGAGGGTAAGATAACCCAACCTTCTCACCTGGTTACAAATCTTCTTAATTACGAAATTATCCAGTTTGGACATACTATTACTCCAATCCATGTTGACTGATTCTGTAAGTTTAATGAGACTAGATTCTATAATGTTCCTACTTTCAATTAAATTACAAGGTAATATTGAGGAGGCATTATCCCAGTCAATGCAATGCTTATTATCCTTCAAATGGTAATTACTAAGAAATCGTTTTATAGAATCGATCCCAAGCCCACCCATGACCATAAAAATCTCTTAGTATTACCATTTCACAAAAATTTTTCTCAAATTCCTTCATAACTAAAAACCTGGAACGTCAATGTGGCATTTAAGAACTCAGGCACTGTTAAACAAATGTTAATCAAGAACTCCCCAACAATACAGGTGGCTGCATTTATAAGGTTCCTTGCAAGGAATGTAACATGTCTTACTTAGGCCAGAAAGGTAAAGATCTTATACTAACTAGACTTAAACAACATAAATATAGTGTTAGGACAGGCCAGGAATCCAGTGCTCTGTTCATTTGAGGGCTATATTTTGCACTGCCTGAAATTTAAGTTTGTTTGTTCTTGTGATTGTGTTCAGAGGTTTCGGAGGGTATTCTAAGTGTGGTCTGATCAGTGCTTTGTATAGGTGTAGTTATGTGTTGGTGTTTAATTGGCTAAATCTTCTGAGCTTTGTAAGGTGTGATTTTGCTATTGCTATTCTTTCATTGATTTGGGGGATTATTCTGTTTCTGGTTATCTTGCAATGTGAATTATTTTGAGTTTTTGGATATTGGTTTATATTTTCCATTTTCTTTCATAGTTATTTAGTATCTCTATTTCTCTGCTTGTTCTGATGGCCATCATTTGTTTGGATTTTCCTGGGTACCTGACTATGTGTGTGACATCATCTGCGTATGCTATATATTCTGAATTGCCGTGGTTGTAGCACGTCTGCTGTGTATAAAGTGTATAATGTCGGCGATGTATTACTGCCCTGGTAGGGTGTGTCATACGGAGGCGAATTATTTTTGTTTGAGTTTGAAAAATCGGCCCATGGTATTAATGATGTAGTTCTATGTGCAGAATCATGTGATATCTTCAGATTTGAAAAGTTTTCATTTTTTGCAAGGTAAATTTTAACTTGAAATCTTATGAAAATTCAGTATTCCCACCCTTTTACCAACACCACTAAATAGCTTATTTAAAGTAAAGTAAATGTATCAGGTTAATTTATTAGGATGAAAATGATCCAGAATAGTGAAACGAATGATCTTGACACATTTATTAAATTTAATATTCCTTTAGAAAACAAAATCATCAAATACAAAAATCGGTTTTACTACTACGACCCGGTGTTGCTGCACACCATAGAGAACATGTCTTTCTTGCTTCTGTTTCTACTCATCACCTCCCTGCTGACCACCTGAGCTCGGATGTAGCCTTCCCTACTCTCCTGGCTGTACACGTGACTGCTGGCCTCGCTCACTTGCTGTAATCAACGCTCTATACTCTGAGTGTGCGAGGGCCAGGCAGGGACATGCATGGGGTTGTCCAGGAAAGCTCTGACTTGAACATTGGTGAGGCTGCAGGTAAGAGGGGGCACACTGCCAGCCTGGATGTTATCCAGATCTATGAGATCAGTGAGGGTCTTGGCACCTAGATTGACTTCAGGAGTCTTTCTGACCCTGAAGGAATCTTCACCAACTGATTCGTCATGCCCAGATCCTCTCATAAGTCTCATATCCAAGATCTTTTTGACTGCCACTCTTCTCTCCTCCTCATCCTTACTGCAGAGCATTATCTGCAGAACTGCCTCGGGATGAGCATACCAGGAAGATCTCCTCACAGTCTGCTCCACAATCTGAACAACCTTCCTTGGCTGACTTCCCAGGAGCTCAAGCTGGAAGATAACATGCCTCGGACCTTCGGAGAACGATGACTTGACCTTGGTGTTGAACCAATTTGGCAAGTAGACACTCACGATGAATTGGACAATAAGTCTCAGGTTGTGAAGCTGGTTCCCTTTCAGTTTATGATGAGAGACCCAAATTCTGCAGAACCTGAGAGCTGTTGTGAGCCACCTAGAATGTGAGACTGGACCTATCTGCAGGTAAGCAAGTCTATCAGGCATGACCCCAGTTTTGATGGCACTGCAAATCATGTAACCATAGTACTGGTCAGTACTCAGGTCGTCAATGACAGTATGTGCAAGCTCAACGAGTGGAGGGCCAACTGTGATTTTTTCAAAGCTCGGATTTATTTCTAACTCAGTGGCAGAGTCCAGCATCTTGCCAAGAGGACCAGACCATCTGTTGTTTGAAAGAGTCTTGCCATCCAGCTCCTGGATCAGATGTCTGAGTGGCAACTCGTTGGTGTGGAGGTCGCAAACAATCCAGACCAGCTTCCTCCCAATGTTCCGCTCTATCCACTGTATGACCCCCCCTTGCCACCCTGTGTTCGTGTTAGTGCTGTCCCCTCCAATGGCCTGCAGGGTCTGGTCTACGTTCCTCTCTCTGAGCCAGTTCACAATGTTATCTGCCACTATCTCAGCTGGTTTCCTGATGTCATCTTTCTCTGGAGTGAAATGCCACAAATACTTCCCTCCTGGTTCACTGCAGCAGGAGTAGTGTTCCTCCTTCACCATGGCAGGGAACAACCTGTCAGAATCTTCAACTTTCATGAACACTTTAGTGTCATCCCTTCTCCCATCAAAGAACATACAATTGATTCCATTTTCTCTTATCCCCTTATCAAACTCCTCTTCTAGGTTACTGACAAGTTTCTCCTGAGCTCTCCTTACTTTGTTATGATCTATCACCAGGTGAACATCATCAGGTGTTATCAAACCACCGTCAATCCAGGCAGCTGTTGCTATCTCTGCAGTTTCTCTGAGACCAGTTTGGTGTCGCATGCTGGCCAGAGCTATGCTCGGGATATCTTTCCTATTTCGAATCTTATGCCTGGAAGGTTTGGGATCATTATTTTCTGGGTTAGGGACAAAGTCACCATTCTCCTGGTCAGCACTCGGATCAGCCATGGGGAAGTCATTAAACTCTGAATCAGCTTGACTCCACTCATCGGCCTTTTTTACCTCACACCTGGGCCTTCTCAAGTCTCTTTTCCTCGGCAACTCTTCTCCTCTTCTGTCTCTCTGTGGCAGCCTCCTGTCTCTTGGACTCCGGAATATCTTGGCTAGAAATCATGAGAGCCCCTATATTGCCAGTCTTCTCTCTCTGTGCTTTGACAAATGCCAGTTCGATCACAGGAATCTTCAGTTCACGCTTGCAAATACAGGAGATGTGGGCCTCGGATTTACAGTCACGACCGCATCCAATCTCAGGACAGAGAACAATTGGGCTCTTGCAATTAATTATGTCAAATAACTGGTCCAGTTGCTTGGCAAAGCTGTCCTTAACTGCAAGTTTTCCTCTCCCAAGAGAGATATCTCTTGCCTTTTCCCAACTGGCTAGCAGTCTCTCACTAATCTTCTTCTGACTTGTTATGACTGGAGGCTTGAACTGAGCGTTAGCCAGAGTGTACTGTGCCAAGGCAGCTTTGGTCATATCACTGGCAATGTCTTTGTTTGTGTAAGTTCTTTGGTTCTTTTCACTGATTTGCCTGATTAAAAGACCGTATCTCAAAGCATCTCTCAATGTAGGCAACTCCGACTTCAGGAGCTCTCTCCCAGATCCAAGATAGTGACTGAGATGGCTGGATTTTTGGTTCCTCGTCCTGACACAAGCAGCCATCGTAAATATTATCAAATTATAAATGCATCAGAATCTGAAACAGAAAATAATATTGTTAGTTGGGTTGTTAAAGAATGAAGTCAGAAAGCAATGTTCACTATTTAATTGTAATGCACTAATGCAGCTGTACGTTAGATTTTCGATAAATTTCACGCTAAAATTTACCTAGCAAAAGGTTGCAAAATATTGAAACTGAAATTATTTTCTGTTTATATACACTAAAATCTACCAAAAAAGTGATAGGCCATTAGTTTTAGCTGATCTTCCCTCCTATGGCACACCCTAATGGTACATGGATGTGAAGACGGAGATGGACAACAACATCCCGACCACCACTCACAGGACCATTCCCCATCCTCACACTAGTTACCAGCTGAGGCAGCTTAGTGTCCAGTACGATCACGTGAGACAGCTAGCCAGTATCCGCAGGTGGACGTAAGAGCTGAGAGACCGGTACCGAGAGCTACAGACGGACATCCAGCACGAGAGAAAACGTCTACGTGAACAAAAGTGGGCCGCCTTGGTGTGGGAGGCAACCAACAATTACAGCGACTCTGCTGGCTTCTGGAAAGGGATCAGGCGACTGATGAGTTCCACCTCTAGCACAGTCCCTTACCTGCTCGACCAAAATAACATGAAAATATTCGAGGAGGAAAACCAAGAACAATTACATCGGCGATATTTACGGAAGATCTTTACCATTAGCGAACAGGAGAACGAGGGCTTCGACAGGGAGTTTGAGGTGGACATCTTAGGTCAGTTGCAGGACCATTAGTACCTGCTCCAGCCTCTCCCACGGACTGACTTCACTAGACTGGTGGATGGAAGCTACCTGACAGAGCGCATATTTCCTGCAGATGTGTCAGCCGTCATAAAAGGGTTTAAAAACAAGTCACCTGGGCAAAGCCACATTAACAAGAGGATCCTGGCTCAACTCCCCTACAACATGATAGAGAGGCTTGCTCATATATGCAACGCCTGCCTCGCCTCTGGATACTTCCTTAAAATGTTCAAAATCGCCGTTAATCGCCTCATACCAAAAGCAGGGAAGCCTCCAAACACAGTCGAAAACTTTCGATCAATATCGCTGTTAGAGGTACCTGCCAAAATCTTCGAAAGAATAGTAAACAAGCGGTTCCGGATGTATCTGGAGGACGAAGACGTGCATAATCACCGCCAGTTCGGCTTCCGCCAGTACCGAGGCACATCCACTGCCAAAGCCCAGGCCTACGAGCAGATCGCCAATGCCATGACTGGCCGCCTGCAGTGCAACATAGTAATGAGGGACGTCAGCAAGGCGTTTGACAAAGTTTGGCACCTAGGGCTGCAGTATATGATCATACAACTGGGGCTACCCGAAAATCTGTCGCGCCTGCTATGCAACTTCACGGCAAACTTTGAAGAACGAAGTTTCTTTTAATGAATGTGCTCATATAAGGAAAATATGTGTATTAATTCACGATGAAAAAAAGCCGCCATGCACTACTTTTCTTGAGTTTACAACCACCTCAAATCGTAGCAAGCCTCAGAAAAAACAGAGTTAAGTTTGTTTCATAGTGGCAATCAATACCTAGGCTAACAATATTATGACTTACCTGTTCCAACAGTGTATTTTTTATCTTACTTTTACTTTTTACTTTTATCCTCTTCGCCACTGATCGGCTCGCTAGCCGCCCGGGCGATCTGTCACATCTCTGTCACGCACTGTTGAGTGTTGTGCTGTTTTTTTCTTAACGCTTACACGTAAATCAGAAAACTTCTGTTTGACCTCTCAACAACATTGTTGGGTAGCCACAACATTCACTGCCTTTACTACTTCTTACCAGGCATGATTCTTCAATTTGATTGGACATCTCGAGTCCAATTTCCCTAAAATTATTTTCTTTCTTTTGGCGACTTCACACACCATGGCGCATATATCAGTCTCACTGAAATTTGGTCGTTTCTTCAGGTGGTTGTCCTTCCATCACGTGCGTCGCTCTCAGTTGATTTCTCCTTCTCTTGTGATTGGTTGATGATTTTGTTAACTGACAGCTGATTGGCCAACTAGCTCCTGCACTGACATCTACCTTCCGACAAGAGAACTTAATTTACAGGGTAAACACTAAAGTTATGAAAACTTACGAAAGCTTACGGAACGGTAATAGAATTTTGAGTATGCTAAATTTACGGTACTGTAAAGATTCGACAATATATGGTACTGTATCATGCTGAAAGACATAACTTATGAGGTGTTTTGAGTATCCGGCCCCGGTAAAGTAGATTCCGAGATTCTCATGCGGACACACAAACAAACACACAGACATACTTCTTTGTTTATATAGATATACATCATCACTACATATAACACTAGGATGTGATATTAATCCGATTGAACATATGTGGGCCATGATGAAACGTGATTGGGATATTGGGGAGCAGCGAACCTGTGCAGCAATAGAGGCCAAAGCTTACGACGTGTGGGCGAATATGCGTCAACGACCAGGGGCGTGCCTGAAGCTGGTCGACTCCATCCCTAATCGCCTTGATGAAGTCCTGAATGCAATGGGTGGCTGGACCAAACACTAAGATGTGTGTATTGGTGTATTGTTTAGATTTTAGAATTTTTTGTAAATGCAATTAATATATATCAACTCACCTACAGTGTTATCTTAAATCTATGTCCTTAATGATGTCCTAAACTATATTGCATGAAAATTCATAACAAAGTAACTTAACAGCCACAAATTGTGTATTGTGTGGTATACAATGATCTGTATGACGCGTCGTGGAATGTGTTGTCTTATAACACAATATAATTATATAGTTACAATTGCTACCATCATTGAAATGCTCATGATGTTTAGCACACAATATTTACGGTAACTGAGAACACTCCAAAATACATGAAGCTTGCATATTGTGGTGGCGTGTTTAAACACTGGAACTTGGAAGAATTGGTACAGTCACCTAGATTAAGTCTAAATTCTATTTTACAATACTGATAACCTTTTCACTCCACTCTTTTTAACATAAGTATATAATTATATAATATTGCATATTATCACAAATATTTATTAAACACAGGATGGGTGGAATATAAATAAATATTACCATAATCTCTTTGTTGGAATAACAATAAAATTGCGACATGGTCGCTGAGTAAAACTAGCTGATCCTTGCATATTTCACTTTTATCCTTATTATATTCTATTCTTTAAAGTATCATTGTGACCAGAGCGGCAATAAGCACCCAGGGCACTGCACCTGTTCCATGAATTCGTAACCATAAAGAAACAGCTGTAAGACAAAACGTAGTTAACAAGGCAGCTTGAAGTTATGGTGTTATAAATAATAAATAAACCTGCCTCTCATCCAGCCCCCACCTCCTCTATCCCCCCCTTCCACACACACACACACTACAGTGAGCGACATCTGTTGGCCGACCATAGCATTCCCCCCTCCCGCCCCAGCACTTTCGAAACTTCAGACTCAAGGCAATTCGAATCCTCACTGTGGATGGGTAGTGGACACTACTTTTGTGCACGATAGTACCTTGGCTGTCACTCGTGTAGGGGCCGGCATGGATTCCTCCACTGAAGTGGCTGGAGCTGTGGCGACTTGCCCGAGGACGCTCCCCATGAGTATTTGGAAGTGTGTAGGCTGGATCTTGTGGCCCAGTAGTCCGGCTAGGCCCTCCGCGAAGGGTATCAGTACTTTGGCAAGGTCTGAAATATGTATCATTCCTCCTAGTGCCTTGGTGTGTGCTTGTTTTGCCTTTTTCGTAGTTGCTGTCGTTGTCTGCTGCTTGGGGGGGCTGAGGTGTGGCCGTAGCGAGGCCAGGAAACTGGGCTGCACTTTGGGTGTTGACCGGTTGAGGAGGTTGGCTTTGTTGTTTTTTCCATTGGGTTCCCCACACGAACGTACTTGGTGGGGCTGGTGTGCAAGTGGTGGGGGCCGGTCTTGCTGCTGGTCGGTTTGCCTTGACCCTTTTTGTCCTCTCTGAGCATCCAGGATTCCAGGCGTGGTGTTTGTCCCCGCAGTTGGCACAATGGGGGCAATTTTTCCCCATTCTTCAATTTGGTGAGGCAGGAGTGTGTGCCGTGCTTCTGCGCGCAGACAGCGCAGATTTCCTTGTATGTGCACCTCGCCTGATGGTGCCCAGTGGATTGCTTAGCTTTTCATTTTAAAATTCTTTTACTCTCTAAGTAAACAGATTCAATAATAATTTTGGACAATTCTGATGACAGATTGACCAGATTTTACTATTAATCCTAAAAAGTAAGTTTATTTATCAAGTATTAATTATCATAAATATCAACTAACTAAAAATGCAGCAATTACGCTGAAAACTAAGAATGCATATTTAGAATGACTCTGGAACATCATTTATAACAGAATCACTTTTCAATGGTTTCTTGGTTGCAAAGTCATCAATTACACTGTCAAAATTCATAGAATTTGTTTTTTTTATTCAGTTGATACAATAGCTATGTTAGATAAATGTTCTTGGGCCAGAGATGAACGCAAGTAATTCTTAGTTAGCTTCAGTTTGCTAAAACTGCGTTCACAGGAAGCAACCGTAACTGGACGAGTTAAGAATATCCTCGGAGCTACATCAGTAGTTTACTGGAATATACATCTTCAAGAGAATATGTGTAAATCATATTTGACAGATCCAGTAGAGTAGCAGCTGATAGATTTGCCAACAGTGTATTTGACTGAAACTTTAAAGATTCAATTTCAGATGCAAACTCATTTTCATGTAAATCACTTGGATATACAAGAGCAAGGTCAGATGCACTCTTCAACAGGTTGTCAGTAGTAAAGGATGACAGGGCAAAGCCATGAAGAAATGAAAACTCTTCTGAAATACTCACCGTTTTTCAAATCTCCATTGGATCTGTGTGATATATTGAATTGCATTCCCTTTTCAATTCTATCTCTGGTGTGAGAGCTTCACCCTCAGCCAGTTCTCCTGGCAATCTTTTATTTTTCCTTGGTCTTCTCTCTGAAAAATTTGGTGTGATTCTAAGATTTTCTGAAATATTCTTAGCATGTGCTACTGCTAATGTGATTTTCTCACCACTTTTTCCCATTTCAATAAAATTGAATACTAAACCATTCAGCATTTTTGTGGTACAACCAATGGTAATATTTTTTGATTGAAGGTCACTAAAATTAATTTTTTTACAATAACCAGAGGCACAGCTCAGCTTGTCTTGTGGACTGCACGAAATTAGGCATAGTGTCTTTATTGTCAAAAACTTTTTTGTAGACTATCCTTCTGAATCCAGTAAGAAAGGACAGAAAGCAAGTAAGCAAACAAGCAGGTGAGAGAGACTCCTATAAAAAAAAGACAAACTTACATTGATATGATTAAATTTGGCAGAACTCACTGTCACGCTCCAACATGTGACGAAAGAGTAATGAGTAGGCTAATGACGGCGGCGGCGCTCGGCAGCAAACATACACATTGGGCGCCAGACGAGTTACCAGTCATCACCAAAACAATATTATATTGTCACTTGAAAATGTTAATAATAATTTTATTTAATACCCGGTATTTATAAATTATAGATTATGAATAACCTATCCAGTGTAGCTACTGTATAGTACAGACTTTTCTGCTGGAGTAATCTTTTCGTTTTGTTATCTACCTTGAAAAACATATTTAATTAAAAATCATAAGCAATATGGCGCACCCCTTACCTTGGCTGCCAATTCTGCCACCCACTAGGTACGCCCCTGCTGGTGGGCTTATACCTTAAAAAAAAAGAAAAAAAAAAGAAAAAAAAACTTTCCTAAATCTTGAAGTCGTTGCAGCAGTCACCCCTAACTCACTGCCGTTTTCTATGATGTGCAGACGTAACCGTCGGAAGCGGCTTTCTATCTCTGGGTGACTAAAGCAGGAGAGAGAAAGAGTCGGGTGGGAACTGCCGTACTCAAGTTCGGTACAACAACCAAAAACAGGCATTTCAATCCTTGAAAACCTATATTTTTTTGGACTGTGCCTCCCTAGTGTACAAGCGCTCGTCAAGCGCTACTTTCCAAATGGAGAAGAACTACAACAGGAGGCCACGTCTACTGCAGTCGTGTCCGGCAGGCTTGTTAGAGTTATGTGAGTGAAAATACCATGAAATTACTAGTTATACCTAAGTCTCATTGCAAATTAAAAGAAACCTGGAGCAGGTAGTAGGTAGTAAGCAGCTATCAAACAGGTAGGTACTACCGCCTGGGTAGATATTGGAAGTATATTGTGTTGTCTAAAGCTAGTTGTAGTGGACGTCTCCCCTACAACTGCGTATCTGCATTCCAATGAGACAGTATCCTAGCAACCAAACGAGCGGCCCAGGAAGGGGCGTCACCAGCTGCTACTGTATCCTAGCAACACGGGGGGGGGGGGGGGGGCGGTCGAGAAACCGGCTAGTTCCCACGAGTTTACTTCCGGCTGTTGTATATATAAGCTCTGTCTCTCCATTAAGATTCATTCTACTCTACGTTCCTGAACACGCAACACCTCCTCCAAGCAAGCTCCTCGCTGTCCAGCTCTCATTCAACCTGGAGGCCAGCAACAGGCAACATCTCCTCTAACGAAGCTCCTGCACATCTACCTCCTTCAGCACGCTGCTCACGGAACGTGTCTACTGAGCAGCTCCTCACCACACGGCATCTCCAGCACCTTAGAGTTTCCATTCATCCATCCTGAGTGCTAGACAACATAATATCACGTAACCCTACATAGTCCATGCTGTCATATGGCAAAAAAAAAAAAAATGTAACCAAGCCCCAGGTTACTCATCTGACTTTCTGCCTTATTTACACACAATTGCAGGGTCTCAATTGTTTTTTCTTACTTTAACAACACAACCTACATACTGTAGATCGTTTCTCATTCTTGATTAATTTTTTAAATTTTGTATTATTATTATTATTATTATTATTATTATTATTTCATTGTTATTATAATTTTTACTCATTTATATTGTTTGTTTAATTATTATTATCATTATTATTATTATTATGATGATATTCCCTCCCCCCCCCCCCCCTCACCCCAGGCCTCGATGTGCGTCAGTGACCTGTGCCCTGGTGGGCTAATCCCCGAAAAAAAAAAGTGTTCTTTTATGCTCACCTAGCTTGGCGGTCACAAACTGATGGCCATTGTGACGGTCACTGAGGTTCGGTCGATAAAGGAAGAACCCCCAAGTGCCACGCATGGCGTATCCATTACGTGGTGGACCAGTACCTCATACAGAAGGAGTCTGTGGATTTTCATTATCCCCCTTTTTCTGACCAATCTTGTGACCTTGATCGTGCGCTAGGCGCATGGTTCGGTTCCGCCTTCTCAATAATCAGTGAATGATCAAAGATATATTTATCAACGTAAGTGGGCGGCCGAGTCAGGCCATATGAATAGTGACCCCTGACTTCTTGATGGTGACGCTCTCATGTACTGTATATGCGCAGTGCGTTCATTGGTCAGAGAGGGTGAGGGCGATCATCAACTGACCATGCAGGAATGGAAGCTGGACCCAAACGATAATCCACAATGGTCAGGTAATTAGGTAATGACCCTACTAATCTTTAAATGGCACACAACGGTTGGTGGTTGGGTCAGATGGGACAGTGACCCGCCTTCTCACCTGATCACAAATCTTCTTAATTACAAAGTTGTCCAGCTTGTACATGCCGTTACTCAAATTCATGTTGAATGCTTCGGTATGTTTAATAAGACTAGATTCTATGATGTTCCTACTATCAATTGAATTACATGGTAATATTGAGGAGGCATTATCCCAGTCAATGCAATGCTTGTTATCCCTCAAATGAACAAACAGAGCATTGGATTCCTTGCCTGTCCTAACACTGTATTTGTGTTGTTTAATTCTAATTACAAGATCTTTACCTGTCTGGCCTAAGTAAAACATATTACATTCCTTGCAAGGAACTTTATAAATGCAACCAATTGTGTTGTTGGGGGAGTTCTTGATTAACATTTGTTTAACAGTGCATGAGTTTTTAAATGCCACATTGACGTTCCAGGTTTTTAGCTGTGCCGGAATGTGTGAGAAATTTTTGTGAAATGGTAATATTAAGATATTCTTATGGTCATGGGTGGGCTTGGGATCAGTTCTATAAAAAGTTTTCTTAGTAATGTTTAAGCATTTGTCTATGAAAGATCTAGGGTATTTAAGGTTTGAGCCAATATTATATATATATTTGTATTCCTCATCGATGAATTCCGGACTGCAAATTCTCAAGGCACGTAAAAACATTGTTGTAAATACTGACTGTTTGACTTTATTATGGTGGGCAGAATAATAATGAATGTATGAACACACATTGGTTGGTTTTCTATAAATACTGAACTTAAAAGTGTTACCTATTCTGTGTATCAGACAGTCTAGGAATGGCAATTTACAGTCTTGCTCTAATTCCACAGTGAATTTGATCGAGGGGGCTAAGTTGTTAAGTTGTGGTAGGAAAGCTTTTAGGTCCTCATTACATGGCCAGAGACATAATACATCATCAACATATCTAAACCAGACTGCTGAGGGTGGTAAAATATTACTTAATAGTTTCTTTTCAAAGAATTCCATATCTAGGTTGCTTAATACAGGTGAGAGTGGATTACCCATTGCCATACCAAATTTTTGAGCATAATATTGGCTCAAACCTTAAATACCCTAGATCTTTCATAGACAAATGCTTAAACATTACTAAGAAAACTTTTTATAGAACTCATCCCAAGCCCACCCATGACCATAAGAATATCTTAATATTACCATTTCACAAAAATTTCTCACACATTCCGGCACAGCTAAAAACCTGGAACGTCAATGTGGCATTTAAAAACTCATGCACTGTTAAACAAATGTTAATCAAGAACTCCCCCAACAACACAATTGGTTGACCTGGTCTCACCCTCCTCTGTATATATTCATCTTGTTTTGCATTACTCTCTCTAGTCTGTACTCACCCCTGAAGATGTGAATTACACGAAAGCGCTTGGGAACTTCGTGTTTTCTTCTTTCCTGGTGGTTATCAGCATATATATATATATATAATATATATATATATATATATATATATATATATATATATATATATATATATATATATATATATATATATATATATATATATATATATACACATATATATATATATATATATATATATATATATATATATATATATATATATATATATATATAAATATATATATGTGTGTGTGCAATAATAATAATAAACGGTTTATTGAAAAAGTTTGCAGCCCGAATGCTGAAAATATACATTGGACATAAATGACTTATTATATACATTGGTGGTTTAACAAAAGCCTTCATTAGAGAAAGGTGAAGGAACATACAGTGAACATACAGATTAATGTTTACACACGTAGATCATGTGAGCTGTGGTGTTGAACAGCAGACACGTAGTGTAGTAACTCCCTCACAGATGGCGTTAGAGGTATATAGGACAAAGGTCAAGGACAAAGTTGGGCCTTTAAAGTCGGGGAGGGGAGAATTGATAAATGGCAGTGAAGAAATAAGCAAAGCATTGAACAGCTACTTCTTATCAGTTTTCACTGAAGAAATTTGTGATGAAATTCCAGAGGTGGAACTGATATTTAAGGGAAAGGAAGAAGAGAAATTAAAGAATATCACTATGAGAAAAGAGGATGTTCTTAAGAAGATAAATAAACTAAAGAATACAAAATCCCCAGGGCTGGATGAAATTTTCCCTCGAGTCTTAAAAGAGTGTAGGGAACAGATTAGCAGACCCCTCGTAAACTTATTTACAAAATCATTAGACACTGGAGTTGTGCCAGAGTTGTGGAAACAGGCAAATGTAGTACCCATATTCAAAAAGGGAGACAGAGCATCAGCTTCAAATTACCGGCCGATCAGTTTGACGTCAGTAGTGGGGAAATTTCTTGAATCAATTATAGCAGAGAGCATCCGATCGCATCTAGAGAAAAGCAAATTAACCTTCGACTCTCAACATGGGTTTACAAAGGGAAAATCTTGTCTAACAAATCTGCTAACGTTTTTTAGGAAAGTCTTCGAGGTAGTAGATAATGACGAAAATTACGATGTTATTTACTTAGACTTTAGCAAAGCATTTGACAGAGTACCACATCAGAGGCTTCTGAGAAAAATTTAGGCTCATGGTATCGAGGGGAAGTTTTAAATTGGATAAAATCATGGCTCACTGATAGAACGCAGAGGGTGAGCGTAGATGGTGTTAAATCTGAGTGGGGCCGTGTAACCAGTGGGGTTCCCCAGGGGTCAGTACTAGGCACACTCTTGTTCATAATCTACATAAACGATTTAGATACTGGGATCAGCAGTGACATAAGCAAGTTTGCGGATGACACCAAAATAGGGCAGCAAATTAATTCAGGGCAGGATGCAAATGCATTACAGGTGGATCTAAATAAACTGCAGGGGTGGTCTGAAAAATGGCAAATGAAATTCAACACCAGCAAGTGCAGCGTACTTAATATTGGAAGAACAAATACTTATAATGTATACAGCCTTAACAACATCAACCTAGAGAAGTCGACTTGTGAAAGAGACCTAGGGGTACTTGTAAGCCCGGACCTACGGCCTAGAAAACAGTGCGTTAATGTTCGAAATAAGGCAAACAGCGTATTGGGTTTTATATCTAGAAGTGTAAGTAACAAGAGTGCAGAGGTCTTATTGCAACTATATCTTGCGCTAGTCAGGCCGCAGCTGGATTATGCGGTTCAGTTCTGGTGCCCCTATTATAGAATGGATATAAATTCACTAGAGTCGGTGCAGCGAAGAATGGTGGACGAGTGGAACAAGCTTAGCAACTTTTTAGTAAGTGCGGGAACTCTGGAAAGTTTCAAAAGGAGGCTAGATAGATTCATGGATGATAGAGAGTGGTAGTAACTCTCGACAGGAGCTGCCATGCACAGGCCAACCGGCCTATTGCAGACTCCTTATTTTCTTATGTTCTTATGTTCTTATCGCGTGGAGTACTAGTTCCCTCACAGGTGGTGTTATGAGGGGCTGGACGTGGTGTAGTAATTCCCTCACAGATGGTGTTACGAGGGGCCTGATGATGTAGTAGTTCCCTCACAGATGGTGTATGAGGGGCCTGCTGATGTAGTAATTCCCTCACAGATGGTGTTATTGGGGGCCTGATGTGGTGTAGTAATTCCCTCACAGATGGTGTATGAGGGGCCTGATGTGGTGTAGTAATTCCCTCACGGATAGTGTTATGAGGGGCATCATGTGGTGTAGTAATTCCCTCAAAGATGGTGTTATGAGGAACTTCACATGATGCTGTAGCAACTCATTCACTATGTGGTGTCGTAGCATCATGGGGACAACACGTGGTCTGTTGTAACAGGACTTCACTCACTCAAGTGGGTGAGGTGTGGTCCCAGGCCTCTCTATCGTGGAGTCTCAGGGAAATTATCACTGGGTACCTGGGACCTGTTCATCGAGCTGATGGCGCCATCAGCTCGATGAACAGGCTTTGTGTGAAATTTATAAGAGTCTAGAACTGCTTTTAGTGTCCTTGTGGGCTAGCCGGTAAGCGTTCCCTAGTCACACCCAGTAGGTCGAGGGTTCGATTCCTTGGTGGTGAGGTCGTTGATTATATATATATATATATATATAGATACATTTATATATATAAATATATACATATATATATATATATATGTAAGTAAATCACTGTAGGTGCGCGTGATCTAGGTATATGCTGATAACCACAAGGAAAGAAGAAAACACGAAGTTCCCAAGTGCTTTCGTGTAATTTATATCTTCAGGGGTGAGTACAGACTAGAGAGAAAAATACAAACCAAGGTGTATATATACAGAGGAGGGTGAGACCAGGTCCACAATGGTCAGGTATTGTGTAATGACCTACTAATCTTTAAATAGCACCAACCGTTGTTTTGTTCTTTCCTTGTGGTTATCAGCATATATATATATATATATATATATATATATATATATATAATATATATATATATATATATATATATATATATATATATATATTGAATGTAATTTGCCGAATTAATAATGATGCGATTCATGAAGTTAATAGACTATTATTGAATTTGGAATTATTATAGATCATTTATCAGTCTGAATAGTGTTACGGGTGTCCCAAGGAGTTACTAGTTAGGCGGAAAATATGTCACGTAGGCCTAAGCTAGCGCCTTGGAGAGACGCGACGCTGGCTAGGTCAGTCACGTGGAAGCATTCGGTCCAGCAAGACGTCCCTGCGCGTCCGTCACAGAACTAGTCACGGGGCCTAGTCACCTGTGTTGCACTATTGCAGTATAACAAGTAAGTCTCATTCGATCTCAGACATGGTTTAGATAGGGCAGTGGTAAAGTTAACAAGAGGTAACAGTAAGTTCATTTCAGGGTTTCCGTCAGAACCCACTTGACCGCGAGTTTGACTGCGAGAGATTAACTGCCGTTTAAGACTGCCATTGATGATTGAGGTTTGGCGAGTGTCGCCGTTGGAACGATCAGTGTAGGCTTGTCACTGGTTAGCTGGGTAGCAAAGTATCGCTTGAGTGAACGAGTGCTCCCGACAACTAAAACGACACTGGACCAGCATCAGCATTGGGTGATCAGTTCTTACCACGTGGGCGCCCACACCACGTGCCCTCGGTCAGCTAGAAATATTACCTACTGGCCATGGTCACCTGTTGGCGTTCTCTCTTCCAGCCCATGGACGCACTGAGAGTACACTGAGGCTATCTGAGTAAATTAATGGTCACACACTGATACCAGGAGTCTAGGGAATACCTAAAGAAACATTTTATCTCCCTTATTACGGGTGTATGTTGAGTTGGGTGGAGCATGGTTCACGAGTATTGGTGGACCAAGTAACATCTCAATAATAGTGATTATATTTGGTGTGTAGTTAATACCATTTCTTTCAGTTACCGATATTATCTTGATGGGTGTAGTTAAATATTTCTTAAATAATTTTTAGAGTATTGTTTTTAATGCTTGTGTCACTTATTGAAACCAGAGTGATACTGTGATTTAGTTCCTTTAATGCATTTAATTTTTCTTTATAATTCCTATCTTAGGTATAACCTTTGTTCTCCAAAGTAGTGTTTAAGTTAGGTTTGGAATTGTGCATCTGTTGGGGTGATGTAATTTTGTTGAAAGCCCTAAGGCCTGTTTCACATGTGAAAGCAACATTTCTTAATACCTTAAATTTATTGTTGCCTGAGTTTCTAATAATTTAAATATCATGTATAACTTTTATTCCCCAGAGTAGTGTTTTAAGTTCAAGTTAAGAGGTGCGTATATTGGTGTACCATTATTTGATTGTGTTTGTAGTGTTGGAGGGAATTTAAGTGTCTAAATTTTACAGTGTGTCTCATTCATCCCAGTCACAGACGCTATCCTTCCACGGGTCACGGACAATTCATTTTGTTTAGTAGATTTAAGTGTTCTTGCGCTGGTTCGGGATTTTTCTCAAAGGGGCGCTTCCACTGCAATTACCATCTAACAATCTTTAATAAACCCCAAGTCAAGTGAGAAATTAAAGTCTAGTAAATTTTGACCGGTTACAAATGGTAGCAGAGCGTAGTTTTTAATGTCGTGACTGATGGTACTGTGGTTGGGATAATGAACGCCATCATGTGTTGGTTAGTAATGGTAGGGATTGAACTCGCACTGATGCTCATCCTTGTGCCCGGATTGAGTTGGTTAGGCTCGACAGTAGAGATAAAAATGAGGAGGAAGAGAGACAGCCACGAGACCTTGGTGCAGCTGAGAGAGGAGTTCGGAGAACTAAAGAGGTATTATCAAGCACGGGTAAACAGGTTCAAGTGGGAGTTTCAGGCACACATTCAACGGTTCAGGAAGGAAACAAGGGGTGACTGTCAAGCACACGTCCAGCAGTCAAGGAAGTGTCAGGTCCAAGTGGGAAAATTCAGGGGTACGTAAGTAGTTCAGAGAGGTTGATCGAGCCCTCCAGCTGAGAGACAAGACGAAGCCGACAGAGTACAGTTTAGGTGTGCATGGTAATGAGAAAAGGCAGGTTGTTAGAGTGAGTTGGAGGAGTCGTGAGTAGGGCAGAGGGGATTGGAGAGATGGTTAGGTCAGAGATGTGCGTTGAGTAGTGGTTGCTGTCATGAGCGGGATTGAGTTGCTGTCTTGAGCAGGATTGAAAGTACGGTTGTAATGTCCAGGTCCTCACTAATATGGACTGGTACATTGTCAGAGGATTGGTCTGCCGGCATGAGGTTCGGAGATGTGGATTGAGTCGATCGTTGAAGACATGAGCGCATGTTGAGTTGGACTGAGTATTGTTTTGACATTGGTTCCTCTTAGTTCAAGGGCCAGGCAAAGGAGAGTATGTTTGAGCTGGACTGAGTATTGTTTTGACATTGGTTCCTCTTAGTTCAAGGGCCAGGCAAAGGAGAGCACGTTTGTTTTGGACTGTGTAATGTTTTGACACTGGTTCTCTTAGTTCAAGGGCCAGGCCAAAAGAGGGTATGTAGGATGTGGACTTGGTATTATTTTGACATTGGTTCTCTAGCTTAAGGGCCAGGCAAAAGGGGAGCTCGTATGTTTTGGTTGGTTTTCAGTTGGGTTAGGCAAGAAATGGAGTTGCTGGCTGCTAGTTGGAATACAGTAGAGTTGAAGGTGGTTTCTAAGTTGTTCTCTCAGCACATGAGGACAGTGCTGTCTTTTTTTTTTAGGGGGGTCGAGTGTTAGCTGGAGAGAGAAGGGGAGAAGAGAAGACGGGAATGCTGCGTTTAGCACGTTAAAGGGGTGAGATGCAGTTCTTAGAATAATTTTTTAGGGGGGTCGTATGCATGATTTTCTCAGCACATGAGGACAGTGCTGTCTTTTTTTTAGTGGGGTCGATTGTTAGCTGGAGAGAGAAGGGGAGAAGAGAAGACGGGAATGCTGCGTTTAGCACGTTAAAGGGGTGAGATGCAGTTCTTAGAACAATTTTTTAGGGGTGTTTTATGCATGTTTTTCTCAGCACATGAGGACAGTGCTTTCTTTTTTTAGGGGGGTCCATTGTAATATTCATAAATTTCAGAGTAATTTCAAACGCTGCGCCATTGGCGATACTGAGTTTTCAAGGTCATCTGAGGGAAGAGAGCGCTCCCCGCACATAGCAAGAGGTTGTGGAACTAGGCCTATATGATATTGAATGTTGTTTGCCGAATTAATAATGATGCGATTCATGAAGTTAATGAACTATTTTTGAATTTGGAATTATTATAGATCATTTATCAGTCTGAATAGTGTTACGGGTGTCCTAAGGAGTTATTAGTTAGGCGGAAAATATGTCACGTAGGCCTAAGCTAGCGCCTTGCAGAGACGCGACGCTGGCTAGGTCAGTCACGTGGAAGCATTCGGTCCAGCAAGACGTCCCAGCGCGTCCGTCACAGAACTAGTCACGGGGCCTAGTCACCTGTGTTGCACTATTGCAGTAAAACAAGTAAGTCTCATTCGATCTCAGACATGGTTTAGATAGGGCAGTGGTAAAGTTAACAAGAGGTAACAGTGAGTTCATTTCAGGGTTTCCGTCAGAACCCACTTGACCGCGAGTTTGACTGCGAGAGATTAACTGCCGTTTAAGACGGCCATTGATGATTGAGGTTTGGCGAGTGTCGCCGTTGGAACGATCAGTGTAGGCTTGTCACTGGTTAGCTGGGTAGCAAAGTATCGCTTGAGTGAACGAGTGCTCCCGACAACTAAAACGACACTGGACCAGCATCAGCATTGGGTGATCAGTTCTTACCACGTGGGCGCCCACACCACGTGCCCTCGGTCAGCTAGAAATATTACCTACTGGCCATGGTCACCTGTTGGCGTTCTCTCTTCCAGCCCATGGACGCACTGAGAGTACACTGAGGCTATCTGAGTAAATTAATGGTCACACACTGATACCAGGAGTCTAGGGAATACCTAAAGAAACATTTTATCTCCCTTATTACGGGTATATGTTGAGTTGGGTGGAGCATGGTTCAAGAGTATTGGTGGACCAAGTAACATCTCAATAATAGTTATAATATTTGGTGTGTAGTTAATACCATTTCTTTCAGTTACCGATATTATCTTGATGTGTGTATTTTAATATTTCTTAAATAATTTTATAGTATTGTTTTTTAATGCTTTTATCACTTATTAAATCCAGAGAGATACTGTGATTTAGTTCCTTTAATGCATTTAATTTTTCTTTACAATTCCTATCTCAGGTATAACCTTTGTTCCCCAAAGTAGTGTTTAAGTTAGGTTAGGAATTGTACATCTGTTGGGGGTGATATAATTTTGTTGAAAGCCCTTAAGGCCTGTTTCATATGTGAAAGCAACATTTCTTAATACCTTAAATTTATTGGTGTCTGAGTTTCTAATAATTTCAATATCATGTATAACTTTTATTCCTTAGAGTAGTGTTTTAAGTTCAAGTTAAGAGGTGCGCACATTGGTGTACCATTATTTGATTGTGTTTGTAGTGTTGGAGGGAATATAAGTGTCTAAATTTTACAGTGTGTCTCATTCATCCCAGTCACAGACGCTATCCTTCCGCGTGTCACGGACAAGTCATTTTGTTTAGTAGATTTAAGTGTTCTTGTGCTGGTTCAGGATTTTTCTCAAAGGGGCGCTTCCACTGCAATGACCATCTAACAATCTTTAATAAACCCCAAGTCAAGTGAGAAATTTAAGTCCAGCAAATTCCGACTGGTTATATATATATATATATATATATATATATATATATATATATATATATATATATACTGTATATATATATATATATATGAATACTCAGAAATTTCAGTGTAATTTCAAACACAGCGCCATTGGCGATACTGAGCTTTCAAGGTCGTCGGAGGGAAGAGAGAGCTCTCTGCTCATAGCGAGAGGTTGTGGAACTAGGCCTAAGTGATATTAAATGTAATTTGCCGAATTAATAATGATGCGATTCATGAAGTTAAGGGACTATTATTGAATTTGAAATTATTATAGATCGTTTATCAGTCTGAATAATGTTACGGGTGTCCCAAGGAGTTATTAGTTAGGCGGAAAATATGTCACGTAGGCCAAGCTAACGCCTTGAGAGAACACGAGGTGGGCTCTCTCTCAGTCACGGGGAAGCATTCAGACAAACAAGATGTCCCTGCGCGTCCGTCACAGAAATAGTCACGTGGTCTAGTCACCTGTGTTGCGCTATTGCAGTATAACAAGTAAGTCTCATTCGATCTCAGACAGGGTTAGATAGGGCAGTGGTAAAGTTAACAAGTGCTAACATTGAGTTCATTTCAGGGTTTCCGTCAGAACCCACTTGACCGCGAGTTTGACTGGGAGAAGTTGGTTGCGAGAGACTGACTGCCGTTTGAGACTGCCGTTGATGATTGAGGCTTGGCGATTGTCGCCTTCGGAACGATCAGTGTAGGCTTGTCACTGGTTAGCGGGGTAGCAAAGGATCTCTTGAGTGAACGAGTGCTCCCGACAACTAAAACGACACGGGACCAGCATCAGGAGTGGGTGATCAGTTCTTACCACGTGGGTGCACAACACCACGTATCCTCGGTCAGCTAGAAGTGTTACCTACTGGCCATAGACACCTGCTGGCGCTCTCTCTTCCTGCCCATGGACGCACTGGGAGTACACTCAGGCTATCTGAATAAATTAATGGTCACACACTGAGACCATGAGTCTAGGACTCTAGGAGATACCTAGAGGAACATTTTATCTCCCTTATTACGGGTGTATGTTGAGTTGGGTGAAGCATGGTTAACGAGTATTGGTGGACCCAGTAACATATCAATAATAGTGACTATATTTGTGTGTAGTTAATACCATTTCTCAGTTACTGATGTTATCTTGACGTGTGTGGTTAAATATTTCTTAAATAATTTTTATAGTATTTTTTTTTTAATGTTTGTGTCACTAAGCGGAACCAGAGTGATACTGTGATTTAATTCTTTTGATACATTTAATTTTTCTTTATAATTCCGATCTCAAATAACCTTTGTTCCCCAGAGTAGTGTTTAAGTTAGGTTAGGAATTGTGTATCTGTTGGGGTGATATAATTTTGTTGAAAGCCCTTAAGGCCTGTTTCATGTGTGCAAGCAGCATTTCTCAATACTTTAAATTTATTGGTGCCTGAGTTTCTAATAATTTCAATATCATGTATAACTTTTATTCCCCAGAGTAGTGTTTTAAGTTCAAGTTAAGAGGTGCGCATATTGGTGTACCATTATTTGATTGTGTTTGTAGTGTTGGAGGGCATATAAGTGTCTAAATTTTACAGTGTCTCATTCATCCCAGTCACAGACTCTATCCTTCCACGGGTCACGGACAATTCATTTTGTTTAGTAGATTTAAGTGTTCTTGTGCTGGTTCGGGATTTTTCTCAAAGGGGTGCTTCCACTGCCATTACCATCTATTAATCTTTAATAAACCCCAAGTCAAGTGAGAAAATAAAGTCCAGTAAATTCCGACCGGTTACATATATATATATATATATATATATATATATGTATATATATATATATATATATATATATATATATATATATATATATACTAGCAGCATTGCTGCGCTCCGGTCCGGCTCATCCACTAGGCCACGGTAAGACGCCACCGTCTGGGAGGCTCCACATTGTCTCACTGTTCAGTCCCTAAAACTTCTTCTTCCATCAATAGTTCATTAATCTGTGTATGTAAGTTCCACCATGTTTTTCACTACAACGGTACAACAAAGTATATTGTGGACCTCGGGATGTTACCAAGTCCCACCACTTTTTGATTCCCTCCTCTTTTCCTGCTCCTGTAAGGTCATCAGCATATGCCACTTGTTTGACCCCAGTTGTTTCAAATTATATTTCTTGTTGGAGCACTTATAGGCCAATTGCATACATTGCCATTGCAACAGGGTCCCCTTGTGTTGTTCCCTCGGTTGACTGTAAGATGGTATCACCTCTTTGAGCCTTGTTGTTGAGGTCTGTAGAGACTAGTAGTAGTAGTAGTAGTAGTAGTAGTAGTAGTGAGTATTCCTGCCATAGATATATAAGCAAATGTTAGGTGTGACAATTCCTGCTCCCAGTGTATCATTCTGATATGTAGACTGTCGCCCTTGCACACCCACGCGCGTATGCCCCTACTACCCTGACACACCAGCCCAGCCTGTCACCTCTCCGCCCTTTCCTCATAAGAACTTGTTTCTTCTTCTGTATGGAACCAAAGCAGATGTCGGAGGAGGACGTAACTGTCGCCCGAAGTGCGGAACACTATGCCAGGTAACAGCCATTGTTGCATCTGTGCTAGTCAGAACCAAAATTGCACTAGCTGTGATTGTGCGAGAAACAACCTACCATGTGTGATTTGCAGCAAGGAAAACAATTGCCCGAACCCACACGGCAGGGAACCGACACAGGAGGCCACAGTTGATATCGTCCAGACACAACCGCTCTATGATATCCTAAATGATAGCAGTGAGTCTACTCATCCTGAAAATGTAGTACCAATAAACGCTGCTCCACTAGTAGCAGATGTCCACAAAGTGAATGGCGGACAGCCACAGTGGAATGGCATGTCGATGGAAAATGCTGGCATATAGGTTAAAGAAACTTATTCAGAAATTGTCAGGTGGTCATCAGCTAACCTGTTTGAACCACCCAAGTGTGCGGCCACCAAAGAAATGATTCGGGAGATAACCAAGTACACTCAGGACTGCTTCCTTGCCCCTTTAGCTCTTCAAATACTGGCAATAATATTCCAGCTATTCTAATAATAATAATAATAATGATAATAATAATAATAATAACAATAATAATAATAATAATAATAAACGGTTTATTACTAGAGTTGCAGTCGATGGCTGAAAATATACAAACTTACATTTGATTTAGACATAATGATATGCGTTGAATACATTTACAGGGCTGTACAGTACATAAATCAGGAGTTGTTTAATATTTTAACAATAGATGGGATGGTGCTATTCTTATATCTATCAATGCCGATTCTCATGGGCTGAATTTTGTTGTAGTGGCGGACTGGGCGAGGTGGGCAGGGGACTGCCTGTGGCAGGAGGTGGCGATGACGATGATGCTAAACCTTGTTAGTGTTTGGTGATGGAGGTCACTAAGGGATGGCATTTCCAGGGTGGAGAGAGCATTGTTGTAGCCGGATTAGTTTGCGCCGAGCATGATTCTAAAGGCCCTTTTCTGTATCTTCTCTAGCTGACGTTGTTGGGTAGAGTTGAGAGAAGATAACCAAGCTGGTGACACATACGTTAATTTGGGTAGAATGAAGGCGTTGTAGATAGTCCTCAGCTCTGGCGTGGGTGCTCCAAGTGGCCTAAGTCATCGTAGCATGTAGAGTCGGTACGAGGCTGCCTTCATTTTGCAGCTTACATGGGCCTTCCAGTCTAGTTAGTGGTCTATGGTAACACCCAGGAGTTTGGCAGACTGCACTAACTGGAGATAATGGGCACCCACTGTGACAGCTGGAGCTTGCACTGGAGTGGTGGCGGTATTGGTGAGCATGACTGCGGTTTTGGTGTGGTTAATGGTGACCTTGTTCTCCGTAGTCCATGCCTGTAGCCTGTCCAGTGTGCCTTGTAGCAATGAGTAGTCCGGTGAGGGGTTGTCCACTGTAACCCCCACAGTGCAGTCATCCACGTACTTCCACCTGTGAGGAGTGTCCGATAGAAAGTCGTTGATCAGGATGAGGAACACCTGGGGAACACCGCAGGTGAGGTGTTGGAATGTGGAGACAGAACCCTGATACCTGACTGCCTGACAACGCTCACTCAAGAAATCAGTGAGCCATGAGACGAGGTTGGTGGACGGCCCTAGTGCAATGGCCTTGTTGATAACAGTGCAGTGATCAGCAAGGTCAAAAGCCTTCCTGAAGTCAACAAGGGCAACGGCCATTGATGTTTTACGTTTCTGAAGGTTTTGTGCAGGAACTCCAGGACACTAACTAAGCAGTGTGATGTACAGTAGAGAAGGTCCTCATATTGTCAAATTGCTGTGGATCATTTAACTGATAAATTCTAGCAAATGCCCACTCAAAAACAAAGTCTTCATAGAGTAGACTGGGTATGGGGGTAATGGCAACTGGCCTAAGGTCGTTACGGGACTGTGGGGTGGTGACCTTGGGGATAGGGGTGACAAAGGCGGTTTTCCATTCATTAGGGCATTTGCTTTGTCTGAGGGATGCATTAATAATAGCACAGAGGGGGGTGGCAAGTTTGACTGCAAACTCCTTGTAAATTTTGATTGGGAGGTCAATTGGGGTCGTGGAGCGTTTGGATTTAAATTTCAGGAGTTTGTTGGCTATTTCAAATGGTTGAACACTGGGAGAGGGGGAGGGGGTAGGTAAGTAAGCCGGGAGGAGAGTGAGGTCAAGACTGGGTAGGGTATGACATGGTAGCAAAGTGGTTATTAATTATCTCGGCTGCCTCTTCACTAAGTAAATGTAAGATGAAAGGAAGAGTGGGAGACTGACGGTTAAGACCACAGAGATCTTTTACCTTGGAGTACCAATGACAGATGCCGACCTCCTTGAGGCCGTGCACTTTCCTGGGATAGTAAGACTTCTTGGCTGACTTGATTTCCTTGATGATCTGGTTTCGTAGTCTTTGTACAGGTGGTTGTTGGTGTAGTATGCCTTGTTGCGCTGCTAAATTAGTCTTTTGATACGAGGGGTAATACACGGGACATCATCGGAGTGGATCCTCAGTGTTTTGGCTGGAAAGAAGTGGTGGTAGGCTTTGGTGATAGTGTCCAGGCAATTATCCCACTTGTGGCAGCAATGAAGAGAAGATTGACAATGTGACAGAATGGGGCCCTTGGTGATCTATGTGAAGCAAGAACACTGTAGGAGAAACTAACATTTTTAGGTGACGGAAAGCAAAACACTGATGACGTTGCAAGAAAGTTTGGAAACAAAATGTGCGTGGGGAAAGTGTCTTTGGCGGTCAGATCTCTCACAGAGGAATCCTCCGTTGGTGTTCTGCCAAGAAACAGAGATACATTAAAACAACTGAAGGAAAAAATCTTCCGGCAAGTGAAAATGAAGGCATCACTTTCCAGGGAGACTATATCCCACCAAATGCTGTCCTGTTCGAGAAAATAACAGGAGGGATGGTGTGGAAAAAATCACTAAAAGCTCAGGGAGGTACCGGCCCTTCAAGCCTGGATGCAAACGGTTGGCAAGTCATCCACAGCACGAACTAGGTTGGCCCGTAGCAAGTGGTCTCTGCACTGCCATTGCCGCCCTTGCAAGAAAGCTAGCAACTTTGTGCTGTCAACACCAGCAAGCCGTGACGGCCTGCCACCTCATTCCCCTGGATAAGAATCCAGGATGTAGGCCTATAGGCGTGGGGGAAGTGCTGAGATTGATCATCGGAAAATGCACAATGGAGGTGGTAAAGGATGATGTCAGGGCAGCGGCAGGAAACCTGCAAGTTTGTGCTGGCCACCAGGCTGGAAGGGAAGCTGCCATTCACGCCATGAGAACAATATTTGAGCAGCGTGATTGCGAGGCTGTTCGCCTGGTTGACGTTTTCAACGCATTCAACATAACCGCAAGGCCACACTGCACAACATCAAGATCAAGTGTCCAAACTTTGCAATGTATGTTGAAAACACCTTTAGGAATCCATCAGATCACTATATCGTAAAGATCAAGGCTCTGGGAGGTGATACCATCATACAGTCAACTGAGGGAACAACGCAGGGGGACCCTGTTGCAATGGCAATGTATGCAATAGGCCTATCCGTGCTCCAAAACATAATAATATTTGAAACAACAGAGGTGAAGCAAGTGGCATATGCTGACGACCTTACAGGAGCAAGAAAAGTGGAGGACATAAAAAAGTGGTCGGACCTGATAACATTATATATTCCACAATAGGGTACCACCCAAATGCCAGAAATTCCTTCCTCAGTGTGAAGCCAGAAGAAAATGAACAGGCAATGGAGGTGTTCGATGGAAGTAAGGTCAAAATAACAAAGGATGGCCAAAGACACCTAGGCGTAGTAATCGGCACGACGGGAAAGGTGAATTAGTGGGTCAGCAAAATCAAAGCTCTGTCTCATATTGCTAACACAGAGCCACATGCAGCTTTTGCGGCATTCACCCATGGAGTCAAGCATCGTTGGAACTACCTGATGCGCACTATCCCTGATATCGGACCCCTCCACCACCCTCTAGAAGAAGCTATCAGCGTCAATTTCATTCCCATATTAGTGAAACATCTTCACTTAACCCCAGCAGAAAGATCACTCCTTGCACTACCACCGAGACTGGGAGGAATTGGTGTTGACCAATCCAGAAAGATTGTTGTCACCGAACATCAAAACTCAGCTAAGCTCACGACAGCCCTCACTGACCACATAATAGCTCAGAACACAACGGGTGAGGTGGATACCAACAAAGTAAACAAGATTCGGCGATCCATTACGACAGAACGGCAACACGGCCAAAGTGATAAGTTGCAGCAACTGATGGTGCAAGTGCCAGAGAATTTGAAGAAGAAAAAATGGCTATAGCACAGGAGATGAGCGCCTTGAACTGGTTAACTACGTTACCGATATGGGCAAATGGTTTCAGTCTCAATAAACAAAAATTTACAGATGCCATTGCTCTAACGTACGGCATGCCAGTAGTAGGTTTGCCCTCCCAATGCGTGTGCGGCTCATCTTGTGGCATCAACCACGCCATGGTGTGCAAGAAAGGGGCTTCGTATGCATTAGGCATGACCAAGTAAGGGAGATAACACTAAATTTACTGAGGGAAATCTGCCACGACATCATGGTGGAAGCGCTCCTCCTTCAATGGGACGGTGAGAACCTCCGTCACAGGACTTCAAACACATCCAACGAAGCCAGTGTGGACGTCAGTGGTCGAGGATTCTGGACGCAGGGACAGCGAGCCTTTATTGACATTATGATTTTTTATCCCATGGCCGCATGTCAGTGCAACCTAACTCTCGATGCTGCACACAGGAGGAACGAGAACGACAACATTAGGGCCTATGGGGAAAACGTTGATTAAGGCAACTTCACTTCTCTGGTGTTCACAACCTCTGGTGGGATGGGACCAAGTGCAAGTTGCTTCTACGCCAGACTCGCGGAGGTGCTATCTGAACTGAAACAGCAGTCGAGAAGTTATGATACAGCCTGGTTGAGATGTTAACTCTCCTTCTCTCTGCTTTGGTCTGCATTACTTTACCTCAGGGGAACGAGAGCATCGGCCCCAAAGCCAACATCAGTCGCAGATATCGACTTTGAGGCAACAGTCACTGAATGTCGCAAAGATCAGCGGCTCAACTTACTCAACACAACCAAGGTAGCTACTTATGTATTAGGATTGTTAATTTTAAGGTAATAAAATGGCGGCGAAGGTGTGGCTATTGGGGGAGGCTGGTGGCCACGTTGAAAAAAAATGTAGTAGTAGTGTGTGTGTGTGTGTGTGTGTGTGTGTGTGTGTGTGTGCGGGCTTTAACATATACTGTATTTATTTTTGGGAAAGAATGATTTGTTACATGACTTTATCCTTACTGAGAAACTTGCTGAATGAGAACAGCATTTAAAAGCAATCAGATATATATTTCACAAGTCCGAACCTTAATTTATATGATACTGTTCCCTGTAAAGTTAAAAGTCCATAGATTTGGGGTTTTCGTCTTGTATTTTTACCTCACTAGTACCTTTAAATCTTCCAAATGTCAGCAAGCTCTTAAATGATTATAGTTTAAGTTTCAATTTGCAAGCTTTGCCGTTAATTGTAAAAATGCTTGTGACTGCAACTTCCTTTGTTCATCTGGTTAAGCCTTCTGCAATATATAAAAAAAATATGGTTGAATTATAATATTTACCTATGATGAAACCTTTGCACTTCTCCTTTGCCACTGAAGCAATATGAATCAACTGTTCAACTCAAAACAAGTACACTCCAGCGCCATAAATAGTATTCGTTATGATTACCTTTTATCACCAATATACGTCAAGTATGTCGCCAAGGGAGATCTATTTGACGGTTAGAATAGAGAAGAGGTATGAGCTATATATAAATATTAATACAAGTTTGGCTTGACCAGGTGTGTCGGGCCAATTCATTCCTCACGGGAGTAAACGAGGCAAATCACTGAACATCTTACTTTTTTTATTTTTTTTTATTGGGATTAGCCCACCCGGGCACAGGTCGCTTACCCACATCGGGGCCGCCATGATGACAGGTCTCCTTCACAATAACCGCATTAAAAAATTAAGAAATAATGGCCTCAAGGCAGCACATATAGGCATTAAGAATAATCCAACACAGTGTGAGACACTGGACAACGGAGAGGATAAACTTAGGAAACATATACCAGGAATTAGATCCAGACATCATTTGATAAATAGTCATGGAGAAACAACGTAAAAGGAAATAAAAAAATAAACTGCCGTATCTACCAGAAAAAAAATGGTTAACCACAATCAAGCTATGTAAAGCCTCCCACACTTCCACCTGCTACAGTCAGCACTGTCAATCCTCGTGAGACTTGTGAACCACGGGAGTATGAACCCGCATCCGAAGCATTCGCTCGTGACATGGAATGGGGGAACGGGAGCGGGTGTGAGAGGAGGGTGACGGGCTAGGGAGGTGAAGAGGGTAGGAGTGGAGGTGGACGAGCATATAATAAGTTAACCTGTGGCTTAATACCACGATTCTCTCATACTGGCTGTGAGCAAATATTTACTCATTCTTGCTTTGTGCAACCAGTCACCAGAACAGAACCTCACACGAACCATGTTCACACCACACTCATGATAATGCCCAACAATATTCACATTTTCTGTAGCAATTATTGTGATATCTGTGTCGTCTTCGCCTGCCCTAATTACAGGGACAAATGGAAATAAATTCATCGAGCTAGGCATCAAAGGCCATGAAGCACTGATATGAAAAGAGCAATCGCTACCTCTCCCACCTAGGGCGTGACAGACAAGGAACGAAGTGGAGGGCACAGACCCTCCCCATCCTGGGTCTAAGTAATAGCTGGAGTCATATTTGCCTTAATGGCCCGTGTGCAGTCAATGGGCATTAACCTGTATTTTAAGTAATTAAGCATGGCAGAGCATAATTACCGGGAACTATTGATATTTGTTTAATGAATATCCATGACATTGGTTGTATAACTAAGCACAAGTGATCGTGGGCCCTTTGTGCCTGGTGGTGAGTCCGGTGGTACAGTTTACCAAAGCCTGAAAGTTTGAACGCTCGTGCTTGGCTAGCACACAACCGCCGGCTGGCTGACTGGCTGACAGTGTACAGCGACATCGTTTTCCAGGGTTAATATGATGGTTAATTAATGCCTCCCTAGAGAAACCATCGACATGGGACCAGGTTTGTTCCACTCTACAATTTTTCCTCCAATTTTTCCACCAAGTTTGATGAAAAACGATTGTGCCGTTTCGGCTGCCCAAAACAGACACACAGACAGACACACGGCTATTCCTACAGTATATGAGATACTCATGGTCGTGGTTGTTATAATCATTGTTGTGGTTATGATCATAGTCATGGTTGTTATAATCATGGTCGTGGTTGTTATAATCATGGTCGTGGTTGTTATAATCATAATCGTGGTTATAATCATAGTCGTGGTTGATATAATCATGGTCGTGGTTGTTACAATCATAATTTTGGTTGTTATAGTCATGGTTGTGGTTGTAATCATGGTCGTGGGTGTTATAAACATGGCCGTGGTTGTTATAATCACAGTCGTGGTTGTTTTAATCATTATCGTGGTTATGATCATAGGTGTGGTTGTTATAATCATGGTCGTGGTTGTTATAATCATGGTCGTGGTTGTTATAATCATGGTCGTGGTTGTTATAATTATGGTCGTGGTTGTTATAATCATAGTCGTGGTTGTTATAATCATGGTCGTGGTTGGTCGTGGTTGTTATAATCATAGACGTGGTTGTTATAATCATGGTCTTGGTTGTTATAATCATGGTCGTGATTGTTATAATAAGCGTCTCTTTCTTCTTTATGTTTTATCTCATTATTTTTACTCTTTTTACCTACATTTAACTGACTAATTTCTACATTTTATCATCCAAATACTTGTTGTGATTTTTGTTTTACTTATCGCTGTCCTTCCTTTGTCTCCTTCTCTACTATCATTCTCTATCATTCTTATTCTGTCCTTCCATCCTTCCATTCATACCTCCACCTCTCACTATCCCTCTCTCCCATCTCCTTTCATCGCCTCTTAAGGATAATAATGCTTCAGTCTCTCTTCTTCTCCTTCTCCTCTCCCTTTCTATCTTCTCCATGCATTCCTGTTATTATATTTTTCTCTCTTCTCCTTTTCCATGTACAGTCAGCCACAGGAATAAGTATATTGTGCACACTGTAGCTGTAAGGTCCGAAAATGGTCTGGTAACGTTGAAACTACCCATCCAGAAGCAAGATGAAACTCAGCTCCCCTCCACCTGTTATCTTTAACTATTTTCTGTTTCCCCTTCTTTATTCTTTTATTTACTCATTTTCCTTCCTTTACTAATCCAACAACATTAAAAAAATAAAGTAGGCTAAGAAAAAAAGTGGGGGGAGGAGGAGGGAGCCGGACGATAACTGCAATCGTGGGCTGACAGTGTACAGCGAATGAGGTTGCGCCACGTCCCTAGACATGCATCGTTTTCCAGCTTAAATAAAATGGTTATTTAATGGCTTCCTAAAGAAACCATCGATATGGGACCAGGTTTGTTCCACTCTACGATTTGTTTACGATTTTTCCACCAAGTTTGATGAAAAACGATTGTGCCGTTTCGGTTGTCCAGAACAGACACACACACAAACAGACAGACAGACAGACAGACAGACAGACACACGCCTAGTCCTATAGTATATTAGATATATTAGATGACAAGGAAATTAAAAGAAGTTCTCATTTCATAGAATTGTCAAATTACAAAAAAAATTATGCTACGAGGTCTAATATGGTTGTCATATATTTAAGAAGCAATTGACTAAGATACAGTGTATAGGTTAGCCAGTAGCCAGCCATGGCTGGACTTAGTTTTTACTCTTTTTCCTTCATCCTCAAAGATTACTGCATGATGTAAATAAATACTGATAAGTTACCATATATTCCTAATTCATTCACACAGGCTGAGGGCAGCCTATGCAAGCAGTGGCTTGTATAGTTAGGAAGGAAGGTATGCATTACTTACCCTATGGATTGGCTAGCATAATTATTTTTTCTTGGTAAACGACTTTCAAATGGCAGCACTATCTTTGCTGAGATTTGGTGAGAAAGCTAGTAAGCACCGATTCATATTAGAATAACTTCAATGAAACTTGTTTGTATAGCCGTTTAGAGGAAGCTTCTGAGAGCAACGTCTTAAGTGACTATACTAAGCAGGGAAGGTTTACATTTAGATCACACCATGCTGCTCTTTCTTGTATGGTTAACCACTGCCAGGCGTAGATGTTGCTTTCAATTGCACTCTATCCTATACCTAAATACAATTGTTTAACACTAACCTATTTCTTAGCGAATTGTACAATTCATTAAGTTTACCCTCCATAGTAGTGCCTGGCCAGAAAAAACTTTCCCAGTGCGCAATTGTGTGCATTCCATCCGGTATGGGTGGTCTACCTGGCGGTCAGCGCCGGTCAGGGATCAGCAATTCGGTCAAAACCACAGTATGTCCTTTTGGTTTTCCTTTATGGCCATATTTTGTTCTCTAGGCCTTATTCAATACATTTTATATACATTACACACGTGTTTATGGCTGATGGCCGTGAGTGTGAATGGGGAAGAATGGGGGGGGGGGGGGGGGGAGACTGAATGTAGTATCATTTTGACTTATTTATTGTCTTACAACATTTTGTCAGTAATATATGAATATATAATTAACAACACCAGTAACAGGCGCAGACTTAATATTTCTGACTCCACATTATTCTCTTTATTACGTATTAATAGTTATTTTTTAAAATAAATACTGGGTTGTAGCTGGAGACGTTTTACCTTGCTTCTTTCCCATCCCTGTTGCCACCTTCCGATTCTAATGGCTCGTTTACACGATCAGTCACCAAGTATGGTGGTCACACACGCCTCGGATCAGTGGCGAAGCATGGGTACTGACCACTGTTTAGTGGAGGGTGTATTTACACGGAACTGCCACACCATCGTTACGGATCAGTGTGTGGTAGACTGCTGGGTAAGAGGTTCATGGCTCCCAGACAGACGAGTCGGCGACGGACGGCAGCAATGTATTGGCCGCTGGAATGATACTGAAAAAAAAAAAAAACAAGAAAGCGGACTGTTTGGGTGAAAAACTGGTTAAGAAACAAATCGTGAGGTACTTATAACCAAATCTTCGCTGAAATGCAGCGTGAGGGTACAGGCCGTGCAACTTACATTGGCATGACCCCTGAAATGTACAACACACTCTTGGATAAAGTACCTCCACATATTTCCAGGACGGAAACAAATATGAGGGACTCTATAAGTGTCAGGGACCCACGTAGGTGGCCACGCAACTATGAAGCTCCCACACGTAACTGCACGGGAAGGGCACTTTTCCTTAACTAAAAATTCCACGCAAATTTACTTTACACACATAGCCAAGTGAGACAAATATGCACCAGAAGCCCAAAGCACTGCGGACTTCAAATTTACAATCAAGACCTCACCAGCCAAAATTCAAACCCTGGCTGGTGAGTTCTCGATTGTATTTGAAGTCCGTGTGCTATATGGAGTAAATGAGATATATATATTTAACCTCGCGTTTCCGAGCTTGATTCGGTAAAATGCTACTCTCCGACCACATAGTTGTCACGGGCAATCCCCAGTGGAGGTTCCCGGCGCTGATGGTAGCACGACAGAACAGGCTTTGTGTGAAATATAACCAAGTCTAGGATTGTTTTTGTCGTCCTTGTGGCATGGTGGTTGGGATCCCTGGTCACACTCAGAGGTCGAGGGTTCGAATTCTGGCTGGTGAGGTCTTGATTGTATATATATATATATATATATACATATATATATATAGTATATATATATATATATATATATATATATATTACATATATATATATATATATATATATCATATTACATATATATATATATATATATATATATATATATATATATATAGTATATATATATATAATCAACACCTCAACCCGCCAGGATTCGAACCCACGGCTAATGAAATATATATATATATATACATATATATATATATATATATATATATATATATATAAATATATATATATATATATATATATATATTGTATACGGATTAGAGAGCAACATATGGCCATGAAGGAAAACCAAAAGCACATACTGCAGTTATGATTGAACTGCAAATCCTGACGGGCGCTGATCGCCAGGCGAGCCGGACCCCGATTTTTTTTTCCTGAGGGCTTCCGGCATCTAGAACACGCGGCACCGTCGCAGTGTTTGAAGCGAGGCACCACTGTACACTCCGTAAGAAAGCGAGAATAAGAGAAGATCATTCATGCTTGGCTTAATAATGCATATCCTAACGTAATAAATACTAATACAAACAAATAATAACGTAACCTAACTTAGCCAGCACGGTCAAGATAGAACGAATTCTTGCTGTTGGCGTCGGGCGCCGACTTCGTCATTACGCCATCAGCTTATTGTACAAAATGTACAGTGGTGCCGCGCTTCAAACACGGCGACCAAGCTTGTTCTTGTTGACGCGAAGGTCTCAGGAAAAAAAATTCGCGGCCGGCCACCAATCCTGGGAAAGTTTTTATTGCTAGTCAGTGCTATGGAGGGCAAACTTAAAGAATTGTAACATTCACTGAAAAATATGTCGGTGTTAAATAACTGTATTTAGGTATAGGATAGAGTGCAAATAAAATAACTTCTACGCCTGGCAGTCGGTGAACATACCATGTAGAGCAGCGTGGTTAAATTAAATGGACTCCTTCCCTGCTTAGTATAGTCACTTAAGACGTTGCTCTCGGAAGCTTCCTCGAAATAACTATACAAACAAGTTTCAGTGAAGTTATTTTGATATGAATCGGTTCTTACTTGCTTCCTCACCAAATCTCAGCAAAGATAGTGCTGCCATTTGAAAGTCGTTTACCAAGAAAAAATAATTATGCTAGCCAATCCATAGGGTAATATTAATGCAGACCTTAATTCCTAACTATACACGCCACTGTTTGCATAAATTGCCCTCAGCCTCTTTGAATGAATTAGGAATGTTGACAAATTTTGCATATATGTCAGCTTACAGTATATTCTCAAGGTTTAATTACATCAGAGAATAAGTAAATACTAAGGCCATCCATGGCCGGCTGCTCGCTAATCTATACACAGCTGTAGTCTACAGCCTGTAGACAATTATGTCTATTAGTTAATTGTTTATTAAATGTTTGACAACCATATAAGACCTCGTAGCATAATCTTTGTGTAATTTGATAATTCTGTGAATTAAGCAAGTCTTTTAATTTCTTTGTCATAATTGGATATACAACCAATGTCATGGATATTCATTAAACAAATACTAGTAGTTTCCTGGAATTAGGTTCTGCCACGCTTAAGTACTTAAAATACAGGTTAATGCCTCTCGACTGCACAAGGGTTATTAAGGTAAATAAGACTCCGGCCATGACCCAGGCGGGAGAGGTAGCGTTTTCCTTTCTCATAGCAGTGCTTCATGGCCTCTCATGCCTAGCTCGTTGGATAATTTTCATTATTCCTTGTAATTTGGGAAGGTGATGGCAACAGAGATATCGTAACAAGCGTTACAGTAAATGTGAATATAGTTGGGTATTATCATGAGTGTGGTGTGAATATGGTTTGTGTGAGGATCTGTTCTGATGACATTGGTTGCACAAAGCAAGAACGACTAAATATCAGCTCACAGCCAGTATGAGTGAATCATGGTATTAAGGGACAGGTTAACTTATTATATACTTCTAAATAATCAAAATCCAATCTTGATAGATGCACAATTCCGATAACCCACCTATTGTTCCGACCCTCTTCACCCAACCCCTCATCACCAGTCCGTAACCCACCTCTCCCACCAGCCCCAGGTTTCCTACTCCACGTCACGCAAAGACCATAAGAATGGAGGAAACTGCAGCTGGCTGATTGGCCCATACTGGGCAGTCCCATTTACACCCAGCCCCTATTGCTCATATATCCATCCAACCTATGTTTGAAGCTATGCAGCGTATTCGAGTTGATGATGACATTTTGTAACATATTTCTCACCTAAATCTAAATTGTCTAATTTAAAACCATTGTTACGAGTTCGCTCCTGGTTGGATAGTGTGAGTACCTTTACAATGTCCCCTTTGATTAGCCCTGACTTCCATTTATCATATCATATCGCCCCTCACTCTAAATCTCTCGAGAGCGTGCAAAATAAGATGCTTTAACCTGTCTCTGTACTCAAGAGTTCCTAATGCCAGGGATTAGTCTTGTAATTCTCCTCTGAATTCTTTCCAAGGATTCTATATCTATTCTTTAATACTGTGACCAGAATAATATTGAACTACGTAATCCAAGTTAGGTCTCATAAGCGCAAGATATAGTTTTAGGATGACCTCGCTAGTCTTGTTACTAACATTCCTTTGTAAGAACCTAAGTACTTTATTAGCCTTGTTTCGAGAAAAATACACATTGCTTACTTGGCTTAAGAGTCCTTCTTATCAATACTCCTAAATCTTTCTCGCAGTTGGATTTCTCAATAACATCGTTGTTCATCTGGTATCTGGTTTCCCTGTTTACATCTCCTATACTGAGTACTTTACATTTGTCCACATTGAATTTCATCTGCCATTTTTCAGACCAATCAAAGAATTTGTTTGGATCTTCCTGTAGTTTTGCAGAGTCCTTGTCAGATTATATGCCCTATTTTAGTGTCACCAGCAAATTTACTTATGTTGCTGTCTACGCCGATATCTATGTCGCTTGTGTATATAATAAACAATAATGGTCCAAGTACTGAGCCTTGGGGAACTCCACTAGTGACGTTGCTCCATTCCATTAATGCTCATTTGCTGTTTCCTGTCCTGTAACCACGCCTTAATCCATTTTAGAATATCTCCTTTAATGCCATGAGCATCCACTTTTCTTATTAGCCTTTCGTGGGGGACTCTGTCTAAGGCGTTGCTGAAGTCCAGATATACCACATCATAATTGTGGCCTTCGTCCACTGATTCGAAAACAGATGAAAAGAATGTTAATAGATTAGTTAGACATGAACGCCCGCTTGTGAAGGCTTGTTGGGAATCATTGATCAACTTGTGCTTCTCCATGTGATTTCGAATAGAGTTTGAAATGATTGTTCCCAGTAATTTGTCTACAATTGATGTTAGACTGATTGGACGGTAGTTAGAGGATAGTGATCTATCTTCATTCTTGAAAATCGGTATTATATTCGCTATCCTCCAGGATTCTGGTACTACACCCGTTTTTAAGGACATGGTAAACAACTTTGCTAAGGGCATACTAAGCTCTTCCTTACATTCCAATAATACTCTGGTAAATATCTCATAGGAACCTGGTGACTCATTAGGCTTTAGTTTGTCTATTTGCTTCCTAACATCGTTAATAGTCACTACTATCTTGCTTAATTTGTTTCCTTCACTATCTCTGTATGTAGTCGGTGCCTCGGGTATCATGTTTAAATTTTTGGTGGTGATTATTGCTCATTTATCCGTCGTTATCAGTTAGCTCGCCGGTATCTGACTGTATTGGTCCAATCTTTACTCGAGTGTTTTAGTGTGATACATTTGATAGAATCCCTTGGGGTTTGACTTTGCCTCCCTTGCTATCTTCAGTTCATTATTCCTCTCTGCTTTTCTTTTCTCGGTCTTAACCCTTCCAGCCAATACCTTATAATAATCTTGGAGGTAAACTTCACTACGATTTATTCTCCTACCTTTCGCCTTCCTTTGTCCAATAATATTCTTAAAATAATTATTTATCCATTTAGGGTCAATGTTGTTTGTTCTGAGTTTTCCGTATGATATGTTCTGTCTTATTGTACTAAGTAACTCATTATTTAAATTGTTGAGGAACTCGTCAACCTCAGATCTCGTGATCAGGTCATACTCAACCGTCAGGTCTCCAGGTAAGGTGAGGTCACCCCCTGTTGGTACATTGTGTGAGGTCATGTAATTCACCCACAAGCGTGATACCCCTTCTCTCAGCTGACTCTTTAAACTATCAAAGTTTGCCCTTCTGAAACCTGGGACTTTAGTGGAATTTTCCTTGAGGCTGCCCTGAAATTCTGATTTAAATCTTATTTCATTGTGATCGCTTTTAGCAAGTTCGTTCCCTACCTTGACATTACTAATGAGGTTTTCTCTGTTTGACAGAACTAAATCGAGTATATTATTACCCGGGTGGATTCGGTTATATGTTGGCTTAGGAAACAGTCCTGGATTGTTTCAAGAAAATCCTCTGATTCTGAGTTACCAGTAAGGTAAATCCAGTCAATTTGACTAAAGTTAAAGTCACCTACTATACAGACTTTGCTATGTATGGAAGCCCCGAAAATTTAAGCATGATACTCGAGGCAATGACTATATACAGAGATAGTGAAGAAAATAGATTAAGCGAGATAGTAGTGACTAGTAACGATGTTAGTAAGCAAATAGACACACTAACGCCTAATAATTTCGCAGGATACCGATGAGATATTTGCCAGAGTTTTAAAGGAGTGTAAGGAAGAGCTTAATATGCCCTTAGCAAAGTTGTTTAACATGTCCTTAAAAACGGGTGTAGTACCAGAATCCTGGAGGATAGCGAATGTAATACCGATTTTCAATATGGGAGATAGATCACTATGCTCTAACGACCGTCCAATCAGTCTGACATCAATTGTAGGCAAATTACTGTAAGCAGTCATTTCAAACTTTATTCAAAATCACCTGGAGAAGCACAAGTTGATCAATGATTCCCAACATGCTTCACAAGTGCGCCTTCATGTCTAACTAATCTATTAACATTCTTTTCATCTGTTTTCGAATCAGTGGACGAGAGGCACAATTATGATGTGGTATATCTCGACTTTAGCAAAGCCTTCGACACAGTCCCTCACGAAAGACCAATAAGAAAAGTGGATGCTCATGGCATTAAAGGAGACATTCGAAAATGGATTAGGGCGTGGTTACAGGACAGGAAACAGCGAGTGAGCATTAACGGCACTAAATCCTATTGCAGCAACGTCACTAGTGGAGTTCCCCAAGGCCCAGTACTTGGACCATTATTATTTGTTATATACATAAACGACATAGATATCGGCGTAGACAGCAACGTAATTAAATTTGCTGATGACACTAAAATAGGGCATGTGATTAAATCTGACGAGGACTCCGCAAAACTACAGAAAGATCTAAAAAAAAATTTCGAATTGTCTGAAAAATGGCAGATGAAATTTAATGTGGATAAATGTAAAGCACTCAGAATAGGAGATGTAAGCAGGGAAGCCAGATACCAGATGAACAGCGATGTTATTGAGAAATCTGACTGAGAGAAAGATTTAAGAGTAATGATAAGTAGTAATATTGAGCCAAGTAAACAATGTGTATTTGTTCGAAGCATGGCTAATAAAGTATTTGGGTTCATACAAAGTAGTGTTAGTTACAAGACTAGCGAGGTCATCCTAAAACTATATCTTGCGCTTGTGAGACCTCACTTGGATTAGGTAATTTAATTCTGGAAAGAATTCAGAGGAGAATGACAAGACTAGTCCCGGGCATTAGGAACCTTGAGTACAGAGACAGGTTAAAGTATCTTAAGTTGCTCTCCTTCGAGAGATGTAGAGTGAGGGGCGATATGATAGAGGTGTATAAATGGAAGCCAGGGCTGAACAAAGGGGACATTCCAAAGGTACACAAACTATGCAACCTGGAGGGAACTCGTAACAATGGTTTTAAATTAGACAAATTTAGATTTAGGCGAGAAATAGGAAAACATTGGTTTGGAAATAAAGTAGTGGACGAGTGGATAAAGTTACCAAATATCACCATTAAATCGAGTACGCTGGATCTCTTCAAACATAGGTTGGACGGATATAGGAGCAATAGGGGTTGGATGTAAATAGGACTGAGCAGTATGGGCCATAAGGCCCGCTGCAGTTTCCTCCATTCTCATGTTCTTTTGTTATATTCTTATGTTCTCCTTTTTATTTCCTTATTTATTTCACACTTTAGATTATCCCTGACATAAATTGCTACTCTGCCTCCTTTCCTACTCTGTCTATCGGTAAGAATAATTTGTAACCTGTAATTTGGTATTCGACTGGTGACTCAGGTGAGTCTATGTTTATCCTTGTTTCGGTGAAAGCTATGATATCGATTTTTTCGGTACATACCAACGCCCTGATTTCATCCATTTTGTTTCTCATACTTCTACTGTTTGCGTAGTAGACATTTATGCTAGTCGTGTTCTGAGTCCTCTTTTTGTCGCGTTTAGGCTTTAACTCCCTGTCTAATTTAGTTTTGTCATCATTCCTAGCACTATTTCTCTGTAACTTTTCACTTTGTTTACCAGCTCCCACTACAGTCTTCTCCACCCCCGTGCTCATATGGTCTCCAGCAGTTTAAGGACTTCCATATCTTTTGAACTGCCTTCCCGAGAGAACCAGCTAAGGTTGCCACCCCAACCCTAGACAGATGCACACCATCCCTAGCATAAAGGTCCCTTCTGCTGTAAAGGTTGTCCCAGTTGTCAAAGAATGGGACTGATATTGACTTGCAATATTTGTCAAGACGGCCGTTGATACGAACTGCCCTTGTCAACCATTCATTGCTAACTCTCCTTCTAGGCAAGACACCACATATGATAGAGATACCTCCCTTCGACGTTCTATAGCTGTCTTGAACTTATCAAGAAGCTCCTCACTCCTACACCGGCCAATATCATTGCCTCCTGCACTGAGGCAGATAATGGGTTTTTTTCCCATTACCAGACAAGATATTGTCCATCCTGTCAACTATATCCCCCTCCCCAGCTCCTGGCAAACACACCCTCATCCTATTTTTGTTTTTACCACAAAAGGCTCTGTCCAAGTATGTACCTGGGAACCACCAACAAATAAGGTTTTCGTACCTTCCTTGTCAACCTTGTCCCTGACTATGCTAACATCCAATTCGTCTATCAAAGGACTGAAAGAGTTGTTACACTTAGCTGTTGTTGTCGTAACCTTGGTGTGTTTTTGGTCGTCCCTCTCCTCACAACCTTCCATTCTCCTTAGTTTTCGTCAGACAAGCGCTTTCTTTGTCTCGTTTCTTCCTTCATCTTCGCTATCACTTCCTTTAATTTCAAGATTTCTTCCTTGGCCCTCTCTAACTCAGCCCTCTGAAGGGCACAGCCCTGTTCACAAGTAGCACTAGCCATTACTGTTAGCTAATTCCCGGAAGCTAAGCCTGCAGTGACCTTTCCTCTAGTGAGGTCAGAACACTTAGACGCAGTTTCATATTCCCGTGGTTCACAACTCTCTGAGACGACAATTGACAATGCAGAGTGTCACAGGTGGAAGTGTGGGAGGTTGTACATATAGTATCTAAATAAAAAAAGTTTTTTTTTTTCTTTATTGGGCACCCCCCTACATCCTTGTGTAAGGTGAAGCGAAGAAGCGTTTACAGCGCCCAACAGGGAAGCATGCTAAGTTCATGCTTGCCTTTATGTCTCATGAGTTAAGGGCATAGTAAGATGCTTGCTAAAACAGACAATAGCTTATCATTGCAATCAAGGACAAAAGTAAAAAACAGTTAACTTCATCAAGTACCCCCAAAAATCAATAGTTAAATCATGTCTATCAGTATTTTCCAATGATTATAATTATGAACAACATAAATTTTCTTCTCTTAAGACAGATTATATTTAAGAAAACGCACATATAGCTCCTGAATAAATTCAAAGCTGACTCCTGATTAGGTCAGAATAGATAGGGATTGTCTGGGCGCATCATCGATTATTCAGCTTTGATCAGGAGACCTGCTGATAGACTTTTTATCGGGTGGACGCACACTCTCCCTCGGATTGACGGAAGAAATGTTAGTAAACAGGCGTCTGTGATGAGTTACCTAGTTAAGGCGGACTTCCCGAGCAGTTTGTAAACAGTTCCTCCTCACTCACCACCACATGGAGCCACTTGCTCATCTCACTCATCTTTGTGTTTCCCTGACCTCTTAACTATTCTGGGAGTGCATACAGAAATAAAATTAAAGTTTTCTGCTTCGAAAAGCACTCATAGATGCACTTAAGCATACATATGCCCCTATTGCGCTTAAATCTTTGAAAAGGGCCCCGAAAGTGATTCAGGAAAAATAGCCTCTCCCGAACTTAGTAATTAGAACTGCACATGATTCTTACAGTATATCTAAGACTTTACTGTATTCTCAGAATATTTCGTATTTTTATCCGCAGTATATATATATATATATATATATATATATATATATATATATATATATATATATATATATATATATTTATATATATATATATATATATATATATATATATATATATATATATATATATATATATATAACACATCTTAACGTCAAACCAAGTAACTAAACCTACTGTAATTCTTGATAATGGCTGTAACCCATTTAGTGTTTAAATACCTTTAAAACCTAACACAAATTATATATAATATAAATTAACTGACAGTGTCCCAAAGTCCACCAACTTAATTACACATATTTACATTTAACCCAATGTTTATAGAGCCAAATTCACTCCTTCCCAGCCTTATGCCCACAATTTGCCATTAAACTCATCTTTAAACTATTTATGATATGAACTTTTAACTCATGTCACACTTTTTTATATTTTTGTCTTTCCTCGCCATCCAAGTCATTCTCATTGTTATAGACTCATGACTTTCTATGTATATATTGCATTGCAGTTACATCTCTTATGTATTGACAACTTGAACAGTAAGGAATGTATGTGTGATAACTCAAGACTTTTTATATATGGTTTGATAATTACTTTATTGTGTATGTGATGACAAAATAAAGAAGCAAAAAGGTATGTTCGAGTTGTGTAACTATAGTAAGTGTTAGCAATTGTTAATTTACAGCTTAGTTTACCGTGTTCATATTTCTATGAACCCCTTTTGCCGCATGCAAGCAACCACCCGCTGATTACCAGCGAACAGATCGTATATACACATGCAATAAATATATCACATTCACAAGTGACGTCGAATTACCACTGGCTGTCCCGCCAGTCTCAGGTAATTTCCCGAAGATCGGTATCAGTGTACAGATAAACAACAGGCAGGTAGATTTCCACTGTAGTCTGCTTTAATAATCACTAAATCTTCACAAAACTGTTCACAGGATATGTCCACATAACTGGCCTCCTCACCTCAAATGTATACAGTCAGCACACTACCATTGTACAATTCTTTTCGTCTTTTCACTTTATATCGCGCACAGTAATTCCTCAATACTTGAACAACAATTATCTTTAACTGTCACTAGGCTTGTACTTTGCACTCTGAACAGAATTCGACTACTACTCCTGGAACTTCGCGAGTGTTTATGGACACCTTTTCAGATGCCGAGAGCAGCAACTTTTTTGGAGCTTCTATTACTTGTATGTACTTGGACTTTTGCAGGTCGGAACGAGATACGCCTGGAGATTTGTAGAATGATTTAGGCTTACAATTCGTAAGCATTTCATAAAAAAAAATGATGCAATACATTCTAGAAAATTCTTACATAAGCATTACATCAATATCTACAAGAAAATCTCCCTAAACGTGCCAGAATATCTGCTACTTGAAATAGAAAATAATCAAAACACTTATTCAAAAAAATTATAATACTAATACTACCCCTAATCCTTGTGTGTTTGTGTGTGTGTGTGTGTGTGTGTCCGCACGAGAAACTCAGAAACTACTTTACGGATCTGAAGTGATGATGGATGGTGTTATATGTAGGGATGATGGATGATGAAGTTATTGGTAGTGATGATGGATGTTGTTATATGTAGTGATGATGGGTGGTGTTATATGTAGTGATGATGGATGATGTTATATGTAGTGATGATGGATGTTGTTATATGTAGTGATGATGAATGATGTTATATGTAGTGATGATGGATGTTGTTATATGTAGTGATGATGAATGATGTTTTATGTAGTGATGATAGATGATGTTATATGTAATGATGATTAGAAAATAAAATAATCACAGTTAAATGCTAAAAAAATATACTTTGCTGTACCGTTGTAGTGGAACTTACATACACCGTTAGTGAACTATTGAAGGAAGAAGAAGTTTTGGGGAGTAAACAGTGAGACAATGTGGGGCTTCCCAGAGGGTGTCGTCCTACCGTGGCATAGCGAATGAGCAGCCCGGACAAAACTTGGCATGGATAGCAAGTGTTTCCTTGCTTCTCTCATGGACAGTTCTATGTTGGATGCTCCAGAGTGGGAATTGGCAAAAATCTGTACATACTTGCTTCTAATGGCAAAACCAAAAATGTGGTCTACCCTAATGCACTACAGTGTGACAATGTGGAGCCTCCTGGAGGGTGGCGTCCTACCGTGTGTGTCCGCACGAGAATCTCGGAAACTACTTTATCGATCTGTAGTGATGATGGATGGTGTTATATGTAGTGATGATGGATGATTTATATGTAGTGATGATGGATGATTTATATGTAGTGATGATGGGTGTTGTTCTTTGTAATGATGATGGATGGTGGTATATGTAGTGATGATGGATGGTGTTGTATGTAGTGATGATGGATGATGTTATATGTAATAATAATAATAATAATAATAATTAACGGTTTATTGAAAGAGCTTGGCAGCAGAAGGCTGAAAATATACAGTTACATATTTGGGGAATGGGTTTCGAATTACAAATAATATACAAATAACACAAGTGATATAAATAAGATATATAATAACTAGATGGGGAAATGCTCAAACTACAGGGCATTTCAACATAGTGACAGTGCAAGAAATAGTATTTACTGGGAGTGAATACACTGGTTTATTACAAGTTATTGATAATTTTTACAATGGTTGGGACCGGGCTGTTCTTATAGCGATCAGTTCATGCACGTATGGGCTGGATGCGGTTGTGGTGTCGAACAGCAATTCTCGGGCTAGGGATCTCAGGTGGTAGTAGGAGCCGGTGTCGAGGATGGTGCAGAAGCTTCTTACCAAATTTGCAGATGAGGTCGTGGTGATGGTCAGTGAGAGTCGAAAGGGTCAGTGTGTTGAGCGCTTCTTGATACGTGGAGTAGGAAGTGGAGAGAATAATCTTGCATGCCCTGTTTTGCACTTTTTCTAGGTGTTTACGTTGTGTGGCATTTAGGGAGGAAGACCAGGTAGGGGAGGCATAGGTGAGCTTGGGAAGTATGAATGTTGAGTAAACACTGAGGAGCTCGGGTGCAGGAACTCCAAGGGACTTGAGTTGGCGGAGGAGGTGGAGACGGAAACTGGAGGATTTGACTACTTCACTGACGTGTGATTTCCAATTTAGTTTGTTGTCTATGGTGACGCCGAGGAGCTTCGTGGAATCTACAACCTGGAGAGTGTTCGGACCTAAAGTAATGGAAGGAGGTAGGACATTGTCGGAGGAGAGGTTGATGTGCATAACCATGGTCTTGGTATGGTTTATGGTGACATGGTTGTTGGTGGCCCAGTTTTGGAGACTGTTCAATAAATCCTGAAGGGCGGTATAGTCGGGTGCAGAATTGTTGACGCTGATCCCAATGGTGGAGTCGTCGACATATTTCCAGCGAGCAGGGGTTTCTCTTAGGGCATCATTGATGAGCATAAGGAAGCAGAGTGGTCCCATCTTGGTGCCTTGGGAGACGCCACAGGTGAGTGACTGAAAGGTGGAGACAGCCCCTCGGAAGCGTACAGCTTGGCGTCGGTCACTCAGGAAGTCTGTAAGCCACGGTATAAGACTTCTCCGAAGCCCGAGGTCAATAGCTTTTTTGACGATTATATTGTGGTCGACGAGGTCGAATGCTTTAGTGAAATCAATGAAGGCAGGAGCTACAGACGTTTTTCGTTTCTCGAGATGGCGGTATATGTAATCGAGAAAGCTGACAAGACAGTGAGTGGTGGAGGAAGTTTTCATATTGCCAAATTGCTGAGGGTCGACGACTCCTGCAATATCAGCATAAGCCCAGTCGAATACAAAACTTTTACAGATTAGGCTGGGTATTGGGGTGATTGCAATAGGTCGTAGTGATGATGAATGTGTTATATGTAGTGAGGATGGATGATGTTATATGTAGTGATGATGGATATTGTTATATGTAGTGATGATGGGTGGTGTTATATGTAATGATGATTAGACAATAAAATAATAACAGTTTAATGCTAAAGAAATATACTTTGCTGTACTTTTGAAGTGAAAAACATGGTGGAACTTACATACACCGTTAATGAACTATTGATGGAAGAAGAAGTTTTAGGGACTGAACAGTGAGACAATGTGGAGCTTCCCAGAGGGTGGCGTCCTACCGTTGCCTAGCGGTTGAGTCGCTCGGAGGGCGGCGATTCTGCTAGTACATAATAATCCTGACACTTGGTAGGTATCCCCTTCTTCCGCTGCTGCCGCCGTTGTACTGGGATGTCTCCAGAGTCCTACCTTGGCTCAGCAACCTCAGTCACATCCTCAGAGTGATCCCCCTCCCCTGTCACTCCAATTCCGCTGAGAGGGAATAGTGTTCCCCTTCATGGTCCACGGTCGGGCTCCCAGGATCGGTATGGCCCTGAGTTCTTCCAGGATCTCCGGTCATGTCCTCGTTGGTGGTAGGTGACTGCTCCTCGAGTCTTCCCAGGTGTATTACCCTGGCCCATGATACTGTCACAGACGATTGACGTGAACTACCTTAGGCTGAGCCTTCTTTCTTCACCTGATCCGGTAGGTAACATGTGACCCTTCTTCTGCAGAGGGTTATACAGACAAACCTTATCACCGTCCTTGTAATAGACCTGGTTTTTGCTTTATAGGCGGCTGCATTTATGAAAAAAAAACCACCTTACTCTAAAAAAATTCCTACAAAGGATTTGTTAACTGTTTATTGTAGTATCAGGTGTGCTTAATAACATATCAAAAGTCTACCACAGTCTGACTACGAGAAAGGTCTAATTTTCAAGATGGCGTCGAATAGCCACCAAATCCTAAAAATGCCTGTTACTCCTTTATTATTCATCCTAGAGAAGTAATTTTGATGTCTAACCCCATGTTTTGGTGGCCTAGGAATCTGTTTGGCTTGTTAAAAAAAGCGACATGATTACATAATTGTGAAATCCAAGAAACAATTTGCTTTGTGTGACTGTTTATTTACATTATTCATTTACTGCCTTTATTTACTAATGACCTTCACTTTCGCATCTTTTCAAGCCTGACCATGAGTGTAAACCACTGTAAACCAAGAGACTTGTCCCATTTGCCGTGAAGACTTAGATGTTTCTGATGTGGTTGAACTTCGTCAGAAGGGAGCTGATGGAATCAACAGTGCGAGTGTGCAAAGAGGAGATGATGTAGTCGTTTCAGCTGGAGTAAAAGTACACATTACATCTCAAAAGAGGTGCATCAATCCAAAAGACATTGAAAATAAAAAAAGAAAGTTGAGACACCAAAGAGAAGTGCCAGAGTATCATCCAGTCCTTTCAACAGCCAAACGGATTCCCTTTTCTGTGGGACTACAGTAACACCAAGAGGTGTAAGCTTTAGTTATGTAAAGACCGATACGTTTGAGTGTTGTGACAGTCGTTCAGATGAATGGGCCTTCACTGTGAAAGGCAGGATTGAATATTATGGCTGTGATCTACATGCTGCATACTGTATTTACCATCGCTCTTGTAGTGCCAATTTCCGGTCTGGGCTTAGCATACCACTACAGTTCCAGAATGTCTCAGAGGCAAAGCGCAGAAAGTCAGGCCGGCCCAAAAACGAAGATCAGGAGCAGGCATTCATGAACGTTTGCTCTTACCTTGAGAATAATGATGAAGAACAATTGACAATTTCACATTTAAGAGAAAAAATGAAGGAATTTCTGACAAATACAGATTCTGAACCATATGGAAATCAATACCTCAGAGGACAATTGAAAGAACAGTATGGGGACAATGTTCATTTTGCTGAAGGGGAAGGCCTTTATGACATAGTGACAATGAGGGAAAAGACATCACAGATACTGAGATCTTATTTCAACATCCAAGAAAAGGACGAAGAATCACAGAAACAGGCGTTCATTGAAACACTGCAGATGTTGTTGAATGATCTTTTCGTAGGAAAGGAGACAAGACGAAAGGTTGCAGGAATAGGACATGCAATTGTCCAGGCAGTTCGACCACGTGCTGTTGTAGCTCCCTTTCAAGTTGGTCTTGCAGTGCCGGTACATCATATGTATCGGTCACAGTTCCTGGTGGATACCCTTCATGAAATGGGATTTAGTTCTTCTTATAAAGAAGTCATGCGTTTTGAAAAGAATGCAGCGTATTCAGTTGCTCCAGATTTGTCAGTGGATGACATTGATTTGCTAGACATGACATTTCTTTTCGCCGGGGATAATGTTGACCACATGCCTCCTGCAGATGGTCCACTGTAATTGCACAACTGCTTGCCGAACACGTTGCACTTGCAGAGGATATGGACTACCATGCACACCCGCTTGTGGACCATGTCAAATTGAAAACTGTGAGAATCCACATAATCAACCTTTACAGGAGGAAGAGTGTGACTTTGACTATTTGTAAACCTGGTTCAGATCAAAGGCATTTTTCAGAAATATATATTATGGGATTTGTTATAACTTTTTACCAGTAATCACTACACTATGTTAAATATGCTAATTAATTTCCTAGATGCCCAAAACAAAAGGTCAGGCACCAGAATTACCTGTCTAGGACGAATAATAACACTGCCCTGCATAGTTTTTGAGGTTTGTGTATTATTAAGCTTTTCTGGGTGTATTTTGTATGCTGATCTCAAAAATGTTATCCATTTTGCTCATTCAGGTCAGAATTTTGTGCTATAGCATTTTAAGCGGAGATTCAGGTAAAATATTGGCATTTTTCGCTCAAAATGGGGTCCTCATATTCGTTCATTAAAAAAATCATCCGAGACATTGGCAAGCCTCACAGAAAAGATTTCGGTCAGTTTTAATGCCCTTAAGATGCATTTAAATACACCCACGTGCTCGCCGGCCATTTAAATGTCCGCCGTGACGCAAAGGAAAAGACTATATGTCCGTGTTTTTTTACATATATATATTTTCACAATTAAATTTCTTTTTCATCTGGTGGTACATGGCATGTACTAGCAACCACCCCGATGTGCCTCTAAAGTCTAGACCCTCAGTCAGTGTCTCTCGAGACTTCAAGAAAGTGGGAGTGTGTGCGTCTCTCTCTCTCTCTCTCTTACACACACACACACACACGTATATTTCTAATCATATACACACCTGTTTTTTCTTCTTACAGAGTTGTACATTTAATCATTAATCGGAAGTGCAAGAACGACCCGAACAGGTTTTGCTATGTGTGCGGTTGTGTAACAATGACAGACCGACAGTGCACCATTACTCCCCTAGAGGAAAAACTTATATCATGCATACTTTGGAATGAAACTTGGAGACCAAGATATAGCTTTTGCCCCTCACATATGCTGCAAAACATGCGTTGAAAATCTGCGGCGCTGGAGCAACAAGAAGATTCAACGTCTACCATTTGGGATTCCTATGGTATGGAGGGAAGGCAGAGCTCATACCACGGACTGTTACTTCTGCATGACAAACCTTCAGGGTGAGTTATACTAATACATCAATACTAATATATCAAATGCAGTATGTTCATGCATTCTTAAATATATCTGTAAGTTAATATGTTATGCTATCTTGATACTAAATCTTTCGTTCACATTTCAGGTAAAAACAGGAAGAACAAACATCATGTTAAGTTTCCAGATGTACCCTCAGCCATCAAACCAGTTCCTCACGGACCAGGAATACCAATTCCAACTCCACCAGAAAACTGTAGGGACATGATACTCGATGACGATCATGATGTCGATGAAGACATAGAAGAGACTGACGCTTCTAGTACATACTTGCCCACAGCTTCTGCAAAAGAGCCCATACCCTTCAGTCAAGCTGAGTTGAATGATTTAACATGAGACTTGTGCTTGTCTAAGGAGTCAGCTCAACTATGAGGATCACCGCTTTGCGAACACAGTGTCTTAGCACCAGGAACAACATTTGCCTGGTAACGTAACCGTGACAAGGAATTTCGCAAGTTCTTCAGTTTTGACAAGGAAACTTCATTGGTGTATTACAACAATATCAGTGGACTCATTGCAGCTATGGGAATATCATACAATATATCAGAGTGGCGGCTCTTCATTGACTCATCAAAAAGAAGCTTGAAAGCTGTGTTGTTGTTCAATGGAAACCAGGTCGCGTCTGTTCCAGTGGGGCATTCAGTGCAGATGGATGAGATCTACAACAACATGGAGTATCTGTTAACTGCTTTGAAGTATAAAGACCACAATTGGAAGATCTGTGGAGACTTGAAGGTAATTTAATACACCAAAAACAGTTGCTTTCAAAAATTGATATTTTGTTGACAGTTTTTCTAATAGGTAATTATGTTTGCCGACATACTGTCATGTTATGAAGTGTTAATATTTTTTAATAATAAAACTATTCAGCTAAACATATTTTTAATCTGTTTTTTCCACAGGTTGTGTCCATGTTGCTGGGCCTACAAGGTGGTTATACCAAGTTTCCATGTTTCCTCTGTCTGTGGGATAGTCGAGCAGACAAGCAGCACTACATGCAACGTGACTGGCCTGCAAGAAGTGGACTTACTCCAGGTTCTCACAATGTTGTTGCCCATGCTCTGGTGAATCCGCAGAACATTCTTCTTCCGCCACTGCACATCAAGCTCGGTCTGTTCAAAAACTTTGTAAAGGCACTGGACAAAAAAAAAACCCAGGCTTTCAATTTTCTGAAAGAAAAATTTTCAAAAGTCAGTGAGGCAAAGCTGAATGCAGGAATTTTTGATGGCCCTCAGATCAGAGAGCTTTTCAAAGATCCCAAGTTTGATTGCAGCATGGATGTAAATGAGAAGAAAGCCTGGCATGCCTTTAAGTCTATTGTCTCCAATTTTCTTGGCAACTACAGAAGTCCAGAGTATGGACGAGTTGTTGAGGACCTACTTCTGAGCTACAAAGTTCTTGGTGCACGCATGTCCATCAAGATGCACTTCCTCAGCTCCCACTTGGACTACTTTCCAGAGAACTGTGGTGATGTGAGTGAGGAACAAGGAGAACGCTTCCATCAAGATATCCGTGTAATGGAGGAGCGGTACCAGGGTCGCTGGGATATCAACATGCTCGCCGACTACTGTTGGTGTCTGAAACAGGACGCCCCAGACACAAACCACCAAAGAAATTCTCTGCGTCAGCCATTTATGCATGTCTAACTGTAAAGGCATCTATATAGTTGATATATTTTGGTCCTATGTGTTGTGGTTGCATTTCTTATGATATATTTTGCATCAAAATTTTGACATCATATTTAAGAACTTCGATTTTTTCCTAATTCCCATAGCATAAAAATCTGACCTGATTGGGCAAAATGAATGGCATTTTTGGAATCAGCACGCAAAATACATAAAGAATCAGCTAAGAAACCCAGCACCTCATGAATTTTTTTTTCAAATGCAGCCCAGTGTAATAGTCATTGGCATTTTCATAGTTTGGTGGCCATATTTGTCCGCCATCTTGGATTTTGTAATTCTGTAATCACTTCACTATTATTTTTAAATACGCTAACTGGATTCCTAGATCCCCAAAACATGGGGTTAGACAACGAAATTACTTGTCTAAGATGAATTAGAAAGAGTAATGGGCATTTTCATAGTTTGGCGGCCATATTGGTCCTCCATCTTAAATTATGCAATTATGTAATGACTTCACTATAATTTAGATATGCTAAATGGATTCCTAGATCCCCAAAACATGGGGTTAGGCACCAAAATTACTTGTCTAGGATGAATAATGAAGGAGTAACGGGCATTTTAAGGATCTGGTGGCTAACTTCGACACCATCTTAAAAATTAGACCTTATTCGTGGTCAGACTGCGGTAGACTTTTGATATGTTATTAAGCACACCTCATACTACAATAAACAGTTGAGAAACCTTTTGTAGGAATTCTTTTGAGGTCAAACCATATTTTCAGCCGACTATTAACATCATGGTTACGCTACATTACTCCACCCGAGAAATCCAAAGCTTCTCGGACTTGATGGTGGACCTCCGTCAACCTTTCTTGGGGGATTTTGACATAGCTGGTGATTTCTTCAGGAAGTTCTTCATCAGGTGGTCTTCCTGTCAGCAGGTCCACTGGTAGCTGAAGTTCGTGACCCAGCATCAATTTTGCCTCGTGGGCAGGAGACCGAAACTCCATCGGCAAAGCAGGCAGCTTCTGGTCACATTCGGTCTGCCCCTCAGTACAGTACTTGACCAGTTCTCGTCCTAAATTCCAATTAAACTTTTCCACCAGTCCGTCAGAGTGTGGCCGAAGTGGGGTGGTCTTAGTCTTCTTTATGCCCAATAGTTTACAACACCCACTGAACACATCTGACTCAAAGTTTCTGCTCTGGTCCGATTGCAAATCGTGGAGAACACCAAACCGGAACAAGAACTAGACAAACAACACCCTGGCAACAGTCGTGGCTTCCTAATTTGTGAAGCATATTTTTCTGGCTATTTAGCGAAGTAATCCATGACCAAACAGATGTACTCATTAGGGTGTGTCATAGGAGGAAAGATCAGCTAAAACTAATGGCCCATCACTTTTTTGGTAGATTTTAGTGTATATAAACAGAAAATAATTTCAGTTTCAATATTTTGCACCCTTTTGCTAGGTAAATTTTACCGTGAAATTTATCGAAAATCTAACGTACAGCTGCATTAGTGCATTACAATTAAATAGTGAACATTGCTTTCTGACTTTATTCTTTAACAACCCAACTAACAATGTTTTTTTCTGTTTCAGATTCTGATGCATTTATAAGTTGATAATATTTGCGATGGCTGCTTGTGTCAGGACGAGGAACCAAAAATCCAGCCATCTCAGTCACTATCTTGGGTCTGGGAGAGAGCTCCTGAAGTCGGAGTTGCCTACATTGAGAGATGCTTTGAGATACGGTGTTTTAATCAGGCAAATCAGTGAAAAGAACCAAAGAACTTACACAAACAAAGACATTGCCAGTGATATGACCAAAGCTGTCTCCCACTGTCATTACCTCAACATCTTTCAAGAGCTGTAGCTATCAAACTATACAGATTCTGAGATTTTGCCTTACAATTGTTACAGGAATACACCCCGCAATTTACTGTACGCAATTGAGAATTACCCTGTATAGGATGAAAATTTGAGCAATTAAAAATTTTATGTTGGAGAATGTAGATGAGTCTCATTGATATTCATTACCATTAAGTAACTTTCATTTTACATTCATTCTAACTTCTATACATGTATTGTGTATAATATATCCCATGCTATGCTAGGAGTTCTAGTTCATTTGACAATTTATTCCACATTATTTTGTCATCTGACTTGTCTATATTTCAGAAGTCACAAATATGGGAAAAATGTAACATCAGTTGTTCGGATTACTTGTCCCACTATTCCTATTGTGTCTTTTTTTCTGCCGAAGGATAGTATGAAGTCAGAATCTTTGACCACATATCCTACTCACCAACACGTAACCACATGTCATCTCAGTTTTTCTCTTTTTAGACCATTGTCAATTATTCCTGATTTATCTTTGCATAAAATTAATTTATCTTCTGTTATGACAAATGTTGTACAGTACTGTAGGAGCAAATTGGATAAAAACAGTATATAGGGTATATGCAAACATATGTACTGTACAGTATTTGAGTTTTTAATAATATAGCCTCCATAAAGTTTGGAATAAAAATCATCTGTTATTTCCTTTCCCTTTTTACCTTTGATAAGTATCTGCAGTAAAGTAACAATCTGTAATATTGGAACAAGTAATGCAAAGTAATAGTGAACATTTGACCAATGAATATACAATATAAGTGTGATGAGAATTCTGTATGGAAGGCACAATATACAGTACAGGTACTATAGTATTAAAATACAGGATTATATATTAAACTTGGTAATAAATAGAAAAATATGTCTAATTTATTCAGGAAAATAAGGCACTTACTTCCAGAATGATTGTCCAATTTGAATATAACAAAATGTCACAATACACAGAAAATACTGAACTTTAATTAGATATTTTTTGGTAATATAATACTGTACATAATACTCTATGCCATAAACCAATACAGGTATATTAAAATTGCAAAGCAAATCCCACAGCATTGGAAACAAAAAAAAAATACATACAGAATGTACTTTATAGAGCACTGATTTATGATATTGCACATTACAAAGGACTCCATATTTTTTAATCAATTTAATAATGTGACGTAAGTAAACAGTAAATTAAATATCAATCAGATTACATTTGTTTATTTACAAATATAAATTTGTTATCCAAAATGAGAAGTTCCTTTTTGTACTTTTCTTCCTGAAAAAGTAACTTCTTTTGCTTTTCTCTTTTCAATTCCTAATATTCCTGAGCCAATTTTTCTGTTCTAAGCTTAGAATGTAGCAGTTGTACATCTAGCTCACAAGACTTCTCAACATTCCTTGATGCCACTTTCTTGGGAGTCTGATACTGGTGTTTGCAAGTTTCATGCCTGTTACTACACCCTGAGTAAGAATTGAAACTCAATTTTCAGTGCTGAGACTTGAATGTGGCCAGGAGTTATATGAGGTGGATGAAGTCCCTTCTCTGCCATTCAATACTTCCCCCAAGTCATCCTCTACTATTTCATAATTCTGTATGGTCACAGCATCATCTTGGATGATCCCAAGGGTTTCCTCTACTTGAGCTGCAACACATTTTATTTTATTAATTAAGCAAAAAAAATCAGTTTTACCTTGCAGTTTACTATTGAGTCTAGTACATGTACAGTACAGTACATTTTGAAGTATTTTTAAACTTAATCAAATTTGAAATACAAGACTATACTGTATACTAATACTGTATCTAAATGGGAATTATTTTTTTTAATACACATTCACAAAATATCTATACCCAGTACTGTATACAGTAGGATATTAATTAAATGGTCATAATTTCTTGATAGAGTATTCATTATTTTGAAGATTTTTTTTCAATTTTAATGGCTTATTTGCTGATCCTTTTCTTGCAATGACAAAAACAGGTAAATATAAAAATGCATTGTTCAAGTGATGTGAATAGCCGAGGTGATATATATTTTTTACAAGAAAAATTTACTTGACACAATAATTTCAACAAGATATATACAGCATTCAGTAAATACACTTGTCAGAACCTCCCAGTAAGTAGTTCCATATGAAAGAGGATAACAAGTCATTATTGCCCTTATTTGAGGCTGTGCAAACATTTTTATTGTACTACCGTGCACCAAAGTCATGTCCACTACCCAATACCCATCCACAGTGAAGATTCGAATAGCCATGAGTCTGAAGTTTCGAAACAGCTGGGGGAAATGCTATGGCTGGCCAACAGCTGTCGCCCACTGAGTGAGGGGGGGGGGACAGAGGAGGTGGGGGTTAGTCTAGTAACAGGCTGTGTGTAGGTGGAGCATAACATCGTGAATTCCGCAATCACTGATAATAATAAGAATGTCATGAAGATAGTTAGTGATATTAAGTATGGTGAGAGATGTGTAACAGGTAAATAAAAGTACTACAACGACCATATCTCTGCCGTTCATGGCTACGACGGTGCGACTGATGGGCACACAAGTTGTTACCAAGGTTGGCGCCACCCACACCAGGGGAAGGAAGTGATGTCGAACACTGAAACATGCAGAGGTCTCATTCCTACCATCGTCGTCAGCAACAGGTAAGTCACATTAATTTGTCAGCATAGCCCATGTCGTCCTTATACTATTGCAGGGTGTCCCATGAGTGACAGCAGATATTTGTAGAGGTAAAAGAATATGTGATATTGAGTTGAAAATCTTCTATACACATAAGCATTTTTCGGTTTACTTTAGGCGTGAGGTGGGTTATAAAAATTACGCAGGGCAAAAATTTTCCCATGTTATATTTTATTTTTCTTACCAATTGCAGCCATACTGTTGTAATCCTTATTGGTGGATTACATAAGGCCTATTAATAGTGTGAAAACCCGTTTGAAGAAACTGTAATGTTCCATAACTTCCATTAAACAACATCATACGTTCACGAATTCCATCTCCGCGCCTAGCTTCCCCCCCCCCCCCGCCTCTACCCAACCAACTAATAAACCTCATAATTTGAGCATCGTGGGTTACCACACCTAAACACTAATAGACTACTTATTCTCTCCCCACACTCCCCCTCTACCATCCCCCCCACTTCACTCCTCCCTCCTCCACCTCTTCCCTTCCATCACATTACCTTCCCCTGCATTCCCCAACTAGTCCAAGAGCCCAGGCACTTTTAATCATGTGTCTGAGGCCAAAAGGTTTGAGGGTCGTTTCTGAATCAGAATTTTATGCCGAATCTGAAAATCTATTTCTTAATTGCCGCAGCTGCTGCGTTTTTGGAGAAAAACAGCGTTTTTTGTTGTTTTCGCACCTTATTTTGGGGAAAAGTATAAAACAACGATTTTACTTCGTGGAGTTATTAAATATCCATTTATACTAGCATGTAGGGTATCAAAGTACAGATATTATCTTGTTGAACGCACATACATCAAAATAATACATGTAAGCTGGGTATCCATGGTAACAAGAGCTCTTTTGTGAAAAAAAACCAGTTCTTTAATCGGTGCAGTCAGTGATTTCTCATGAAGGATGTATCGTCTATAATGTCACTGTGATACTGATCTTGCAAATTGGTTATAACCTCTGTATAACACTTATAGCAATACTTATTGCGAGTATGTGACTGCTATAGAATATTGACAATAAAGTTTTCTCCACCCCCTGTCAGATTTTGCTGCCAAGACAAAAAATCTGGTTAAATGTCGTCCCATAGTTCCTGTCCTCAGGTTATGGTTACCTTAGGCAGATGTGTACATAAAACTGAATCCCAGTTTTATGCAGTATACCATAATTGTAACTTATGAATTTGGTGTACTAAATAAAGCGCCAACAAGGCATGTTCCTTAGACTCTCATGGCCTAATTGTTATAATGTAGGAAAACTTAGACAAACTGTTCTGTTATGTCTCCAAAACATATTCCAATAAAATTTGTAGTGTCACAAATTAGTCAGAGTCACTGTCTGACTCATCAGAGGAGGAACAGTACTCCGTTTCATCTTCCTCCTCATTAGCCATATCTGTACCCACGTTATCATCAATGTGGAGGCATACATCTTCTGGGACCTGTTGCCCTTCAAACCAGTTAATAACATAGCGACTGTTCTCTAGCAGCCATCCATTTTCTTCTGGAGCCCACTTGTACGATTCTGGGGTAATTGCGTTTTTCCACATTGATGCTACCAGATTTGCACGCTTCAATTTCTACAAGAGCACAGATTTGCATGGAGGCAAATTACTAGGGTCGGTTCCTTTGATTTTATGCAAAGGCTGAGATTTTTGTTTTGGTGCAAAATGCTGATCAAATAGCATATGTCTGGCTGTATTCACTGATGTTAGGTTGGGCTTCCCATACATGCTACAAACAAAGGCCTCCATGATATGTGAGCTGAATCTCCCAATTTGGCGAATGCTGCGATGAACCTTTGTTCCTTTTCCATTAAAGCCAAAGGGCGGACTTTACCTTTGCGTACAAAACTAGCTGTGTAGTCACATCCTGTGAAGGCATGGAGTCCTGACAGGGCACCACACAACTCTGCTCCAAGGCTGTGAACTAACTGGGATACATCTATATATCGCCTGGTGTTAGTACTTACACCAACGTCAAGCCATAGCTGTCCTGGTATGACATGGGCATGCGTAAGCAAAATTATAAGAACATCAGTGTCAGAGGACCGGATAATGATGTTACCATCTTTGTAGGACTCGCACATATGCTTAACATGCCAGATCAACCGAGTATCTGCCTCCTCGTGGTTGCAGACCAGGCTGGGGACCTCTTGCACGTGAATACTGTCATCCTTTACATCATATTGATAGGCTTTGTCATCCAGTCCTACAAATAGCGTGTAGCCTCGGATCTGCTCAATGTATGATGTTCTCTTCCATTCCTTTACAAGGAAGTGTAGGAGGGCTGTTTTGAAATTCGCGAACTTGAGCGAGGCATTGAAATCCTTTGGGCGCTTCTGGTCAGGACCAGAGATAATGAAGTTGGTATGTGTAGCATCAGATCCACGGATACCATGCTCGATATCTTTGATGGATGGGGTTTTGTATGAATCACATACAAAGTCTACCCTTTTGGCAAATCCCAACAACCGTGTCAGAACAAGTTTGGCAATTTCACCAAATGTGGCTGGTACATTGACTAGAGTTCGTATGAGAAACATTGCATCAATGGCACATGCATCCCGACTCACTGGTTTGCTACTTTTCACTCTTTCTTCCAACTTATGCATCAGTTTTGACTTGTCCGTTTTGTTAACAGACCCATCCACCTGTGCTATGGTCAATGGCACTGGTGTAAGGGGATATCTAAAGGCCAAATCCACGTTGTTGCTCGCTGCTAGGTAAAGCAGTCTTCCAAATAAATCACGTGTCCCCTGCAATTCTTTAATCTTTCTGTCCTTAACGGTGAGCTTAACTCGTATAGCATCTGATGAGAAATTCTTCAATTTAGATCGAGAAATCGGTTTCTCAAACCTTGCAGGGTCTTCAAAACATTCTTTGATAAATGTGTTACATCGTTTGTCTCCAATTTCCACACAGTGTAGGAGGTCATTCTTGACATCTACTGATGTTGCTTTTCCAGTGGACAGGCAGTATTATTTTTAATGCCTATGTGTTCAACAACATAATATCTTTATTTTGATACCATACATGCTAGTATAAATGGATATTTAATAACTCCACGAAGTAAAAACATTGTTATATACTTTTCCCCAAAATAGGGTATAAAATTAACAAAAAACACTGTTTTTCTCCAAAAACGCAGCAGCTGCGGCAATTAAGAAATGGATTTTCAGATTCAGCATAAAATTCTGATTCAGAAACGACCCTCAGACCTTTTGGCCTCAGACACATGATTAAAAGTGCCTGGGCTCCTGGACTAAACCCCCCTCCCCCTATTCTACCCATGGCGACGATTTGGACTTCTGTAATGAACACTCACAGAACCGACAACATGGCTCCTCCCCCTTGTATTTAGAGTTAAACCTTTACAACAAAGGTCAATCCCACGTAACTTGAGCCGGATTAAGATATGTGGAAAAAAAACAAGCAACACCCATGGCCGCCCACCTACCCCAACCTAAAATCATAGCCACCACGTCTCTATCTCCATCCGTTTCCCTCTATCTATAATAAAAAGTGTAACCCTACTCAGAAAAAATAATGAATGGGCCCTCCAAACAAATTAATGAGGTGCACCCCACCCAAATAGGGATGGGCCCTCCATTTCCTTTTGCCTTCTTTTCTCCACATCCTTTCCGCCCTCCCATCGCCCCAGTCACCCCAACCTACCACCTAATACCATGCAAGAGGCAGAAGGCCACAGACTTTCTCTCCTCCTAAAAGACTGTTCCGTTTAACCCACATTCTTTTACTACTAAACCTTCTTCCCCCTTTCCTATATTTCGCTATCATTATCGGTATCTTCCGCCTCGACTCCGCCATTTGTAATGGTTGCCTTGCGTAATTTGTAAAATCCACCTCACGGCTAAAAGTAAACCGAAAAATAAATAATAAATGTATAGAATCAACCAACAAGTCACAAAAATGATCAAATCATCAGTTTATCCTTGGTCACCATTAAAACAATCCTTGCGATATTACGAAACTATTCTGAATCGTCTAAGAATTGGGCATACGCGATTGACGCATGACCAACTCATGTCTTCCCCTAATGGAGCCCCACCTATATGCTCCAACTGCCGAACACAAATAACAGTCCAACATATTCTCATTGAATGCCTTATTTATAATCGGTATCGAACAATGTGCTTCACTAACCCTACAATGTAAGATATTTTAGCAGAGACCCCAAAATTTTCCCTAAGTTCAGTTTTGACATTTTTGAAATACTGTAATCTCCTCCAAACAATATAACACTAAATTATAGTAACACAAATATATATTAACTCATCACTCTGGCCAGCCCTATGAGAGACTCAAATGGGAGTCAGTGGTCTGGTTAAACTAAATCTTGATGATGATGATGATTATCGGCGAATGTTCACTCTACAGTCGCAGGGGTGGTGGTTAGGGTGTGTCAATTTAGGGGGTGAACTGGCTAAATTGAAAATCGAGTAATTTGGTAGCAATTTATTGTAGTCTTTAAGCATGCAAAACAATATTCTGGCATAAATTTTTTTTTATAATAAGTCCTACCTACATCAAATGGATTTTTAAATGTACATATTTGTGAATTTATAACATAACCAGCGTTTGCACACATGTTACTGTTTCAAGTTTCAAATTATTATATTTTATTATCCGTAGTCTATTTGAAAGTAACCAATGCCTTCATACTCTCTTTGCTTTGGTTTCTTGTCATCAGTAGTCTGCTTGCTATTTGTGCTTTGATGTAACCTTCTCGCCTCTCGTGGCTGTAAACATGGCCCGCTGCTTCTGTGACCATTTTCACACATCTCTCCACACTTTGAGTGTGGGAAGGCCACTTCGGCACCTGCATTGGAGTCTCTTTAAGGTTTCTCAATTCTTGGCTAGTTAGACTTGTTGTCAATGGTGGCTCTAAGACTTCCAAACTCAAGTCAACCAATTCTGACAATTTGGTGGCATTGACGTTTATTGGGGGAACTTTTCTTGAATGAAACGAACAGTCTCCCAACTGGTCGTCATCTATTAGCGTTCCTCTAATCTTTAGAATGACTTCTACAGCCTCGGTTCGGAGATTGGTACATTGACTGCAAAGCATTGCTTGCAAAACTGCTTCTGATCGAGCATACCAAGCGGACCTTCTTGCCACAGGTAACACGATGTCCCTCACTACCTTCCTCTGTGTTCTTACTAGCTGCAATTGAAACAAAAGGTGATTGGGCCCATCCACCCACATAGGATTAAGTTTCACACTAAACCACTGGGGAAGATAAACTCCAATAATAAATTCAACAATTAACCTCAAATTCTTCAGCACTTTGCCCTTCAATTCGTGTTTGGAAATCCAAATCCTGCAGAAACGAAGAGCTGTAGTTAACCAACGGCTGTGACTGACAGGTCCAATCTCCAAGAGAGCCAATGACTGAGGCACTTCTCCTGATCTTATTGCTTGGGCAATACGATAAGCATAGGATTGATCTGTGCTGAGATCTTTGATGACTCCTTCAGACAACGCCGGAAGGGGAGGGCCAACTTCGACCTTTGGAAAGGTTGTATTTATTTCTAGTTGTGTTGCTTCATCCAGCATGATGCCAAGGGGACCTGACCACTTGTTGTTGCTCTTTGTAGGACCATCAAGTTCCTGGATGAGATGACGAAGAGGTAGCTCGCCTGTATGTAAATCACATACAATCCAAACAAGTCTTCTTCCTAGTTTTTTCTCTAAATGCGTCATTACACCCCCCTGCCATCCGGTGTTCACTGCAGTTGAATCTCCACCAACAGCCTGCAGTGAACTGCCAAGTCCTCTCTCCTGAACCCAACATAAAATATGATCAGCAATGACCTCTGCATGTTTCTTCCCTTCTACTTCAGTTTCGGGAGCAAAGTGAAACAAAAACCGACCACCAGGCTCAGAACAGACAGAGTAGTGTTCTTCTTTGATGAGACCTGGAAACTTTCTGTTCACTCCCTCTACTTCTAGCAAAACTTTTGTGTCATCTATTCTTCCATCAAACAAAAGACAGGAGAGCCCTCCCTCGCTTAAATCTTTTTCATGCTGATCAGATATTTCCTTCATTATTTTTTCTTGTGCTCTTCTAATTTTATTATGATCTATCACCAAAGATACATCCTCTCGGCTGATGAGGCCTGCATCTATCCAAGCGGCAGTTGCAATTTCTGCAGCCTCACGAAGTCCAGCATGGTGGCGAATACTAGCTAAAGCAATGTTTGAAATATTTCTTGTGTTGTATTTCATTTTCTTTGGTAAAGGTTCAGATGGCTCTTTGGAACTATCATCTGATGTTGCTTCCTGTTCATCAGAAGAACTATCAAAGAAGTGATAAACATCTTGACACAGCTCTTCCTCTCTTTGGATGGCTTCTTCACTCTTCATTTTCTTCTTTTGTTCCCTCTCTCGGATTTGTTCTCTCTTCTTGGCATTAGCAATCTGCTTCTTTGTTTCTGAATAATCTATTGAACCCATTTGCATACTTCCTTGGCCTTCTGCCTTTGTCCTCTGTGCCTTTATAAATTCAAGCTCTAAAACAGGGATCTTCTTTTCACGAGGACAACCACAATCAATGTGGGAATTATTTTCTCTCTTACCTGAGTGAGAACAGTTGGATTCAGAACATAATTGTATGGAGCACTTGCAGGTCAAAATGTCAAACAGAGTATCAAGTGTGTGCAGAAATTCATTTTTCCTGGCCAAGTTTCCTTTACCAAGTGATGTTTCAACTGCTTTGTGCCATAATTTCGTTAGTTTTAGCTCAATAGTTCGACACTGATTAATCACAGGTGGTTTGAATAGTGCATTAGCTTTTGTCCATTGATGCAGAAGAGGGACTATCATGTCATTTATGAGTTCTTTATCTGTATAGTTCCTTCTGTCCTTTGCATTTTTTTCTCGAAGGAGTAACCCTAATCTTAGCATGTCTCTCACTGTTGGAAGTTCTGATACAGGAAGCTCCTTCCCTTTACCAACTAGCAGGCTCAAGTGGGTTGACAACTGACTTCTTGTCTTCAATTTTGACATCTTCACACTATCTGACAAATAGAAAAATATTTCAATGTTTCATAATTCAATTGTTGTTTCAAAAAATATCAATTTGTTTATCAAAAATGCTGTAACAGAAATAACATAATAATTTCTTAGAACATAATGTTTTATACAATGATATAAGTAACTGCGACAATCAATATGCCCTACTTACAATAATTAAAATGTAGAATTCGTCTGGTAGAGTAGGTGCAAGTGCAATGAGAGCAAACCACCGTCTATGATATCTAGAAGGAGAGTGAGCCGGGCGCCTTATCCTCACGCTTGGTACAAGTCAAAACAAGAATTAAACTGTTCATGTTCTGACATGCATATTGTACACAAGCTATAGAACCATAAAATACTCCATAATCCATATGCTTACATGAGATTAGTTAATATCAAGTGAATAATTCTAATCAAGTCTCATTAATTTGTTGAAATACTGATATTTGAAACTTTAAGGTATAATTGATGTAGGTGAGGGTTATTTCAATTCATTTTTGTTTGCTAATCTCAAGTTTAGACATAAAGAGGCACAATATTTTGACTACCAAATTTGATTTTTAACATGTTGACAAAATTGACACACCCTAGTGGTGGTGGAGGTTTGGCGGGGGGGGGGGGGGATCCACTTGCAGTTTACTATAAATACATGAAATAGGAAAGGTTTCTTGGGCAGTTAATCCAAAAAGATTTACCAAAACGTTATGTCAGAGTAATAATACTTAACCTAGGTGTTACTAATACCATTAATTTACTCTAGTATATAAAAGCCTGCATCAGTTACCACAACATAATATTATTCTGACATTTCAGATATGCCTGCAGGACGAGCAAATTCGTCGGCAGTGATTGCTGAGCCAGGCCAGATCATCGGGATGTGGAGAGCCGGGGCAACTGTGCTAAACATTGCTCTCGAAGTGGCGAGGAGCACCAAGATGATTAGGAGGTGGTTCCGCCGATGGGAGGAAGAGGGCTCAGCGGAGACGAAACCTCGAAGCGGGAGGCCACGAGTAACGTCGGCACGGATGGACGCCATGACCGTGGCAGCTGCAACGGCATATCCAATGCGAACATCAGTGGCGCATACAAGAAATCTGGGCCTCAACTGCCATCACATGACGACGAGACGCCGACTTCATGAAATCAGGATCGACTGCCATATTTCAGCTCACAAAAGATGGCTAACACCTACTCACAAGGAGTGTCGACTCTGCTTTGCATTGGAACACCTTCCACTTAGAGAAGAATACTGGAGAACCGTTACATTTACCGAGGAAACGGTGTTCAGGTCAGTGGGAGCCGAAGCAAGGCAGTGCTGGCGGCCCCCCCCCACACACGCTACCATGAGAAACACATTCAACAACGCTCAGTGAGTGGTATGGTGTCAGTGTCATTCTGGGGGTGGATGTGGGCACATGGGCCAGGTGAACTGGTCAAGTTCAATGGCCGTTTCACTGGTGAGCAGTATGTAGACATCCTGGAGCAAGTGCTAATTTCTACAGTCAGGGCTATGGCAGTTCCAGCCCCCCACACTATCAGGCTGGTTCATGACATCAGTCCCATTCATACCAGCAACATAGTGAAGGACTACCTCCAGGATCACCCTGAAATTGAGGTCATCGACTGGCCAACACTAGGATGTGATATTAATCTGATTGAACATATTTGGGCCATGATGAAACGTGATTGGGATATTGAGGAGCTTCGAACCTGTGCAGCAATAGAGACCAAAGATTACGACGTGTGGGAGAGTGTACGTCGACGACCAGAGGTGTGCCTGTAGCTAGTCGACTCCATCCCTAATCGCCATGATGAAGTACTGAATGCAATGGGTGGCTGGACCAAATACTAAGATGTGTGTATTGATGTATTGTTTGTATATTAGTATTGTTTGTAAATACAATTAATATATATTAACTCACCTACAGTGTTATCTTAAATCCATGTCCTTAATGATGTCTTAAATTATATCGCATGAAAATTCATAACAAAATAACTTAACAGTCACAAATTATGTATTGTGTGGTATACAATGATCTGTATGACACGTCGTGGAATGTGTTGTCTTATAACACAACTATAATTATATAGTTAATTGCGGAGGTTTTATTAGCTATTTTAAATGTTACGGGACCTCCATCTCAGATATTGCAAGGTGTTGAGATGGATCTGGTACAAGCTTTTGACAGTGTGAAGGACTGCATGGATGTGTTGCAAATGTACAGAAATGATGATACGTATAGAAGATTATTTGAGAATTCAGAACAAAACTGTGGGAGAGAAATTAAGGCCCCAAGAAGTGTCGGGCGACAACAGAGCCGGTCTAATCCCCCAGGTGATGACACATACTCCTATTACAGGCGAGCTGTGTTTTTGCCTTACATTGACACAGTTATGCTGCAACTGAAAGACCATTTCACTTCAAAGCAAAGTTCATGGCAGAAGCTCTGCAACCTGATACCTTCTATTTGTGTAAGTAGAATGTTCTCAGAAGTAAGTGAGGCAGTTGTGATTTACAGTAAGTTACTTGATGGTAGCATGGAGGAGGTACAAGCAGAATTTTCAAGATGGCAGAACACTTGGAAAAGTCGTGAATAGAAAGACAGACCAAAAACGGCTGTTGCCTCACTAAAAGTTTGCAGAGAATTTGGCACATGGCAAAACATCCAAACTGTGATACATATTCTTGCGACACTTCCTGTGACAACTGTTGATACTCGCTGTGTGGGAGCGGGAATTCGACAATGTGTCCGTGAATATCGGATGTCACCTTAAGCATTGCCACCCAAGGTTTCTTCTCATCCCCGACGGCATAAATTGTAAATATTCCGTGTGTTCACCGGCGTTCTCCAAGTGAGTGGTGACCCATTGCTGGGTTAGTGGTGGGATAATGAGGGGGCTCGGCGCTAAGGTCAGTGTCGTTAGGCCTGCTTTGACAGGGGTGGTCCCGAGACTATCGCCCCTATGGGGCTGAGAGTGCTGCCCATGCGGTCGCCCCCACCCCCACCTCCACCATAGTAACGGACACTTAATGTAGGGTCTCGACGAACCAAGTGAGGATGGTCTGAGGTGTTGTGCCGTCAGAAAAACAGAGTTACTATTAAGAACAAGTGAAGTGTAATAAAAGTGCTTATAAACTGAGAATACACCTGTTACCTTACACCACACTCCCTCCGCTCCCAGGAGGCCCTCCTACCCTCGCACCTCCCAACCACCGCTGACTTCCTAGGAGTGCCAAGCAGTCCTCGGCCCTCTGACGTAGGCATATAAGTCGAGCCCTGTAACTCCACCATGTCTGAGTTGACTGGAGACACAGCTGCTCGCTTTAACTCTCCTGATGCACTGAGTGAGCCAGGCGACTGTGGTGTTGACCTTGACACCAACGGAGAAGATGGCTTTCAACTAGTTCAGTCCAGGAACAAGCGGAAGGCCGAAAAGGCAGAAAGACTCAGAGACAATCAACTACAACCACAACCCCCCATGAGAGTAAGATTGTACTTCCCTGGAGGTACATCACCTGAAGACAAGTATCTCTGGCTGAACGATGCGGAAGACAAATATCCTGAGGCTGAGTTTCAGTTCAGAGTCGGTACACAAGATCATGTTCTGATTAGAAACGACCCAGCAGTCATACAGGATCTCCTCACCAATAGCATAAGGGGAATAACCATGGAACAATCATCCCAACCATCGAGCAAGAAGACCATAATAATCATAGGGCTCGACCAGTACCAGACCCCTACACTACTAGAAGCCCATCCCTACATCAGAAGGACGAAGCGACTCAGGGGCAAGAATGCAGTCATTGCAGACTGGGTCGGCTCGGAAGACCCACCCAGGACCATTCGAGTCCGTGGTGCCTATCGGACTCTGAAGGTAACTCTCTATCAGCCCCCTAACCGGAGGTGTTACAACTGTCAGCACTGGGGCCATGTGGCCCGGTTATGCCCCTCGACTAAGCCGTGGTGTGGTCTCTGCTCAAGGCAACATGCAACACAGGTTTGCAGAGATACAGTTGCTCAAGGGGGTGTCATCCAACAGAAGTGTATTAACTGCAAAACAGTTGGAGTTCCTGTATGGCACCCTAACTGTTCTAGAGCTCCTACACCCCTTCAGCGCCCAGACCCGCCACCCAGGCAGGTCTCAAGAAACACTAATGCTGCTAGGGTACTCCCTACGGCCAACCCCTGGCCTGCCCTCCCCACCAAAGCTCCAGGATCATCACCAGCAGTCATCGAAAGATCAGCATGGGGCAACACAGACGTACCGACACAACAGGTAGCTGCCAACACACTCCATGAACACGCACATCGTGAAGAGATCAATGATTTGAAAAATGAAATTAAAGAACTCAAAGCTCAGGTTACAGCTCAAGCTCAAGCTCAAACTGAAATGTTTAGGAGCCTCTGTGATACACTAAAGGAAAAAAACACCACCAACACAGTGCAGCAACTTCGGAAAAATTACAGTCAAACTGAAGACATTCAGATGTCAGTACCAGATGTGGAAACTCAAGACCCACCAGGAACTAGTGTCCACGCAGAGGAAAATAGTGATACTGGTAACAGTTCTACTGATGCCTCTGTGGACATGGTCAGTGAAGATGAACAAGCACAAACAGAAAATGGTGGTGATGTCGAGTGTAACCAAAGTGAGTTGTTGTCTGCCACTGAAATACAACAATTGTTGAGCCGTACATGCTCCAGAAATGTTTCCAAAAGGTTAACTGGCCTACTGCCTGCCGAAGGGACAGGCAGCGCAGAAAAGAACAGTATCATACAGTGCCTTTTGCTTCTTTCCAAATACATTTCATAATGGCCAGTGTTAATACCAGACAAAATTCCAAATACATTTCATAATGGCCAATGTTAATACCAGACAAAGATACAGAGCGGTGAAGGTGATGAGTTGGAACATCTCATCCCTTAGAAAACGATACCCTGACCTACACCACAAAGTTGTGACTGAGGACATCGATATTGTGTGTCTGCAGGAGTGTCTCACACCTAATGGTAAGCCCCCACCCAGTCTGCCCAATTATGTGTATTATGATCCTAGTTCTACTCACACATGTTTGATGTATGTTAAGAAGTCACTCCCGCATGTACCTCTTGTATCCAAAAAGACTACCAACCTTCAGTACCATGGGATCACTATCCACCTGGGCAACTCCACACTCAACGTGCTAAACGCCTATGCTCCCTCAGATCAGCTTCAATACACAGATCTCCCAGACTTTTTACACACTGAGCCCACTGTCCTAATGGGTGACCTGAATACTAGACACAAGAAATTAGGTGACTCCACCACTAACACCAATGGTAGGAGACTTATCTCACTTCTCAGCGCATATGAAGATGTTCAAATTATAGGTAATAATGAACCAACACACATCTATGGCGGGGGTCTAGACAAATGTATTGGCTTTAATCTATCATACACAACTCATAGCTCTGATGTTGTCACTGATCTTATGTCTGACCACAGCCCAATCCAAGCTAGTATACATGTAGCCAATGACACCCCCACTGGTGGTAAACTCAACAGACGTAGAATCACAGTCAAGCAAGAACATGAAAGCCAGTTCATAGACTTCATCCATGACTGGTACAAGGACTACAAGCCTGACAATTACCAAAGTTTCCATGACGATCTGATAGATAGGACTTATGTATACTTCACCAACAATGCCTCCACCAAAAAAAGGAGAAAACGTGGTCAGCATAATGGGAACAGGCAACAGCAGTGCTATAATGACCCTGAGCTGAAAAAACTCAGGGCTAGGGTCAGGAGGGTGGGTAAGGGTTACAGACAATTTAGAACACCTCAAATGTTACAATTGTATCAAGCTTCCCTTGCTGCTGTCAGGGAACGTGTAAACGAACTCAGACAAAATGCATGGGAGACATATGTCAACAGCCTGAACCAACACACATCCCTCAGCAAAGCCTGGAAAGACATAAACATAATCAGAGGTAAAAACAGAAGACACGTCTCCCATCCAAACCCTCTGCAAAAGTCGAATGAGCTAATAACAAAGTGGGCTCATGTGTCGAGCTATGACATGTTACCAGCTGGGACTCGGGGACTCCTTGATGCGAAGTCTGTAGAGAGAAGTAATCTTATTAGCTTTATGCTGGGCAAACAGCACGATGAGTGTGATGTTCCATATACTGAGTGGGAGCTTGACGCCGCCCTCGCCAGGGGTAGGTCTACTTCCCCTGGAGAGGACGGGGTCACCTACAACATCATTAGACTACTAAGGCGCGTGCCAGGCAATCCATTGTTGGTATTGTACAATATGAGTCATGCCGAGGGCCAACTACCCACATCATGGACCAGCAGTATTGTTGTACCAATACCGAAACCAGGACAGCCTGATGCCTTTCGTCCCATATCACTAACCAGCTGCCTGTGTAAAACCTTTGAGAGGATGGTTCTTGGCAGACTCTTATATAGAATCAGAGAACACATGTCTCCTAACATAAATGGCTTCACCCATGGTAAAGGTGTACATAATTGCATCACCACATTCCTAACTGTGCATGGTGATGAAAGGCACAGATACACCACATTTCTTGACCTAAAAGCTGCATTTGATATTGCCAATAGGCAACTGATATTGTACGAACTAGCCAAAATGGATATAGGAGGTAGGCTGTTACACTGGATAAGTGGTTACCTAACCAACAGAAGGGCTGCTGCACTGTTTCAGGGTTACAAAAGTGAAGTTAAAGATATGCAACTTGGTACCCCTCAAGGTGGAGTACTTAGCCCCACTTTGTTCAATGTTCTTATGAATGCATTATTAAATTTAATACCAGACAACCCCAGCAATATCTCAATCAGCTATGCTGACGATATTCTTATACATACTAAAACTCATCGTGAAATGCAAACCACCCTGAACCATGTATACGCAGCCTGTGAACACCTCGGTCTTATTATCTCCACTGACAAAACTAAGGTGTTCAACAAACAAGCTGGGAACCGCAAACGCGGCCCCGCCAAGTTCAAGATAGGTAACAACACTATTGACTATGTTTCTTCTTTTAAATATCTTGGTGTTTCCGTCCCTTGTACCCTACCTGCCATACAACAGCTAACCCGCCAATGTACTGACAGACTGAGACCTCTTAGAAGTGTAGCGGGGTACAGCCCGCACTATGGTGCTAATATTAGAATTGTTAAAACAATGTACCTAGGCTATATAAGATCTCTGATAGATTACCACGCACCAGCCCTGGTCATTCGTGACGGGAAAGGCGTTGACAAGCTCGAGAAAATGCAAAATAAAGCCCTCAGAATTATCCTAGGATGTCCCATGAGCACTAAAGTACTTAATATGAGGAAAGAACTAGGTATACCCAGTGTTAAAGATAGAATAATTGAAGTCAACCTCATGATAGCCCTGAGGCTTCTGCGTGGTGATCCTGATAACATTGTTTCCTTAAAATTGCTAGAATGTATGAACCATGGGACTACTGAGTCTAAATGGATCCAAACTACAGCTACACATATGAAGATATTTGGACTAGACCACCTGTACAAAGTTGAGACACAACAGCGCTTCCTGCCACCCTGGCGGACAGTTCCCTTCGATATCACAATACCGACGCATCCGCCTAAAAAATTAATTATACAAAGCATTTATCTCCAACACACTGCCAAATTGAGAGCTCTTGAACACATACACACTCTACAGACTGATGATAATATCACACAGACCATCTACACTGATGGGTCTCTAAACACCGCCTGTGGGAGGGCTGGAAGTGCTATTGTTGTGACTCAACCTGACGGTAATATAATTGAGAAAGGAGTTAGAATTAACAACTGGGCATCCACTCTACAAACTGAATTAGTTGCCATACTCACAGCTATTAAATTCATTGAAACCACTGTTACTGACAGTCTCATCATCACTGACTCTCTATCCTCACTACTTGCCCTTGGTACCCTCGACTCAGGTTGTCACGCTCTTGTCTCTGAAGCCAGACACAAATATGCGTGCCTTGTTGACCGGGGTGTCAGGGTCAAACTGTTGTGGATCCCCTCTCACATAGGCCTCATAAAACATGACAGAGTTGATGCCCTCGCCAAACTCGCGTCTAACAAAGACACCGTTGAATACAATTTGGGTCTGTCAAAAAGAACCCTTAAAACTGTAATTAGGAAAGAACTTATTGATGAGTTTGACGCAAGTAGACAAGTGCAAACAGGCACTAGTCAATCCATAGTTTACCATGATGAGATGTATCAAGTGAAACATGTATATGGAGCAAGTAACAAGATCACTAGATTACAAGATGTTGTAACCGCTAGATTAAGGTTAGGATATAAGTACCTTTGGCAGTATGTTCCTCAAGCAGATGTAAACAAAACTAAATGTAAAGTGTGTGGCCATACATATGGCCACACACTTGAACACTACGTCCTCGACTGTGTGAAGATAGAACCTTTTAGGGACAGGTCCAAGCACACTGTGTGTGAAATGGCACAACACTTCATCTCTAATGGCAAGATAGCCGACATATTAAGATTGTATCCACTTTTTTGCACTTAGTATCTATGTCAGTTCTCATGTACAGAACCAAATACGCAATGTGCTTGAATACCTCCCACGTAAATGTGAATAACAAAGTGTGAGGCCAGACATACTGCCTCACACGCCTGTTCTCACGCATTTGTGAATAAGTTACCCTTTATGTATAGAACTAAACAAATAATGTAAATGAAATACTGTGTAACTTTCAGTGCCATAATATCCTGACAACCGGGGTTAATTATTATGACCCTTTGTAAACCCTACTCTGTAATCCTTTTGCGCTACCGCTCACAGGATAAGTGTGGGGTGCACAATAAAGTAGCCGCTGCAAGCGGCAAAATCAAATCAAAATCAATGTTGCAAGTGAATGCTCATTCAGCTGCCTAAAGTATAGTACCTGAAGTCGTATTTGCGTTCCACTATGTCAGAACAAAGACTAAATGGATTACTTTTACTGTATGTCCACAAAGTTATGGAACTGAATTGCGATGAGGTCATCAATGAACTTGGCCGTAAAAAACAGATTACTTGACTTTAAACGTCACAAGTAAGCTGATACTATATTTTCACTCTCTCTCTCTCTCTAATCTATGTATCTATCTATCTCTCTATTAACTCCATTGCCAAGTACTTAATTTTGCAACAATCCTAGAAGAGAAAAATTTGTTTTCTTTTTAACATGCAAGAATATTTTTTTGCTTAGGAACTTTCGTGTTCTTTGAAAACATTGTCTGTACACTGCATCATTTGTTTTATAACAGTTTCCAAAAATAAAACTGTAAATTAAACCTACTGTATATCTGCTTATTTTACTGTTATGTAAATAAAATATGTTGGCTAAATGAGTGATGGAGAGATAATAACGGCACTCCTTTACAAAGCCTTATCTTGAGACTCATGAGACTTACCCCCTCCTTTCCATGAACATATATACGTCAATGCTCTTAGAGAAGCTACAAAACTGCCATTACAGATAAAGCCGGATTTCTCTCAGTAATTCTACACACACACGTGTGTGTTGGTGTTGGTGTGGGGATTAGTGGATGACATCATTATGACAGGACCTCATGTTTAATAAGGTCACCCTGTATATTTAAGCCTCTCTCTGTCCATGCAATCCAGTTGCCTCTGAAGACGTCTTGAATAAAGACGAAAGCTAAGGTGCTCCGTTATTTCCCTTTTCCCGTGTGATTTTATCAAGATTTATCTTATCCACGTTTTCATTGTGGATCTACATGAAATATATATATATATATAATATAAATATATATATATATATATATATATATATATATATATATATATATATATATATATATATATATATATATATATGTATATATATATATATATATATATATATATATATATATATATATATATATATATATATATATATGTGTGTGTGTGTGTGTGATATAAAAACTCACTATCACAACGGGCCTCATTATCCCTTAATCGCCAAGACTCGAACCCTCGACCTTATGCGTGTGACCAGGATTACTACCACCTTGCCACAAGGACACTAAAAGCAATCCAAGACTTTGTTATATATCACACAAACCCTGTTCATCGAGCTGATGGCGCCGTTAACCTCCAATAGGGATTGCCCACGCCATTTATGTGGTGGGAGTAGCATTTTACGGAATCCAGCTTTGTGGCAAGGTGACCAAGGTCACACACATAAGGTCGAGGGTTTAAGTCCTGGCTGGTGAGGTCGTTGTTCTATGTTGATGTCCTCGTGCTATATGGACTAAATGATATATATATATATATATTTATATATATATATATATATATATATATATATATATTTATATATATATAAATATATATATATATATATATATAATCAACGACCTCACCAGCAAGGAATCGAACCCTCGACCTACTGGGTGTGACTAGGGAACGCTTACCGGCTAGGCCACAAGGACACTAAAAGCAGTTCTAGACTCGTTATATTTCACACAAAGCCTGTTCATCGAGCTGATGGCGCCGTGAACCTCATTGGGAAACTGCCCGTGCCTCGTATGTGGTGTCAGTAGCATTTTACCGAATCCAGCTGGTATGAAACGCGAGGTACATATATATACTTCATTTTTAGTCCATTTAACACGCGGACTTTGAACATACAATCAACGACCTCACCAGCAAGGAATCGAACCCTCGACCTACTGGGTGTGACTAGGGAACGCTTACCGGCTAGGCCACAAGGACACTAAAAGCAGTTCTAGACTCGTTATATTTCACACAAAGCCTGTTCATCGAGCTGATGGCGCCGTGAACCTCATTGGGAAACTGCCCGTGCCTCGTATGTGGTGTCAGTAGCATTTTACCGAATCCAGCTGGTATGAAACGCGAGGTACATATATATACTTCATTTTTAGTCCATTTAACACGCGGACTTTGAACATACAATCAACGACCTCACCAGCAAGGAATCGAACCCTCGACCTACTGGGTGTGACTAGGGAACGCTTACCGGCTAGGCCACAAGGACACTAAAAGCAGTTCTAGACTCGTTATATTTCACACAAAGCCTGTTCATCGAGCTGATGGCGCCGTGAACCTCATTGGGAAACTGCCCGTGCCTCGTATGTGGTGTCAGTAGCATTTTACCGAATCCAGCTGGTATGAAACGCGAGGTACATATATATACTTCATTTTTAGTCCATTTAACACGCGGACTTTGAACATACAATCAACGACCTCACCAGCAAGGAATCGAACCCTCGACCTACTGGGTGTGACTAGGGAACGCTTACCGGCTAGGCCACAAGGACACTAAAAGCAGTTCTAGACTCGTTATATTTCACACAAAGCCTGTTCATCGAGCTGATGGCGCCGTGAACCTCATTGGGAAACTGCCCGTGCCTCGTATGTGGTGTCAGTAGCATTTTACCGAATCCAGCTGGTATGAAACGCGAGGTACATATATATACTTCATTTTTAGTCCATTTAACACGCGGACTTTGAACATACAATCAACGACCTCACCAGCAAGGAATCGAACCCTCGACCTACTGGGTGTGACTAGGGAACGCTTACCGGCTAGGCCACAAGGACACTAAAAGCAGTTCTAGACTCGTTATATTTCACACAAAGCCTGTTCATCGAGCTGATGGCGCCGTGAACCTCATTGGGAAACTGCCCGTGCCTCGTATGTGGTGTCAGTAGCATTTTACCGAATCCAGCTGGTATGAAACGCGAGGTACATATATATACTTCATTTTTAGTCCATGAAGTATATATTTGTTTAACAGTGCATGAGTTTTTAAATGCCACATTGACGTTCCAAGATTTTAGCTGTGCCGGAATGTGTGAGAAATTTTTGTGAAATGGTAATATTAAGATATTCTTATGGTCATGGGTGGACTTGGGATCAGTTCTATAAAAAGTTTTCTTAGTAATGTTTAAGCATTTGTCTATGAAAGATCTAGGGTATTTAAGGTTTGAGCCAATATTATATATATATTTGTATTCCTCATCGATGAATTCCGGACTGCAAATTCTCAAGGCACGTAAAAACATTGTTGTAAATACTGACTGTTTGACTTTATTATGGTGGGCAGAATAATAATGAATGTATGAACACACATTGGTTGGTTTTCTATAAATACTGAACTTAAAAGTGTTACCTATTCTGTGTATCAGACAGTCTAGGAATGGCAATTTACAGTCTTGCTCTAATTCCACAGTGAATTTGATCGAGGGGGCTAAGTTGTTAAGTTGGGGTAGGAAAACTTTTAGGTCCTCATTACATGGCCAGAGACATAATACATCACCAACATATCTAAACCAGACTGCTGAGGGTGGTAAAATATTACCATTTCCTCAGTGACTGATATAATTTTGTTGAGTGCCCTTAAGGCCTATTCATTGCAGAGTATTTAATTTCTCATTTTTATTACCATTTCCTCAGTGACTGATATAATTTTGTTGAGTGCCCTTAAGGCCGGTTCATTGTGCAAGCAACATTTCTTAATACTCCAAATTTATTGTTGCCTGAGTTTCTAATAATTTCTAGATCCTGTATAACTTTTATTCCCCAGAGTAGTGTTTAAGTTCAAATTAAGAGGTGCGCATATTGGTGTACCATTATTGGATTGTGTTTGTAGTGTTGGAGGGAATATAAGTGTCTAAATTTAACAGTGTGTCTCATTCATCCCAGTCACAGACGCTATCCTTCCACGGGTCACGGACAATTTAGTTGTTAGTAGATTTAAGTGTTCTTGTGCTGGTTCGGGATTTTTCTCAAAGGGGCGCTTCCACTGCCATTACCATCTATTAATTTTAAATAAACCCCAAGTCAAGTGAGAAATTAAAGTCCAGTAAATTCCGACAGGTTACAAATGGTAGCAGAGCGTAGTTCTATTTATTTCGTGACTGATAGTTCTGTGGTTGGGATAATGACCATAATCATGGAGTGGATGGAAACGGTAGAGAGTGTGACCCCAACTCTACTCATGCTCGCCGTGGGAATGGGGTTGTTGTGGTTGACGGTGCAGTTGAGAGAAGAGTTCGTGGAACGTATTGGGAAGCTAGAGGGGAAAATCCGGGGTGAGTGCCAGGAACGATTGGAACAGTTAGAAGGGAAGATCAATGGGGAATGTCAGGCATGGGTGAACCAAATCAGGGGGGAGTATGGAGTATATGTACAACAGTTAAGGGGGGAGTACCACACACAATTGCAACAGTTAGAGACGGAACACCAACAACACCTAGCTCTGGTGGGGGATGCACTAGATAGGGTAAAGACACAGTATAAAATACGGCATGATGAGACAATGTGGGAGATGAGGAGACACAATAGTAGAGAGGGAGCTAGTCTCGGGGCCGGGTTGACCATGTCTAAGTTCGACGGTAGGCCAGGAATAGAGGTAGGAAAGTGGTTAAGAGAGGTTGAGCGAACCCTCAAGCTGCTAGACGGAGAAGAAGTCAGTCGAATCCAATTCATAATAAGGCATCTTGCGGGGCTTGCGGCAGATCGCGTATACAATGCACGCAGAGACTGGGAAACCGTAGATGAATTAACTTGTTATTTGAAGCAGCAATACGGCGGGCAGACGGCCACGTACGACGCCATTCAGAAGGTGATGACGCGGAAACAAGGGAGCAATGAAACGCTTCTTGAATATTATGATGCTATGCTAGATTTAAACGATGAGTTGAACCACCATGATCATAAATATGGCAAGGCCCTGTTGGGAGATGCAATCACTCGGGGGCTCAAGGAGGAACAAAGCCGTTTGTGGTTAGTGGATGAGATCAAGAAGTATCCTCACCATAGTCTAGACGAGTGGATCACGGGGCTGAGAGAGGCGTAACAAAAACGAGAGGCTTTGAGGGAGGTACCGCTGACTAAAGGAAGAGAGAACGAGCCGCAGACTGGAGGCTCGATTCCCCCGAGGTGCTATGCGTGTGGACAAGAGGGCCACTTCAGTTTCAATTGCACGAACGGGTCCAGACCAGGAGAGAGTTTCCCAAGGGGATACGTGGCCAATGGCCAGTATCGAGTTGGAAATAACAATCGGAACTGGTGGTCGGGAAATGGCCAAGGCCAGGCAGTTCCCGCCAACCGTTCCTGGCCTCACCAATAGATTCCACCGGCGATGTTATGAGTCAAGAGAGAGCGGACCCATGGTCAAGCATGGTTCGCATGACAAATTTAATCACAACAGAAGGTACCTTAAGGCTGAAAGCAGAGTGTCCTAAGGTCTCGGTGCTGGTAGCGGGTCGTGAAATGTGGGGTTTAGCAGATACTGGGGCAGAAGTGTCGCTAATTGATGAACTTTTCTACCGTCGGGAGCTGGAGCCTGCAGGCGTGGTGTTGCAGCCCACTCGAATAAGGGTAAAAGGGGCGTCAGGGTTTCCAGTGCCGTGTGTGGGGTGTATTCGGGTCACTATGGTAGTATGTGGGGTGGAAGTCACTGATGTGGGGATGTTGGTTTGTCCAGGGATTGAGACCCAGGGTAAGGGGCAATCTCATGTCGGGTTGTTGGGGATGAATGTGCTGGGGGAGGTTGCGGAGATCTGGCCGCACATGTATCACTTGTGCAGGGAAGCCAGGAGCACCGCTCAGTGGGAAAATTGCTTGCATGAGGTTAGGCAGTTATGTGCAATAGAGGCCATCAGCCTGGGGTATTGTATGACAGAGAGGAAGGAAAGACCAACCATTCCTCCCCGGAGTACTCGGTTGCTGTCAGTATGTGTTCCCTCATTAAGCCAGGTAGCTAACAAAGAAGTAGTGATTGAACCTCTAACAATAGAGGATGAAGGTTGGATGCCTGAGGGTGTGATAGTGTTGCCGACAGCTGTAAGAGTGGTGAGAGGCATGACCCAGGTGTTGGTGGCAAATCTGTCTGATAGTCGTACGAGCTTGAGGGGCAATTGGCGGATTGGGAAAGTGGCTTCGGGGACGGAAGTCGAGGAAGACATCAGTGAAGAGGTGCATGTGAGGACAGTGCAACCGGATGCCCGTACGGAGGTCAAAGTGCACACGGAGGAAATGAATGAGGGACAAGAGAGTGCAGTTAGGTGTTTAATAGAAGAGTTTAGTGATATTTTTGAAGAAGAGGGCCAGCCCATAGGAAAGGCTATTGGGGTTCAGCATGAGATCCCAGTGACCACAGACAGGCCAGTTAGGGTGCCATATCGGAGGATCCCTCCAAACCAGGTACCAGAGGTGAAGCAGCACATTAGCCAGCTGTTAGATCAGGGAGTAATTCAGCATAGTGAGAGTCCGTACTCTGCCGCCATTGTAGTAGTGAGGAAAAAGGACGGGACGCTGAGGTTGTGCATTGACTATCGTGACTTAAATAAGGTCACGATACGCGATGCGTTTCCTCTGCCTAGGATAAATGAAACTCTAGAATCTCTGACGGGGGCCCAGTTTTTCTCAACGTTTGACCTGGCGGCGGGATATCACCAGATAGAAGTAAAACCTTCAGACCGTCCAAAGACTGCCTTCAGCACAAGCTTCGGACACTTTGAGTACAGGCGACTGCCTATGGGATTGTCAAATAGTCCGGGAACCTTTCAGAGATACATGGAGCGGATTTTAGGGGATAAGATCTTCTCCTCGTTGCTTGTATACCTTGATGATGTGATGGTGTTTTCAAGTACAATAGATCAACATATAGTCAGATTGAGGGAATTATTTTGCAGGATGAGGGAGAATAACTTAAGATTTAAACCTAAAAAGTGTGAAATAATGGCTTCAAAAGTAAGTTATTTAGGATATCAGGTGTCAGCTGAAGGCATCACAGCTGATCCTGAGAAGATTAGGGTAATAAGAGATTGGCCAGTCCCTCAGACGGTGAAAGATGTGCGGTCTTTTGTAGGGTTCACATCATTTTACAGGAAATTTGTTAAAGGGTTTGCCCAAATAGCTGCTCCACTGCATGCGTTGATGCATGGGAAATCTAAGGATCGGGTAGATAGTGAATGGAGAGAGGAGCAGCAACAGGCTTTTGAGAAACTGAAAGACAAGGTGACGCAGACACCAGTGTTGGCTTGCCCAGATTTCACTCAGGAGTTTATATTAGAAACAGATGCAAGTTTTCGTGGGCTAGGTGCGGTGCTGTCCCAGCGGAAGGATGGCAGGCTGCATCCGGTGTGCTATGCGAGTCGGGGCCTGAGGAAATCAGAACGTAACATGAACAACTATAGTTCTCGTAAGTTAGAGATGTTAGCACTCAAATGGGCAGTAGTGGATAAATTCAGGGATTATTTGGCAGGGAAACATTTCACAGTCTATACAGATAACAACCCACTCAGTCACCGGGAGAAGGCTAAACTAGGTGCCGTGGAAAGTAGGTGGAATGCGGATCTCGAGCAGTTTAACTTTACTATAGAGTACAAGCCGGGGAAGAACAACATTGTGGCGGATACGCTATCTAGAATCCCGGCGGAACAGGAGGAAGATAGTGAAGAAGAGTATACAGCGATGCATGTACTAGAGGAGAACGGGGCAGGAAGGAAGGAACTGTGGACGATGGATGGGCTGCGTAAGGAGCAAGAAGGCATGGACTATATGACAAAACTGCGAAGATGGTTGGTGGGAGAGCTGCCGGAGGATGAGGTACAGGTAGAGCTCCAAAATGATGATTTCCGCAAGATGTACCGAGCTAGGAAATCCCTGATAGTAAGAGAAGATGTTGTTTGGCATAGAAGACCCGAAGGGAAGAATCTATGGAGGGAGGTGCCAGTGTTAACTCCAAACTTGCAGGAGGCTTTGACTAGAGCCTGCCACGACGAGTTTGGCCATCAGGGGCGAGATCGCACCCTGTCGCTGGTGCAGGAGCGAGGGTTCTGGTCAGGCATGGGAGAAACAGTGCGAGACTACATAGCCAGCTGCGAGAGGTGTGGAGTGGCAAAAGATGAAGTGCCGAAACCCCAACTGCATGTAGGGACGATTGAAGCTGCCAAACCATTAGAGACACTGGCCGCAGATTTCACCTTGCTGGACAAGCGGCAAGGATTGGAGAATGTCCTGATAATGGTTGACATATACAGTCGTTACACTTGGGCCTTTCCCACCAAAGACCAGAAAGCCTCGACGATTGCAAAGATCCTGGTGAATCGAATCTTCCTGGCAGTGGGTGCACCTGAGCGACTGTTGACCGATCAGGGAAGGAATTTTGGCAGTGCATTGGTCCGACAAACTTGTGCCACCTTTGGGGTGAAGAAAATAAGGACGTCAGCATATCACCCACAGGGAAATGGCATGGTGGAACGGTTCAATCGAACCCTGCACGGTCTGCTGGCCACCCTCGAGGCAGAGGAAAAGAATAGGTGGCCAGAGCATCTGCCGGCAGTGGTGTCACAATACAACGCGACTCCGCATGCCACGACAGGGTTTTCCCCATTCCTGTTGTTTTACGGGAGAGAACCAAACCTGCCGTTTGACCTTAGGCCGGAAGTAGACCCAGAGCCGGTAGATGAGTGGGTGATGGTGATTAGAGACCGGCAACGAAGATTGCAGGAAGCAGTGGAGATCAATGTTCGGAGACGTAAGGAAATAAATAGAAGAAAAAGAGAAGAGAAAGCCCACGAGAGTAGCTGGGAAGTGGGCCAGGAGGTTTTGCTGAGGAACAATGTAAAAATAGGCCGGTGTAAGCTGCAAAACCATTGGTTTGATACGAGATGGCACATTGTTGAGGTCCTAAATCCAAGGCCTGGTTTATATCGCATTGAGCCCAGTGGGGAAGAAGACCTGGAAGCGAGAGTGGAAAACCGGAGCAACTTGAAGGCTGCTCCAACCCTAAGGCATCCGGGAGACCCAGCGATGGATGAATCTGAGGAGGAAGACGAGGAGCCCCCACTCCAGATGAGCAAGATGAAGAGAAGTAGTTCAGAGAGGTCGATCGAGCCTGCAACTGAAAGACGAAGCCGACAAATTACAGTTTAGGTTGCAGGGTAATGAGAAGGGGCAGGTTGTCGAGGGTGAGTTGGAGGAGTTGTGAGTAGGGCAGGGGGGATTGGAGAGATGGTTAGGTCAGAGATGTGCGTTGAGTAGTGGTTGCTGTCATGAGCGGGATTGAGTTGCTGTCATGAGCGGGATTGAGAGTACGGTTGTAATGTCCAGGGCCTCACTAATATGGACTGGTACATTGTCAGAGGGTTGGTCTGCCGGCATGAGGTTCGGAGACGTGGACTGAGTATTTTTTTGACACTGGTTCCTCTTAGCTCAAGGGCCAGGCAAAAGGAGAGCATGTTGTTTTGGACTGAATATTGTTTTGACACTGGTTCCTCTTAGTTCAAGGGCCAGGCCAAAGGAGAGCATGGTTGTTTTGGGCTGGTATTTTTTTGACATTGGTTCCTCTTAGTTCAAGGGCCAGGCAAAGGAGAGCATGTTTGTTTTGGGCTGGTATTAATTTTGACATTGGTTCTCTAGTTAAGGGCCAGGCAAAAGGGGAGCGTGATGTTCTGGTTGGTTATGAGTTGGGCTAGGAAGAAATGGGGAAGAAATGGAGTTGCTAGCTGCGAGTGGAATAGTACAGAGTTGAAGGTGGGTTCTAAGTTGTTCTCTCAGCACATGAGGGCAGTGCTGTTTTCTTTTAGGGGGGTCGAGTGTTAGCGGGAGAGAAAAGGAGAGAAGAGAAGACGGGAATGCTGCGTTTAGCAAAAGGGGTAAGATGCAGTTTCTTAGAACAAATTTTAGGGGGGTCGTATGTATGTTTTCTCAGCACATGAGGACAGTGCTGTCTTTTTTAGGGGGGTCGATTGTAATATTCAGAAATTTCAGAGTGATTTCGAATGCCCCGCCATTGGCAACACTGAGCGTTCAAGGTCATGGGAGGGGAGAGAGCGCTCCCGGCTCATAGCGAGAGATGGTGGAACTAGGCCTATATGATATTAAATGTAGTTTACCGATTTAATAATGATGCGATTCATGAAGTAAGGGACTATTATTGAATTTTAAATTATTATAGATCGTTTAGCAGTCTGAATAATGTTACGGGTGTCCCAAGGAGTTATTAGTTAGGCGGAAAATAGGTCACGTAGACCTAAGCTGACGCCTTGAGAGGACGCGACCCGGCCTCTCTCTCAGTCCCGGATAGCACTCACACAAACAAGACGTCCCTGCGCGTCTGTCCCAGAAATAGTCACGTGGCCTAGTCACCTGTGCTGAAATATTGCAGTATAACAAGTAAGTCTCATTCGATCTCAGACAGGGTTAGATAGGGCAGTGATAAAGTAAACTAGAGCTAACAGTGAGTTCATTTCAGGGTTTCCGTCAGAACCCACTTGACTGGAGTTGACCCGGAGTTGACTGCGAGAGATTGACTGCCGTTTGAGACTGCCGTTGATGATTGAGGGTGGCGATTGTCGCCATTGGACCGATCAAAGTAGGCCTGTCACTGTTTAGCGGGGTAGCAAAGGATCTCTTGAGTGAACGAGTGCTCCCGACAACTAAACGACACGGGACCAGCAGTGGGTGATCAGTTCTTACCACTCCGGGCACATCACCACATGTCCCGAGCTGCTAGTGAAACCCTCTTGCTAACGGGACGCTAAAGCTTCTCTCAACTGTACAAGGTCTGATTGGCTCACTCCCGTCCGCTTTATGGACGCACTGGGAGTACACTGAGGCTATCTGAGTAGACTAATGGTCACACACTGAGACCGTGAGTCTAGGTCTCTAGGAGATACCTGGAGGAACATTTTCCCTCCCTTATTACGGGTGTAGTTTAATAGTTTCTAGATAATTTTGATAATATTGTTTTGAATGTTTGTGCCATCAAGTGGAACCAGAGTGATACTGTGATTTGATTCTTTTAATGCCTCTGATTGTTCTTCATAATTCTGATCTCAGGTATAACCTTGTTCCCCAGAGTAGTGGTTAGGTTAGGTTAGGAAGTGTGCATCTGTTGGGGTGCTATAATTTTGTTGAGTGCCCTTAAGGCCTATTCATTGTAGAGTATTAATTTCTTATTTTATTCCATTTCCTCAGTGACTGATATAATTTTGTTGAGTGCCCTGAGGCCTATTCATTGTAGAGTATTTAATTTCTCATTTTATTACCATTTCCTCAGTGACTGATATAATTTTGTTGAGTGCCCTTAAGGCCTATTCATTGTAGAGTATTTAATTTCTCATTTTTATTACCATTTCCTCAGTGACTGATATAATTTTGTTGAGTGCCCTTAAGGCCGGTTCATTGTGCAAGCAACATTTCTTAATACTCCAAATTTATTGTTGCCTGAGTTTCTAATAATTTCTAGATCCTGTATAACTTTTATTCCCCAGAGTAGTGTTTAAGTTCAAGTTAAGAGGTGCGCATATTGGTGTACCATTATTGGATTGTGTTTGTAGTGTTGGAGGGAATATAAGTGTCTAAATTTAACAGTGTGTCTCATTCATCCCAGTCACAGACGCTATCCTTCCACGGGTCACGGACAATTTATTTGTTAGTAGATTTAAGTGTTCTTGTGCTGGTTCGGGATTTTTCTCAAAGGGGCGCTTCCACTGCCATTACCATCTATTAATTTTAAATAAACCCCAAGTCAAGTGAGAAATTAAAGTCCAGTAAATTCCGACCGGTTACATATATATATATATATATATATATATGTACATATATATATATATATATATATATATATATTTCATTAGCCCAATAAAGCACGCGGACTTCTACATACAATCAACACCTCAACCCGCCAGGATTCGAACCCACGGCCCACAAGCCTATGACTGTGACCGTCGAACGCTAACCGCTGGACCACCAGGATGCTAAAAGCAGTCCTAGACTTTGTTATATTTCACACAAAGCCTGTTCAACGAGCTTATGGCACCGTGAACCTCTAATGGGGACCACCCGCACCACTTAGGTGGTCAGAGTAACGTTTTACCAAATCCGGCTTCGAAACACGAGGATCCATATATATTTCATTAGCCCAATAAAGCACGCGGACTTCTACATACAATCAACACCTCAACCCGCCAGGATTCGAACCCACGGCCCACAAGCCTATGACTGTGACCGGGGAACGCTAACCGCTGGACCACCAGGATGCTAAAAGCAGTCCGCGTGCTTTATTGGGCTAATGAAATATATATGGATCCTCGTGTTTCGAAGCCGGATTTGGTAAAACGTTACTCTGACCACCTAAGTGGTGCGGGTGGTCCCCATTAGAGGTTCACGGCGCCATAAGCTCGTTGAACAGGCTTTGTGTGAAATATAACAAAGTCTAGGACTGCTTTTAGCATCCTGGTGGTCCAGCGGTTAGCGTTCCCCGGTCACAGTCATAGGCTTGTGGGCCGTGGGTTCGAATCCTGGCGGGTTGAGGTGTTGATTGTATGTAGAAGTCCGCGTGCTTTATTGGGCTAATGAAATATATATGGATCCTCGTGTTTCGAAGCCGGATTTGGTAAAACGTTACTCTGACCACCTAAGTGGTGCGGGTGGTCCCCATTAGAGGTTCACGGCGCCATAAGCTCGTTGAACAGGCTTTGTGTGAAATATAACAAAGTCTAGGACTGCTTTTAGCATCCTGGTGGTCCAGCGGTTAGCGTTCCCCGGTCACAGTCATAGGCTTGTGGGCCGTGGGTTCGAATCCTGGCGGGTTGAGGTGTTGATTGTATATATATGTAACCGGTCGGAATTTACTGGACTTTAATTTCTCACTTGACTTGGGGTTTATTTAAAATTAATAGATGGTGATGGCAGTGGAAGCGCCCCTTTGAGAAAAATCCCGACCCAGCACAAGAACACTTAAATCTACTAAACAAAATAAATTGTCCGTGACCCGTGGAAGGATAGCATCTGTGACTGGGATGAATGAGACACACTGTAAAATTTAGACACTTATATTCCCTCCAACACTACAAACACAATCAAATAATGGTACACCAATATGCGCACCTCTCAACTTGAACTTAAAACACTACTCTGGGGAATAAAAGTTATACCTGATATAAAAATTATTAGAACCTCAGGCAACAATAAATTTGAAGTATTAAGAACTGTTGCGTGCACACATGAAACAGGCCTTAAAGGCTTTCACACAATAATATCAGTCACTTAGGTATTAAAAAAAGAAATTAACTACTCTACAATGAATAGGCCTTAAGGGCACTCAACAAAATTATATGTCACTGAGGAATGGTAATAAAAATGAGAAATTAAATACTCTACAATGAATAGGCCTTAAGGGCACTCAACCAAATTATAGCACCCCAACAGATGCACACTTCCTAACCTAACCTAACCACTACTCTGGGGAACAAGGTTATACCTGAGATCAGAATTATGAAGAACAATCAGAGGCATTAAAAGAATCAAATCACAGTATCACTCTGGTTCCACTTGATGGCACAAACATTCAAAACAATATTATCACAATTATCTAGAAACTATTAAACTACACCCGTAATAAGGGAAGGAAAATGTTCCTCCAGGTATCTCCTAGAGGCCTAGACTCACGGTCTCAGTGTGTGACCATTAGTCTACTCAGATAGCCTCAGTGTACTCCCAGTGCGTCCATAAAGCGGACGGGAGTGAGCCAATCAGACCTTGTACAGTTGAGAGAAGCTTTAGCGTCCCGTTAGCAAGAGGGTTTCGCTAGCAGCTCGGGACACGTGGTGATGTGCCCGGAGTGGTAAGAACTGATCACCCACTGCTGGTCCCGGGTCGTTTAGTTGTCGGGAGCACTCGTTCACTCAAGAGATCCTTTGCTACCCCGCTAAACAGTGGCAGGCCTACTTTGCTCGGTCCAATGGCGACAATCGCCACCCTCAGTCTCAAACGGCAGTCAATCTCTCGCAGTCAACTCCGGGTCAACTCCAGTCAAGTGGGTTCTCACGGAAACCCTGAAATGAACTCACTGTTAGCTCTAGTTTACTTTATCACTGCCCTATCTAACCCTGTCTGAGATCGAATGAGACTTACTTGTTACTCTGCAATAATGCAACACAGGTGACTAGGCCACGTGACTATTCCTGGGACAAGCGCGCAGAGACGTCTTGTCTCTGTGAATGCTCTCCGGGACTGGGGGAGAGGCCTCGTCGCATTCTCTCAAGGCGTGAGCTTAGGCCTACGTGACTTATTTTCCGCCTAACTAATAACTCCTTGGGACACCCGTAACATCATTCAGACTGCTAAACGATCTATAATAATCTCAAATTCAATAATAGTCCCTTAACTTCATGAATCACATCATTATTAATTCGGCAAATTACATTAAATATCATATAGGCCTAGTTCCACAAACTCCCACTATGTGCGGGGAGCGCTCTCTTCCCTCAGACGACCTTGAACGCTCAGTATCGCTAATGGCGGGGCATTCGAAATTACTCTGAAATTCCTGAATATTACAATCGACCCCCCTAAAAAAAGACAGCACTGTCCTCATGTGCTGAGAAAAACATACATATGACCCCCCTAAAATTTTGTTCTGAGAAACTGCATCTTGCCCCTTTTGCTAAACGCAGCATTCCCGTCTTCTCTTCTCTCCTTTTCTCTCCCGCTAACATATATATATATATATATATATATATATATATATATATATATATATATATATATATATATATATATATATATATATATATATATATATATAACCGGTCGGAATTTACTGGACTTTACTTTCTCACTTGACTTGTAGTTTATTAAAGATTAATTGATGGTAATGGCAGTGGAAGCGCCCCTTTGAGAAAAATCCCGAACCAGCACACGAACACTTAAATCTACTAAACAAAATGACTTGTCCGTGACCCGTGGAAGGATAGCGTCTGTGACTGGGATGAATGAGACACACTGCAAAATTTAGACACTTATAGTCCCTCCAACACTACAAACACAATCAAATAATGGTACACCAATATGCCCATCTCTTCACTTGAACTTAAAACACTACTCTGGGGAATAAAAGTTATACATGATATTGAAATTATTAGAAACTCAGGCAACAAAAAATTAAAAGTATTAAGAAATGTTGCTTGTACACATGAAACAGGCCTTAAGGACTTTCACAGAATAATATCCACCACTCCGGAAATGGTAAAAAAATAAGAAATTATTAATTCCACCATGAATAGGCCTAAAGGGCACTCAATATAATTATGTTACACCAACAGATGCAGGCCTTAAGGGTTTTCAACAAAATAATATCAGTCACTGAGGAAATGGTATTAAAAAATAAGAAATTAATGACTCTACAATGAATAGGCCCTAAGGGCACTCAATATAATTATGTTACACCAACAGACGCACACCTCCTAACCTAACTTAAACACTACTCTGGGGAACAAAGGTTATATCTGAGATTGAACTATAAAGAAATATTAATTGCACACAGCATACATTAGTAACTGAAAAAATAGTATTAACTACACACAAAAATACTGTCACTATTATAGAGATGTTACTGAGTCCAATACCTGTGAACCATGCTCCCTAACCTAACACACACACAGATTACACCTGCACTCCGTAGTCGTTTAAGGCAGAACCAACAGGCACCCGTAGTTGAAGGCCCAAATCAGCCTTTCTCCACCTTGGAAAGTGTACCTCTAAACTCCACTGACTCTTGGCCCCAGTGTGCGACCCTGTATCACTCAGCTAGCTCCACTTTACCACCCCCCCCCCCTGGTACATCCATAAAGCAGAAGGGATTGAGCCAATCAGACCTTGTACAGTTGAGAGAAGCTTTAGCTTCCCATTAGCAAGAGGGTTTCACTAAGCTGCTTGGAACATGTGGTATTGTGAGCCGAGGTAGAGGAGAGCTGATGACCCCAACGATCATCCCGTCGTCAGCTGGGCACCCAGACGGCTAGATTCCCTCAAGAGATCCTTTGATAGCCCGCTAAACAGTGACAGGTCTACACTGATTGCTCCAATGGCGACAATCGCCACCCTCAATCATCAAAGGCAGTCTCAAACGGCAGTCAATCTCTCGCAGTCAAGTGGGTTCTGGCGGAAACCTTGTTATACTGCAATAGCGCAGCACAGGTGACTAGACCACGTGACTATTTCTGTGGACGGACGCTCAGGGATGTCCTGTAGGTCCAATCGCTTTCACGTGACTGAGACCAGCCAGCGTCGCGTCTCTCCAAGGCACTAGCTTAGACCTACGTGACATATTTTCCTCCTAACTAATAACTCCTTGGGACAACCCGTGACATTATTCAGACTGATAAACGATCTATAATAATTTCAAATTCAATAATAGTCCCTTAACTTCATGAATCGCATCATTATTAAATCGACAAATTACATTTAATATCACTTAGGCCTAGTTCCACAACCTCTCGCTATGTGCAGGGAGCGCTCTCTTCCCTCCGACTACCTTGAAAGCTCAGTATCGCCAATGGCGCGGTGTTTGAAATTACTCTGAAATTTCTGAATATTACAATCGACCCCCCTAAAAAAAGACAGCACTGTCCTCATGTGCTGAGAAAAACATGCATACGATCCCCCTAAAAAACTTTTCTAAGAAACTGCATCTTACCCCTTTAACGTGCTAAACGCAGCATTCCCGTCTTCTCTTCTCCACTTCTCTCTCCCGCTAACATTCTACCCCCCCTAAAAAAACAGCACTGTCCTCATGTGCTGAGAGAACAACTTAGAAGCCACCTTCAACTCTGCCATATTCCAACTCGCAGCCAGCAACTCCATTTCTTGCCTAGCCCAACTCAAAACCAACCAGAACATCACGCTCCCCTTTTTCCTTGCCGTTAACTAGAAACCCAATGTCAAAATTAATACCAGCCCAAAACAAACATGCCCTCCTTTGGCCTGGCCCTTGAACTAAGAGAACCAGTGTCAAAACAATACACAGTCCAAAACAAACATGCTCTCCTTTGCCTGGCCCTTCAACTAAGAGGAACCAGTGTCAAAACACTACTCAATCCATCTCAAACATGCACTCCTTTGCCTGGCCATTGAACTAAGGGGAACCAGTGTCAAAACAATACTCAGTCCACGTCTCCGAACCTCATGCCGGCAGACCAACCCTCTAACAATGTACCAGTAGGGTGTGTCATACGGAGGCGAATTTTTTTTTTTTGAGTTTGAAAAATCGGCCCATGGTATTAATGATGTAGTTCTATGTGCAGAATCATGTGATATCTTCAGATTTGAAAATGTTTTATTTTTTGCTAGGTAAATTTTAATTTGAAATTTTATGAAAATTCAGTATTCCCACCCTTTTACCAACACTACTAAATAGCTTATTTAAAGTAAAGTAAATGTATCAGGTTAATTTATTTGGATGAAAATGATCCAGAATAGTGAAAAAAATGATCTTCACACATTTATTAAATTTAATATTCCTTTAGAAAACAAAATCATCAAATACAAAAACCGGTTTTACTACTACGACTCGGTGTTGCTGCACACCATAGAGAACATGTCTTTCTTGCTTCTGTTTCTACTCATCACCTCCCTGCTGACCACCTGAGCTCGGATGTAGCCTTCCCTCCTCTCCTGGCTGTACACGTGAGTGCTGGCCTCGCTCACTTGCTGTACACAACGCTCTATACTCTGGGTGTGTGAGGGCCAGGTAGGGACATGCATGGGGTTGTCCAGGAAAGCTCTGACTTGAACATTGGTGAGGCTGCAGGTAAGAGGGGGCTCACTGCCAGCCTGGATGTTATCCAGATCTATGAGATCAGTGAGGGTCTTGGCACCTAGATTGACTTCAGGAGTCTTCCTGACCCTGAAGGAATCGTCACCAACTGATTCCTCATGCCCAGATCCTCTCATAAGTCTCATATCCAAGATCTTTTTGACTGCCACTCTTCTCTCCTCCTCATCCTTACTGCAGAGCATTGTCTGCAGAACTGCCCCGGGATGAGCATACCAGGGAGATCTCCTCACAGTCTGCTCCACAATCTGAACAACCTTCCTTGGCTGACTCCTCAGGAGCTCAAGCTGGAAGAGAACATGCCTCGGACCTTCGGAGAACGATGACTTGACCTTGGTGTTGAACCAATTTGGCAAGTAGACACTCACGATGAATTGGACAATAAGTCTCAGGTTGTGAAGCTGGTTCCCTTTCAGTTTATGATGAGCGACCCAAATTCTGCAGAACCTGAGAGCCGTTGTGAGCTACCTAGAATGTGAGACTGGGCCTATCTGCAGGTAAGCAAGTCTATCAGGCATGACCCCAGTTTTGATGGCACTGCAAATCATGTAACCATAGTACTGGTCAGTACTCAGGTCGTCAATGACAGTATGTGCAAGCTCAACGAGTGGAGGGCCAACTGTGATTTTTTCAAAGCTCGGATTTATTTCTAACTCAGTGGCAGAGTCCAGCATCTTGCCAAGAGGACCAGACCATCTGTTGTTTGAAAGAGTCTTGCCATCCAGCTCTTGGATCAGATGTCTGAGTGGCAACTCGTTGGTGTGGAGGCCACAAACAATCCAGACCAGCTTCCTCCCAATGTTCCGCTCTATCCACTGTATGACCCCCCCTTGCCACCCTGTGTTCGTGTTGGTGTTGTCCCCTCCAATGGCCTGCAGGGTCTGGTCTACGTTCCTCTCTCTGAGCCAGTTCACAATGTTATCTGGCACTATCTCAGCTGGTTTCCTGATGTCATCTTTCTCTGGAGTGAAATGCCACAAATACTTCCCTCCTAGTTCACTGCAGAAGGAGTAGTGTTCCTCCTTCACCATGGCAGGGAACAACTTGTCAGAATCTCCAACTTTCATGAACACTTTAGTGTCATCCCTTCTCCCATCAAAGAACAAACAATTGATTCCACTTTCTCTTATCCCCTTATCAAACTCCTCTTCTAGGTTACTGACAAGTTTCTCCTGAGCTCTCCTTACTTTGTTATGATCTATCACCAGGTGAGCATCATCAGGTGTTATCAAACCACCGTCAATCCAGGCAGCTGTTGCTATATCTGCAGTTTCTCTGAGACCAGTGTGGTGTCGCATGCTGGCCAGAGCTATGCTCGGGATATCTTTCCTATTTCGAATCTTATGCCTGGAAGGTTTGGGATCATTATTTTCTGGGTTAGGGACAAAGTCACCATTCTCCTGGTCAGCACTCGGATCAGCCATGGGGAAGTCATTAAACTCTGAATCAGCTTGACTCCAATCATCGGCCTTTTTTACCTCACCCTGGGCCTTCTCAAGTCTCTTTTCCTCGGCAACTCTTCTCTTCTGTCTCTCTGTGGCAGCCTCCTGTCTCTTGGACTCCGGAATATCTTGGCTAGAAATCATGAGAGCCCCTATACTGCCAGTCTTCTCTCTCTGTGCTTTGACAAATGCCAGTTCGATCACAGGAATCTTCAGTTCACGCATGCAAATACAGGAGATGTGGGCCTCGGATTTACAGTCACGATCGCATCCAAACTCAGGACAGAGAACAATTGGGCACTTGCAAGTAATTATGTCAAATAACTGGTCCAGTTGCTTGGCAAAGCTGTCCTTAACTGCAAGTTTTCCTCTCCCAAGAGAGATATCTCTTGCCTCTTCCTAACTGGCTAGCGGTCTCTCACTAATCTTCTTCTGACTTGTTATGACTGGAAGCTTGAAGCGTTAGCCAGAGTGTACTGTGCCAAGACAGCTTTGGTCATATCACTGGCAATGTCTTTGTTTGTGTAAGTTCTTTGGTTCTTTTCACTGATTTGCCTGATTAAAACACCGTATCTCAAAGCATCTCTCAATGTAGGCAACTCCGACTTCAGGAGCTCTCTCCCAGATCCAAGATAGTGACTGAGATGGCTGGATTTTTGATTCCTCGTCCTGACACAAGCAGCCATCGTAAGTATTATCAACTTATAAATGTATCAGAATCTGAAACAGAAAAAAATATTGTTAGTTGGGTTGTTAAAGAATGAAGTCAGAAAGCAATGTTCACTATTTAATTGTAATGCACTAATGCAGCTGTATGTTAGATTTTCGATAAATTTCACGCTAAAATTTACCTAGCAAAAGGTTGCAAAATATTGAAACTGAAATTATTTTCTGTTTATATACACTAAAATCTACCAAAAAAGTGATGGGCCATTAGTTTTAGCTGATCTTCCCTCCTCTGACACATTCTAATGTACCAGTCCATATTAGTGAGGCCCTGGACATTGCAACCGTACTCTCAATCCCGCTCATGACAGCAACTCAATCCCGCTCATGACAGCAACCACTACTCAACGCACATCTCTGACCTAACCATCTCTCCAATCCCTCTGCCCTACTCACGACTCCTCCAGCTCACCCTCGACAACCTGCCTTTTCTCATTACCATGCACCTTAAACTGTAATTTGTCGGCTTCGTCTTGTCTCTCAGCTGGAGGGCTCGATCATCCTCTCTGAACTACTTACGTACCCCTGTATTTCCCACTTGGACCTCACACTTCCTTGACTGCTGAACGTGTGCGTGACATTCACCCCTTGTTTCCTCCCTGAACCGTTGAATGTGTGCCTGAAACTCCCACTTGAACCTGTTTACCTGTGCTTGATAATCCCTCTTTAGGTCTCCGAACTCCTGTCTCAGCTGTACCAAGGTCTCGTGCCTGTCTCTCTTCCTCGTCACTTTTATCTCTACTGTCAAGCCTAACCAACTCAATCCGGGCACAAGGATGAGCATCAGTGCGAGTTCAATCCCTACCATTACTAACCAACACATGATGGCGTTCATTATCCCAACCACAGTACTATCAGTCACGACATTAAAAACTACGCTCTGCTACCATTTGTAACCGGTCGGAATTTACTGGACTTTATTTTCTCACTTGACTTGGGGTTTATCAAAGATTATTAGATGGTAATGGCAGTGGAAGCGCCCCTTAGTGAGAAATCCCGAACCAGCACATGAACACTTAAATCTACTAAACAAAATGACTTGTCCGTGACCCGTGGAAGGATAGCGTCTGTGACTGGGATGAATGAGACACACTGTAAAATTTAGACACTTATATTCCCTCCAACACTACAAACACAATCAAATAATGGTGCACCAATATGCGCACCTCTTAACTTGAACTTAAAACACTACTCTGGGGAATAAAAGTTATACATGATATTGAAATTATTAGAAACTCAGGCAACAATAAATTTAAAGTATTAAGAAATGTTGCTTGCACACATGAAACAGGCCTTAAGAATAATATCCACCACTGCGGAAATGGTATAAAAATAAGAAATTATTAATTCCACAATGAATAGGCCTAAAGGGCACTCAATATAATTATGTTACACCAACAGATGCAGGCCTGAAGGGTTTTCAACAAAATAATATCAATCACTGAGGAAATGGTATTATAAAATAATAAATTAATAACTCTACAATGAATAGTCCCTAAGGGCACTCAACAAATTTATATCAAGCACTGAGAAAATGGTATTAAAAAAATAAGAAATTAATAACTCTACAATGAATAGGCCTTAAGGGCACTCAATATAATTATGTTACACCAACAGACGCACACCTCCTAACTTAACTTAAACACTACTCTGGGGAACATAGGTTATATCTGAGATTGAACTATAAAGAAATATTTAATGCACACAGCATACATTAGTAACTGAAAAAATAGTATTTACTACACACAAAAATACTGTCACTATTATAAAGACGTTACTGAGTCCAATACCCGTGAACCATGCTCCCTAACCTAACACACACACAGATTCCACCTGCACCCCGTAGTCGTTTAAGGCACAACCAACAGGCACCCGTAGTTGAAGGCCCAAATCAGCCTTTCTCCACCTTGGAAAGTGTACCTCTAAACTCCACTGACTCTTGGCCCCAGTGTGCTACCCTGTATCACTCTGCTAGCTTCACTTTACCCACAGGTACATCCATAAAGCGGAAGGGAGTGAGCCAATCAGACCTTGTACAGTTGAGAGAAGCTTTGGCTTCCCATTAGCAAGAGGGTTTCACTAAGCTGCTTGGAACATGTGGTATTGTGAGCCGAGGTAGAGGAGAGCTGTTGACCCCAACGATCGTCCCGTCGTCAGCTGGGCACCCAGACGGCTAGATTCCCTCAAGAGATCCTTTGATACCCCGCTAAACAGTGACAGGCCTACACTGATCGGTCCAATGGCGACAATCGCCACCCTCAATCATCAACGTCAGTCTCAAACGGCAGTCAATTTCTCTCTGTCAAGTGGGTTCTGGCGGAAACCTTGTTATACTGCAATAGCGCAGCACAGGTGACTAGACCACGTGACTATTTCTGTGGACGGACGCGCAGGGATGTCCTATAGGTCCAATCGCTTTCACGTGACTGAGGACCAGCCAGCGTCGCGTCTCTCCAAGGCGCTAGCTTAGGCCTACGTGACATATTTTCCGCCTAACTAATAACTCCTTGGAACACCCATGACATTATTCAGACTGATAAACGATCTATAATAATTTCAAATTCTATAATAGTCCCTTAACTTCATGAATCGCATCATTATTAATTCGGCAAATTACATTTAATATCACTTAGGCCTAGTTCCACAACCTCTTGCTATGTGCAGGGAGTGCTCTCTTCCCTCCGACGACCTTGAATGCTCAGTATCGCCAATAGCGCGGTGTTTGAAATTACTCTGAAATTTCTAAATATTACATATATATATATATATATATATATGCTGATAACCACCAGGAAAGAAGAAAACACGAAGTTCCCAAGCGCTTTCGTGTAATTCACATCTTCAGGGGTGAGTACAGACTAGATAGAGTAATGCAGAACAAGATGAATATATACAGAGGAGGGTGAGACCAGGTCCACAATGGTCAGGTAATGAATCTAGTCTTATTAAACATACCGAAGCATTCAACATGAATTTGAGTAACGGTATGTACAAGCTGGACAACTTTGTAATTAAGAAGATTTGTGATCAGGTGAGAGGGCGGGTCACTGTCCCATCTGACCCAACCACCAACCGTTGTGTGCCATTTAAAGATTAGTAGGGTCATTACCTGACCATTGTGGACCTGGTCTCACCCTCCTCTGTATATATTCATCTTGTTCTGCATTACTCTATCTAGTCTGTACTCACCCCTGAAGATGTGAATTACACGAAAGCGCTTGGGAACTTCGTGTTTTCTTCTTTCCTGGTGGTTATCAGCATATACCTAGATCACGCGCACCTACAGTGATTTACTTGCATATATATATATGTATATATATATATATATATATATATATATATATATATATATATATATATATATATACATATATATATGTATATATATATATATATATATATATATATATATATATATATGTATATATATATATATATTATATATATATATATATATATATATATATATATATATATATGCCCGTCTCGAAAGATGACTTCATCGAACTCATCAAACTATGTATTAAGGATTGCAAATTCGAATTCAATGGGGAATATTATGCTCAAAAATTTGGTATGGCAATGGGTAATCCACTCTCACCTGTATTAAGCAACCTATATATGGAATTCTTTGAAAAGAAACTATTAAGTAATATTTTACCACCCTCAGCAGTCTGGTTTAGATATGTTGATGATGTATTATGTCTCTGGCCATGTAATGAGGACCTAAAAGTTTTCCTACCACAACTTAACAACTTAGCCCCCTCGATCAAATTCACTGTGGAATTAGAGCAAGACTGTAAATTGCCATTCCTAGACTGTCTGATACACAGAATGGGTAACACTTTCAAGTTCAGTATTTATAGAAAACCAACCAATGTGTGTTCATACATTCATTATTATTCTGCCCACCATAATAAAGTCAAACAGTCAGTATTTACAACAATGTTTTTACGTGCCTTGAGAATTTGCAGTCCGGAATTCATCGATGAGGAATACAAATATATATATAATATTGGCTCAAACCTTAAATACCCTAGATCTTTCATAGACAAATGCTTAAACATTACTAAGAAAACTTTTTATAGAACTGATCCCAAGCCCACCCATGACCATAAGAATATCTTAATATTACCATTTCACAAAAATTTCTCACACATTCCGGCACAGCTAAAATCTTGGAACGTCAATGTGGCATTTAAAAACTCATGCACTGTTAAACAAATGTTAATCAAGAACTCCCCCAACAACACAATTGGTTGCATTTATAAAGTTCCTTGCAAGGAATGTAATATGTTTTACTTAGGCCAGACAGGTAAAGATCTTGTAACTAGAATTAAACAACACAAATACAGTGTCAGGACAGGCCAGGAATCCAATGCTCTGTTTGTTCATTTGAGGGATAACAAGCATTGCATTGACTGGGATAATGCCTCCTCAATATTACCATGTAATTCAATTGATAGTAGGAACATCATAGAATCTAGTCTTATTAAACATACCGAAGCATTCAACATGAATTTGAGTAACGGCTTGTACAAGCTGGACAACTTTGTAATTAAGAAGATTTGTGATCAGGTGAGAGGGCGGGTCACTGTCCCATCTGACCCAACCACCAACCGTTGTGTGCCATTTAAAGATTAGTAGGGTCATTACCTGACCATTGTGGACCTGGTCTCACCCTCCTCTGTATATATTCATCTTGTTCTGCATTACTCTATCTAGTCTGTACTCACCCCTGAAGATGTGAATTACACGAAAGCGCTTGGGAACTTCGTGTTTTCTTCTTTCCTGGTGGTTATCAGCATATACCTAGATCACGCGCACCTACAGTGATTTACTTGCATATATATATATATATATATATATATATATATATATATATATATATATATATATATATATATATATATATATATATATATATATTTTTTTTTTTTTTTTTTTATTTATTTATCTATATATATATGTAATGATCGTTTATCAGACCATAGCTTCCAGTCCAGAAAAGAACAACACATATAAGAGTAAGAAGGTGCCCACGTGGTAATCCATATAGGTTGACACACCCTACGGGTGCTCATTAGGTATCCTATACCATACTAATTACCGGCTTCATCCTCCACTAATTAACATTCTAAACCACCCTTTATAATAACGTTATATACGCTTAGAATCTCAAATTCCATCCACGTTTAAGAGGAACAAAATACTAGCATATGTTGAACGAAATTTTATTATCACAAGAATGGAAATATTTTGGATGCTTATTGTGTCAGATCTTTGATAGTATTGACTCATGTGGGTTTGGAGGCACAGTGATATTCAATAATCACTTGCTGGATTACATTCACTCAATAGCCACTACTGTACATATATTTCCATATGAGTTGCATGGGTGCGTGTCTTCTCAAAACACTTACCACCATAAATGTAACAAGCTAAGAAACCTGTTATAGGAGGAATGGTTTAATTGGATGATGAAGTACTGCAGACAACACTGTCCCAACATTCAATTCCGCAAAGGTAAGAACCGGAACTTTATCAAGCATCTTACTCTTGAGGTCTATGAAACTCTTAGTACTGTTGGGTTTGACGCGGTTGTCCTGGTGCCCCCCCTCCCCCCAGTAGACACTGATGAATGCTGCCACGACCTAGTGAAACGATTCCCCCTATACGCTGACATCGAATATGCTCATTGACTTTAATTCTAATATACTCAGTATACGTTGACATTACCAGGTGAACACCCCACATGCTGCTGTCATTGTCAAGTGGAAGGGAAGGGAATGCCCATCCCCCTTGGAGACCCACCCAATCCTCCCTCCACTTTATGCAGAACCCTATCATCCTGGGCCTGCTTTTTGTGTTATCTGTTCTCATTGGGGCCACACCTTCACTGCCTGCTGCCGACGTGATCGTCCTAGATGTGGCTTCTGTTCAAGTAACCACAACTCCACCGCCTGTGCCCAGAAAATCAAAGACCAGCTTAATAGGGTGGTGTGGGCTATGTAGTTGATCCCAGGTGGTGTAACTGTGTTGGCCGGCACAATGCTGACTCACAGCAATGCCCCAACTGCCCATCTGTCCCAGGGGAAAGCCTCCCTACAGGCTGCGTCTACCACAGTCTACCGGGCCGCCTCCCTCAACGACACTTGCCCCTGCCTGGCTTCACGAGGCTGCACCACAACAACACCTACCGTTCCCTAACTCAACCACTACTGACCCTCCTCCCCGTCTCTAATCTGACGCTGGCAGGCCTGTGCTCCCACCGGTGCCCCGCCACAACCCCCCCCCCCCTCCAGTGACATAACACAGATCATGTTCCTCTTCCAAGAATTTACCAGTCATGTTGAGAAACTCTTCGTTACACTCTGTACCGCCAACTCCGACCTACACCGCCAACTCTTGCCCTTTGCTGCCACCCAGTCACTCCCTTCTTTTGGTTTGACACAAGTTGGGAGTCCCTCTGTGCGCCCCCCCCCCTGCTCATGGCCTGTGTGACAGCTGCCCCCGAGCCAAGCCCTGCCACATCTTCACAACACGTGGTGCCTCAACATGTCGACCCACCTCAAGCCGCGCCCACTCCTGTGTCTGTGCTGTCTCCACCAGGGCTATACTGTTGGAGCTGAGAACACCACCCCCAGCTACCCATACCCTACTGACATGCCGGCACCTAAGGCCCATCCGTCCACGTCAGGGGTACACATGTACCCAACCGGTCCGCCAGTAACCAGTCTAATACACCACAATGGATAGCAACGCTGCAGGACTGCAGGTGCTCACCTGGAACAAAAACGGCTTGCAAAACAAGTTTGGTGCCCTCAAAACCTACGCCTACACTGAAGATGTGGGCATTCTTTGCCTTCAATAAATGCGGTGTGCTGCTGGTATCTATGTGCCTAGTGGCTACCACCTGCTGTACGAGACTTCACTCTCACATTGCGACCACAATGCCGACAGCGCATCTCTGAGTACCAAGACATGCCTGCAAACACTGACATGCCTATTACACAGTGTGAAATACTAAATGCTGTTAAGAGCAGTCGGTCCACCGCCCCTGGCGATGACGGCGTCACATATGATGTGCTAAATGCCCTTATTGCCACTCCTGGTAACCCCCCTCCTCTGTCCATTTAACCTCTCTTTTGATATTGGACAGCTGCCTCACTTATGGAAGACTGCCACCACCATCCCAGTCATTAAACCAGGTAGACAAGACGAATATCGTCCAATCTCTCTCATCTCCTGCTTCTCAAAGATCATGGAGAGCATGATACGCCACTGCCTCCACTGAAAAATTTAAGCCCACCTGCACCCTGACCTCTATGGGTTCCGGCCTGGGAAGAGTACTGCTCACTGCATCGCTCACTACCTTGCAAACACCTCCGCCAAAACTTCCCTCTTCGTCGACTTCAAGGGTGCTTTTGACAAAGCCAACAGTGAAGTGATTCTTGAGGGCCTCACGCACTTTGATGTGAAAGGCAAACTCCTCACTTGGATTGCTGACTACCTCTCCCATCGACAGGCCCGTGTAAGTTTTCAGGGCCACTACTCTATGATCAGGGACCTTGATCTTGGCACGCCTCAGGGAGGTGTACTCAGCCCTACACTCTTTAATGTTCTCATGAACTCCATCTGCCGCCTCAACGACATCTTTGCTGAGCGCGCCCTTGATGGTCACATGATAAGCTACGCTGATGATATTCTCCTCCAAATTACTACAGTACAACATGAACAACCTACACTCTCCACGTTCGCCCGGAACTGCCAAACACTGAGGCTAGTCATCTCACATACTAAAACCAAGTTCATCTCCTACTCCCAGCGTCAGACACCGCTGACTCTGCAAGGACAAGACATCGATCAAGTACGTACCTACAGGTACCTTTGTCTACCCGTGCGAGCCACTACCAGCGCCGCCACCATCCGCTGTCGCCGCCCACGTCATCTCCCAGTGCCGCCAACGAACGAGGCCTCAAAGGAGCCTCTGTCAGGATCCTACGTCTCATGTACATTACCATCGTCAGAGCTGTCATAGATTATGCCTCTCCTGTCCTTGTAGTTGCCTCCCAGCACGAGAAACAAAGCATAGAGAAAATCCAAAACAGAGTGAAGACACTCATCCTCGGATGCCCTATGACCATCAGAATAGAAGTCATGCAGCGTGACCTGATCCTGCTCCCCGTCTGAAATCGAATTATTGCTCTCAATGCCACCCTTGGTGTCAAACTTCTTCGCAGTGAGCAACTGACTCCCCTGTCGCGCTCACTGAACTCACATCTTAACACCCCCCTGCGCCGGCCTGTCCCCATTACCTTTCCCTCCCCATCTCAACACTGGCCCGTCCACACTGCTGCTGACATCCTGCATTAACAACTCTACAAACCCCTCGACCTCTCTCCCTCCCAAGTACACTCATCCGCCTCAAGGCTGCGTCTACCACAACGCCCCCCACAGTCTCCAGCAACTCCTTCTTCACCAACACCTGCCCCTGCCTGGCCTTACCTGGCTGCAACACAACAGTCCCGGCCGTCTCCTAACTCAGCTACTACTGGGTCTCCTCCCCGTCTCTACTCTGATGCTGTCAGGCCTTGTGCTCCCACCAGTGCCCCCTCCAGTAACATAACACAGATCATATCCCTCTTCCAAGAATTTACCAACCGTATTGAAAAACTTTTTGCTACAATCTGTACCACCAATCTCCGCCCTACTCTTGCCCTCTGTTGCCACCCAGTCACTCCTCTCATCTGGTTTGACACAAGCTGGTAGTCCCCCTGTGAGCCCCCCTGCTCACGGCCTACTCCACCACCGGCGGCCTTCACTACTAGTGTAGCGCCTACCGGGCCTGCCCTGGTGTTTCCTGCTGCCCTCGAGCGAAGTCCTGCTCATCTTCACGACACGTGGTACCTCAACCTGTCCACCCACCGCAAGTCGCGCCCGCTACTGTGTCTGTGCTGTCTCCATCAGGGCTACCTGGACCTGAGGACACCACCCCCGGCTACCCGTACCCCACCGGCATGTCGACGCACATGCCATCACAATCACACTAAAAGGTATGTCCCTCTATATTGTCAATGCCTATATGCCTCCCTCCACTCCTACTGTACCTGTCCCACCACACCATATCACCTCCACCCCCACTGTACTTCGCCACGCCTAGTACATTGACAACCCTGAGCCTGGCTGCACTGTTTGTAAACTTTGTGGTCAACCGACTCTCACTACATCCTCACTTGCCCTATGACGTCCTTCTACAGGTCCCCAGCCGTTACCAACACCTCTTCCCTCCTTGACCAGATATCCCTCCTCCTAGTGACAGGCCTGTCACTTGACATTATGAGGGACCTGCCATACTTTGCCATAAACAGATAAATTGTACCGGGAATTTCCCCCCAACACACTCATCATTCTGTCACTTTGTGTAACTTACTGAGAAAACCCATGACCCTTCAGGTTTTTACGCCCTTAATGCAAGTCATAAAGGAAAGCATGAACTCAGCATGCTTCCCAGATGGGTGCTGTAAACGCTTCTGCGTTTCCCTTGCACCGGATGTAAGGGGGTGCCCAATAAACTACCCCCTCGGGGCAATCTAAAAAAATCTAAAATCTCATCTGCCTCTACCTCCATGGTCTTCCCCGAGTGTTGAGGTTGTCGTCCACACCTCCCCTGGTCGTAAATCCACCCAACTGCGGTATATGCTCAAACTTAACTACCTTGAGTAGATTAATGATGTCGCCTCCTCTCGTACGACCTCCCACCCTCCTCTCCTTGTCTACTGTGATGGGTTTGTTACCACGCTGGGCAGCGCTGGGGCAGCTGTGTGGATTCCTGAGCGCCAGGCCCGCAGGAAAGTCAGGGTCTACGACTGGGCCTCCTCCACTGACACTGAAAGCATGGCCATCCTCGCGGGCATTCAGGAGGGGGGTGACCTATGCTCGCACTGAACGCCGGAACCTCCTTATAAACAGTGACAACACTTCTGCACTAGCTAGGCTCAAATTACCCTCCCTCTCCTCCCCTGCCTCCCAACACACCCTAGCCGCCGTCGCCGGGCTAGAGCAAACTGATGACATCCGTGACAAGTTTATTTGGATCCCGTCAAATATAAGAATAACTGCCTGTGCCACTGTTGATCGGCTTGCCAAAGAAACGGCACAAGAAGATATTGAAGCCACCCTCGCCCTTTCCCTGAATCATCTCAATTCTCGCATACACGCCGCACAACGAGAAGCACTCGACGAACATTTAACACACCTGATAAAACTGGGTAGCGTCACACTATGCCACTTGGACGCTGTAACGGGTGACGACAACAGCCACAACAAGGAGTATCAATACCTGATGCGATCTCAACAGCTTATGTACATGAAACTGCGCCTAGGGTACAGGCACTAGCATAGCTAGGGGGGGGGGGGGGGGGTCCTCCCCGGGCGGCACTTTTGGGGCGCGGCACTTTTGGGTCTGCTCATCACCCATATCTGCAGCTACTGGAGACGTTAATCCATCCCTTTGTATCGGCGGCAAGTTAATCCTTGTCGTGTCTGACCTAACACCTGACCCATATCGTCACGGCCACGTCATGAGCTACACCCTTGCTATGCGCCCCCCCCCCCCCCCCCCCCGCCACACACACACATGTAACCTGTTGAGGATTAAGGAAACAACTTCAAACAAGTACGCCAGTGAGCTCATGTGGTGTAGGTCAGGTGTTAGGTCAGACACGACGAGGATTAACTTGCCGCCGATACAAAGGGAAGGATTAACGTCTCCAGTAGCTGCAAAACCATGCAGTCTCGGGTCATATCAGTTCATGTACAGCCGACCAATCCACCAGTTACAAGCAATTCACTTCAGTTCTGCACAAATCTCCATCGTGACAAGACGAGGGGAGGCTAGACGACTTTTAAGTTCTCTTGTGTTTTCGATCCAGTTATTTACTTCGTTGGAAGACATAATACCTTAAGGTAAGAAATATTAAGGTATTGGTTAAAAAATATTGATGTGACCTTTGCTGCGGTACTGAGATTAAATATTAAGATTTTGTTTCACAGCATTGCGATTTTATACTAAGACACTATCCTCACTGGGGTACAGACAAAAGCCCCCCCGACAAAAGCCACCCAGACAAAAGCCCCCCAGACGAAAGCCACCCAGACAAAAGCCCCCTACTTTGACCGGGGTGGCTTTTGTCTGACAACAGTAAGGCAAACTATTTAATATATATATATATATATATATATATATATGAAAGAGTGAGTCACTGTGCAATATGTATTTTTTGTGGGGGGCACGGGGAGGGGGGGGGGGGCGGCAAACTCAAGGGCCGCCCCGGGCGCACACACTCTAGCTACGCCACTGGGTACAGGTACCTATGGGAGTACATTTCATACATAGAAATTTGGAGAGTATTAAATGTAGTGTAGATCATTTAAATGAAACAATCGGAACAACAGGTTATCCTGCTCAACATCCCTACCACTTTTTTTTATGGGGAATAGCCCACCCGGGCACAGGTCATCAACCCAGTTTTTGTGCAATAAGTTATTTGCTTAATAAAAGGAGAAACGACCATTTGGGTTTGATAATTTAGCCCATAAACACTTATGAATGTTGCTTCCAGTTCGATTATAATTAGTGCTACCACAAGGTAACCAGAAACTCCAACAAAGGTGGCAGCAGTCAACGAATCTATGAACAAAAACCTGTATTTTATACGAAACTGATGATTTTGAACTAAATTTGACATTCTTCATTCTTTTGTTATTTCACTTGATATCTACCTTTTTGAGAGGTGGTAAATTTAATTAAACGCTTGTGACGTCTCAGTTCAATGTACATGTTTATTGTTACCAGAAGTGATTTGATACATATGATCACCTAATATGTGGCACCACTGTACACCACAGCATCACCACACCCTGAACTCAGTCTTCAAGACGTTCTCAAAGCTGTTTCAGCTAATAAGTAACAGCAACAGCAGGTCTTCTCTCTCATCGAACGGAAACACCCAAGCACCAAGAAGCATACCCCAGCCTCAGCCCCCCCCCCCCCCCCCAGGGTGAGCCCACCCCAGTCTTCAGCTCAGTGTTGTGTTGATTGGGCAACGTCTGACTCAGCGCGTCTCGACACCTGGCTCAACATTCCCGATGGTTGCTCCCTGTGACCCACTGTGTGACCCAGGGTGTTACCACCATGTGACTCAGCGTGTTACCCACCGTGTGATCCAGGGTGTTACCCACTGTGTGACCCAGCGTGTTACCCGCTGTTTGACCCAGTGCATTCGGTTTCCATTAGACAACCGTCTTTGACATCGCTTAGGTCATCGTATCTGCCAGCCCCTGGCAACTTCTACGTCATTGACGCCATCTTGGACACATCATCGATGCCATATTGTATATGTCACTCCAACGTCATTGCAAGTCTCCATCTTGGATGTTCGCTTTTTTAAACAAGGAGTGACCGTGACCGTTACCTTCTTACCAGCTGTGAGACTGCACCCCCTCAGAACTCCCAGGACTTCAAGAACCAGAACATCAATCAAGTCTTTGTACTTCAGTTAAGTCTTCGTACTAGGTATTTCACAGACATACAGTAGAGTTTTTACAAATAGTAGACATATTCTACAGCATACCATCACATATCAGACATCGTGATAGGATAGCTTTTAATTTATAAGTGCCTTACTTTATATATTACTGACGTATTATAATTTAAGTATTTACACTTGCACATTTAATTATAATTTAATTAATTTACTGTAAATGGATGGGCATGGTTATTATTGAGAATAATCTTGGATGATTTAATTATCATAATGGATGCCTATTTTCATGTATATGGTTCAGACATTACCCATTTAGCGAAAAGATTATAATAGTACTTCTGAACAAACAGGAAATGTAATACTAACTGAAGCAGTACTCTCTATCGTAGATGGCAGTGTTACTGGTATCATGGAAGATGTGCATGGAACACAAATTCATCTACTGTATAGAGAAACACTTCCATTGAGAATAGTGAGCAATTAATCGATCAATCATTTGGCGGTTTACACCTTACCCAACTTAGGTCAGGTTCGTACATACGACACCACACCCCAGTACGGATCTGTTCATTCCTTCTACCCACCAATCCCAAGTATATCAATGCAGTTTACTTTACCTCCTACATCCTCTATTCCTCCAGTGACATCTAATGTGTCTAACACCCAACTAATAATGGCTAGAGCAGTCTCAAGCATGTTTACTAACACTTCCATTGTATTTAAAGTTTTGCCGCAGAATGACTACATTCGAGAGTTCACAGCGGAAGATGATTATCACATTAGGGTGTGTCATACTGAGGCGAATTTTTTTTTTGAGTTTGACAAATCGGCCCATGGTATTAATGATGTAGTTCTATGTGCAGAATCATGTGATATCTTCAGATTTGAAAAGTTTTTATTTTTTGCTAGGTAAATTTTAACTTGAAATCTTATGAAAATTCAGTATTCCCACCCTTTTACCAACACCACTAAATAGCTTATTTAAAGTAAAGTAAATGTATCAGGTTAATTTATTAGGATGAAAATGATCCAGAATAGTGAAACGAATGATCTTGACAAATTTATTAAATTTAATATTCCTTTAGAAAACAAAATCATCAAATGCAAAAACCGGTTTCACTACTACGACCCGGTGTTGCTGCACACCATTGAGAACATGTCTGTCTTGCTTCTGTTTCTACTCATCACCTCCCTGCTGATCACCTGAGCTCGGATGTAGCCTTCCCTCCTCTCCTGGCTGTACACGTGACTGCTGGCCTCGCTCACTTGCTGTACACAACGCTCTATACTCTGGGTGTGCGAGGGCCAGGTAGGGACATGCATGGGGTTGTCCAGGAAAGCTCTGACTTGAACATTGGTGAGGCTGCAGGTAAGAGGGGGCTCACTGCCAGCCTGGATGTTATCCAGATCTATGAGATCAGTGAGGGTCTTGGCACCTAGATTGACTTCAGGAGTCTTTCTGACCCTGAAGGAATCGTCACCAACTAATTCGTCATGCCCAGATCCTCTCATAAGTCTCATATCCAAGATCTTTTTGACTGCCACTCTTCTCTCCTCCTCATCCTTACTGCAGAGCATTGTCTGCAGAACTGCCTCGGGATGAGCATACCAGGAAGATCTCCTCACAGTCTGCTCCACAATCTGAACAACCTTCCTTGGCTGACTCCTCAGGAGCTCAAGCTGGAAGAGAACATGCCTCGGACCTTCGGAGAACGATGACTTGACCTTGGTGTTGAACCAATTTGGCAAGTAGACACTCACGATGAATTGGACAATAAGTCTCAGGTTGTGAAGCTGGTTCCCTTCAGTTTTTGATGAGCGACCCAAATTCTGCAGAACCTGAGATCCGTTGGGAGCCACCTAGAATGTGAGACTGGACCTATCTGCAGGTAAGCAAGTCTATCAGGCATGACCCCAGTTTTGATGGCACTGCAAATCATGTACCCATAGTACTGGTCAGTACTCAGGTCGTCAATGACAGTATGTGCAAGCTCAACGAGTGGAGGGCCAACTGTGATTTTTTCAAAGCTCGGATTTATTCCTAACCCAGTGGCAGAGTCCAGCATCTTGCCAAGAGGACCAGACCATCTGTTGTTTGAAAGAGTCTTGCCATCCAGCTCCTGGATCAGATGTCTGAGTGGCAACTCGTTGGTGTGGAGGTCACAAACAATCCAGACCAGCTTCCTCCCAATGTTCCGCTCTATCCACTGTATGACCCCCCCTTGCCACCCTGTGTTCGTGTTGGTGCTGTCCCCTCCAATGGCCTGCAGGGTCTGGTCTACGTTCCTCTCTCTGAGCCAGTTCACAATGTTATCTGGCACTATCTCAGCTGGTTTCCTGATGTCATCTTTCTCTGGAGTGAAATGCCACAAATACTTCCCTCCTGGTTCACTGCAGCAGGAGTAGTGTTCCTCCTTCACCATGGCAGGGAACAACTTGTCAGAATCTCCAACTTTCATGAACACTTTAGTGTCATCCCTTCTCCCATCAAAGAACAAACAATTGATTCCATTTTCTCTTATCCCCTTATCAAACTCCTCTTCTAGGTTACTGACAAGTTTCTCCTGAGCTCTCCTTACTTTGTTATGATCTATCACCAGGTGAACATCATCAGGTGTTATCAAACCACCGTCAATCCAGGCAGCTGTTGCTATATCTGCAGTTTCTCTGAGACCAGTGTGGTGTCGCATGCTGGCCAGAGCTATGCTCGGGATATCTTTCCTATTTCGAATCTTATGCCTGGAAGGTTTGGGATCATTATTTTCTGGGTTAGGGACAAAGTCACCATTCTCCTGGTCAGCACTCGGATCAGCCATGGGGAAGTCATTAAACTCTGAATCAGCTTGACTCCAATCATCGGCCTTTTTTACCTCACCCTGGGCCTTCTCAAGTCTCTTTTCCTCGGCAACTCTTCTCCTCTTCTGTCTCTCTGTGGCAGCCTCCTGTCTCTTGGACTCCGGAATATCTTGGCTAGAAATCATGAGAGCCCCTATACTGCCAGTCTTCTCTCTCTGTGCTTTGACAAATGCCAGTTCGATCACAGGAATCTTCAGTTCACGCTTGCAAATACAGGAGATGTGGGCCTCGGATTTACAGTCACGATCGCATCCAAACTCAGGACAGAGAACAATTGGGCACTTGCAAGTAATTATGTCAAATAACTGGTCCAGTTGCTTGGCAAAGCTGTCCTTAACTGCAAGTTTTCCTCTCCCAAGAGAGATATCTCTTGCCTTTTCCCAACTGGCTAGCAGTCTCTCACTAATCTTCTTCTGACTTGTTATGACTGGAGGCTTGAACTGAGCGTTAGCCAGAGTGTACTGTGCCAAGACAGCTTTGGTCATATCACTGGCAATGTCTTTGTTTGTGTAAGTTCTTTGGTTCTTTTCACTGATTTGCCCGATTAAAACACCGTATCTCAAAGCATCTCTCAATGTAGGCAACTCCGACTTCAGGAGCTCTCTCCCAGACCCAAGATAGTGACTGAGATGGCTGGATTTTTGGTTCCTCGTCCTGACACAAGCAGCCATCGCAAATATTATCAACTTATAAATGCATCAGAATCTGAAACAGAAAAAAATATTGTTAGTTGGGTTGTTAAAGAATGAAGTCAGAAAGCAATGTTCACTATTTAATTGTAATGCACTAATGCAGCTGTACGTTAGATTTTCGATAAATTTCACGCTAAAATTTACCTAGCAAAAGGTTGCAAAATATTGTAACTGAAATTATTTTCTGTTTATATACACTAAAATCTACCAAAAAAGTGATGAGCCATTAGTTTTAGCTGATCTTCCCTCCTATGACACACCCTATTATCACATAGTTACATTTTCAGGTTCATGTGAGGATGTTGTGCAGAACATTGCAATCTCGGAAGAAGAGGATCATTAGAACAGCTTGCACGCATTGTTGAAATTGCACCTGTTGTATTTTGTTTATGGGACCCTGCGTACAGTCAAGCTAAGACTGATGATTATGCACGTAAGATCCCACTTAAGGTAGCCTGTACCCCACTGGCCAGTACAGTTACACTTGTGGTGCCAGTTCATCACAAGGTTTCCAAGGATACTTGCACGAAACCTAAACAGCAACTGTTAAGCAAACACTGTAACACTAATAGTCATGTTATTGATTATTGTTACCAGCTCCAAATACCACACAACCCCTATAGCAAATTCAAGACCACGACGAGACCCACCTCCGTCCCATTCAGCAGTTGTTCAGACCAAGTCTACTACTGTACCGTCAGGTGATATGTGGTGTATATTACATGACTCTTCCTCACGTAATTCCCATCACTTTGTAACTCTGCAGCAATGTGAGGATTCGAGGTATGATAGATAGCCACGACGGCCTTGTCGTCGCTATTATAAGCAGTCGGGGGAACACCACCGTCTTGTTCAACAAGACGTGGGATAGTACAGACGTAACAACGCAAAGCATTACTTCTAGCACTTCTACTGCAGTGCAGCTTCGTTAATCGCGGCGTTGAACAAAACAGAAGTGTTGTCAGTTTTCCGGTGAGAGTGGGTACCAACACACTTTCCCCAGATATAGATTAGGGTGCATGCGCAAGTGTACTCTCATTAACGTCGAATTAAGAACTATAGTGATGTTCACGTCACCGAGGAGTTCAATTTTGACCTACTGACACCGATTTTTTAGGAGTTTCCGGTGCCCAGCTGGGCATTACGAGAGTGGTAACACTACCTCTACATTTTTCTAGACGTGGTAAACTATTTCCGGCAGTGTGTTTCATATTCAAGGACTTTAACTTACCAGGTGATGGGTTAATTGGTCTTCCAACGCTTAAACACAACATGGTAGATGTCCAGCCAAATTATCATACTATCACGGTTGGTGGCGTTACCTATCGTGCCATGCACAATTCTGTACCATTGCTCACTTCCAAGGTGAATGTTTTACCCAACTCTCCTACTACGAGCAACATGGATCCTGAACCCAGCGCGTACCAGACCCTACAGACTCATTTACCCGGCGTGATTTTAGCACCAAAGGTTGGATGGTAGTACCTGCAGTCTTGACAGGTACTCTCCATTTTCAGAATGAGGACGCAATCAGGGCCACTGTTCGCTTACATGACACTTTCACTGGGACTGACATAGGGATGTTATTTGTGTGATTATTAGGTTACCATACTAGTGTTGCTTTACAGCCCACACAGTTTCCAATTGGTAGTGATACACATGCACTTACATAAACAAGACAGGAGAGGATGGATCGAACAATACCGCGTTAAGGTAATTGATCACTCTCAAGGCAAGACTAGGCTTCTTGAGTTGCTTGACGACTACAAAAAGATTAGCTTTACCTGACAATCTTCTAAGTCAGATGAAGTGTCACATCACTTCACATATCTTTGATAACCGGACACAAACCCGATTTACATACAAGCTTACAGACTACCTTATAGCCAGAAAGCTGTAGGACAAGACATGGTTCAAGATATGCTAGAACAGGAGTTATCACACATTCAAAGTCTCCTTTCAATTGCCGATGGTTTTTAGTCCCAAAGAAGGATGAAAGTTGGCCCTCACTCATTGATATCACTGGTCAACATAAAAAATAAATTCTCATGGTTCTGGATCAAAACAGTCTGATTCTAGTGTAATTGTATGTGCTGAACTCAGTTTTCCAGAACCAGCATATCTATATATTTAGTGTACCATGCTATTCATACAGTAATTTATATGCTCATTGGCTCCACTTATGCAATTATTTTGTCGTGATTTGTGCTTTTTTGTTTGTTTCAGTTTGCTGATTCATGATATTACATATCTACACCTGCATGATTTGTATTTACTCTGAAATTATCAAAACATGGAACGTTGCAAGTGTGTGAACGGTGCTGACAGTTTTTGCTACATATGTGGTGCCTTCACTCCTGGTAGCCTCAAGAAACCAATCACAAAAGCTGTTCGACTGAACTACAAAAGTTACTTCAAATGTCATTTGGGTGACCAAGACAAGAAATGGGCACCTCATGTAGCCTGTAAGTCTTGTGTTAACCACCTGAGCGAGTGGATGTGTGTTAAACGAAGTTCAGGAATGCCGTTTGCTGTACCAATGATGTGGCGTGAACCTAAAGACCACAGTAGTGACTGCTACTTCTGTCTCACAAATATTAAAGGAATAAAGATCAAGACACGAGGCAAGGTACAGTACTCCAATATTGCTTCTGCAATCCGACCAGTACCGCACAGTGCTGAACTTCCAGTCCCAAATCCACCGACTGAACAAGAATTGAGTGATTCCGATTCTACCTCTACCTCAATGGAAAACGACTACCAGGATGACTCTGAAAATACCAGGCCTAAACTATTTACTCAAGAAGCGCTTCATGATCTCATCAGGGCCCTAAGCTTGTCAAAAGAAAAGGCTGAAGTTTTGGGATCCAGACTAAAGCAGCGTAACCTGCTAGAAGATGGAGTGCATATCACTACAGCGCGTTACCGACATAGACAGCTGTCTGCATTTTTCAAGATGGCAAACAACCTTTGTTATTGGGAGGACGCAGTATCTCTCATGCAACAACTCTGCAAGTCTGAAACATACAAGACAGAGGATTGGAGGCTGTTTATAGACTCAGGAAAAGACTCTCTGAAAGCTGTTCTTTTACACAATGGCAATCGGCTACCATCTGTCCCAATAGCACACGCAACAAAAATGACTGAGAGCTATGAAACAATGAAAATTCTGTTGGCCGCTATAGAGTATGAGAAACACCAGTGGAAGATATGTGGCGATCTCAAAGTCATCAGTTTACTACTGGGCCTTCAGAGTGGCTTCACAAAGCACAAGTGCTTTTTGTGCTTGTGGAACAGCAGAGCTGATGCAGAGCACTATGTGAGAAAGGATTGGCCGACAAGACCAAGTGATGCGCCTGGAAGGTTTAACTGTGCTCACAATCCGCTTGTAGATCCAGAAAAGATATTTTTGCCTCCACTGCATCTAAAGCTCGGTTTGGCTAAAAATTTCATCAAAGCTATGGATCAATTCGGTGCTGGGACTCTATACTTAACTCAGAAACTAGGTGGTGTGGTTTCCGAAGCCAAGTTGAAAGCAGGTGTCTTGAATGGACCACAAATTCGTATACTAAAATGATAGCGAATTCACCAAAACATTGAACCCACTGGAGAAAAAAGCATGGGAATCATTTGTCAATGTGTCAAAGAATTTTCTTGGAAACTATCGTGCTGGCAACTACAAAGAAGTCGTAACAACCATGCTTCAGAATTATTTTGCATTTCCCAATGCATGTCCTTGAAATTGCATTTTTTCCACTCTTATATTGAATTTTTCCCAGGTAACCTTCGAGACGTTAGTGATGAACACGGCGAAAGATTTCATCAAGATATCGCCATAATGGAGAGCAGATATCAGGGACAATTCAGTCCTAACATGATGGGCGACTATTGCTGGACACTGCAACGAGAAGAGAGCAAGCTGTACAAGAGAAAGAGTAAAGTTCAGAAGCACTTTTAGAACTTCATATTTTGTCATTATAAAGGATTTGAACTTATGTTTTTTGGTACAATTTTTTATGAGCTTATCTGTGATAGGTTTAAAATTGTATCTTGCATGACGCGATAATGTTACTATATTTACTATTTTTTTTATTCTTTAAGAAAGTAGGTCTGATGGTAGAATGAAACATCCAATTAATATTCATTAATATGAAATAAGTCATGAAAGCACAGTCACATGAGATAATCTCATCTTTTGCACGACACGTGATGGAATATTAAATATTTGTACCTATTGATTTTTTTTTATAAAACCTGGTCTGATAGAACAAAACAAATATCAGATTCGAATTCAGCAATATGAAATTAGTTGTGTGAGCATGATCTCATATGTGAGCCATTTTGGCTGTTGACCAGTGTATTCGGCGAATCAACGCAACCACTATTCCGGATAGGTACCCGATGCCTGTCTTGAGTGATATATGGGAGGAAATAAAGAAGGCATCTGATAGAAACAATGTATGTATTCTAGGCGATTTCAACTTTTCAGGCATAGATTGGAAAAATCAACTTAGCGATAATGAATCTGAAGATTTTCTAGAAGTAGTACAAGATAGTTTTTTATATCAATTCATAAACTCGCCCACTAGAGGAAATAATATCCTCGATTTAGTTCTCAGTAATAATGAAAATCTAGTAAAAGATGTTGGGATTAGAGACGAACTAGGAAACAGTGATCATAAAGCCATATATTTTAACATAATATGGGATGGCAGGAAGAAGGAAAATTCGGCCTTGATCCCGGATTTTAGGAAGGCTAATTACGGTAGCTTAAGGAGAGACCTAAGGGATGACCCTATGGTCAAAAGATTAATCCCCCCCCCCCACACCTCCGGAAACTGTCAACTTAGGACGGGATAACCCAGAATTTAATTTAGCAGCTACTTATGAACAATTTATTGCGACAGTCAATAATGCTCAAAATAAACACATCCCTAAAAGAAAATTCAGATCGATACCGAACCAACCAAAATGGATGAATAATAGACTCTTAGGTCTTCTAGGGAAAAATAAAGGAGTATATAGAAAAGTTAAGAAAGGCGAAAATCACTTACTTGGTTACTATCAGAACCTAACAAGACAGGTAAAAACAGAAATTAGGAAAGCAAAGAGAAATTATGAAATCAAGGTAGCAAACGAATCGAAAAATAACCCCAAAGCTTTTTATCAACTGTATAAATCAAAGGTTAGAGATACAATAGGTCCTCTTAAAACTACGACAGGAGAAATGACTGATGATGAATTAGAAATGTGTAGTACGTAAAATAGTCATTTTCGTTCCGTATTCACAAATGAAAACCTAGCACAATTTCCAGAAGTTCATAAGGTATATAACGACAGTATAGAAAATATGTTGATGAATATCAATATTACTAGTAACGATGTGCTTAAAGTAATTAACAAACTGAAGCCTCATAAATTGCCTGGTCCAGACGAGGTATATGCTAGAATATTAAAAGAATGTAGAGATGAGTTGAGTAATCCATTAGCAGTTTTATTTAATAAGTCATTAGAATCGGGCCTAGTGCCAGAAGCTTGGAAACTTGCAAATGTAGTTCCGATTTTCAAAAAGGGTGATAAATCAATTGCATCAAATTACCGTCCCATTAGTCTCACGTCACTCATAGGCAAGTTGCTAGAGTCAATTATTGCTACAAAAATCAGAAGCCACCTTGAAACATTCAACTTAATTCATTCTTCTCAGCACGGGTTCACCCAGGGACGTTCTTGTCTCACAAATTTGCTTAGCTTTTTCTCAGAAGTATATGAAGCGGTAGATAATGATAAGTCATATGATATAATTTATTTAGATTTCAGTAAAGCATTCGATAGAGTCCCTCATGAGAGATTGATAAGGAAGGTAGAAGCACATGGAATAGGTGGATCATTATTAAAATGGATTAGGTCATGGTTAACTGGTAGGAAACAAAGAGTCAGCATAAATGGATTAAAGTCAGACTGGGGTGCGGTCAAAAGCGGAGTTCCCCAGGGATCTGTATTAGGCCCTCTGCTGTTTGTTATATTCATTAATGATCTTGATTTAGGCATAACTAGTAGGATTAGTAAATTTGCAGATGATACCAAAATGGGGAGAGTGATAAATTCAGACAGTGACTTTGAACACCTTCAAAGAGATCTAGATACCTTACATGAGTGGTCAGTAGACTGGCAAATGAATTTTAATACTGATAAATGCAAGGTACTACAGATAGGGAAGACGAATACAAACGTTAAGTATAAACTAGGTAACACGGAAATAGAAAACTCAGTTTGTGAAAAAGATCTAGGTGTATTTGTTAGCAACGACTTGAAACCTAGAAAACAATGTATTAGCGTTCGCAACAAGGCAAACAGGATTCTTGGGTTCATATCTAGGTCTGTGAGTAACAGAACTGCTGACGTTATCTTGAAACTTTACCTAGCATTAGTGAGGCCACACATGGATTATGCGGTTCAGTTCTGGTGTCCTTATTATAGAATGGACATAGATTCTTTGGAGAGAGTACAAAGAAGAATGACAAAAATGATCCATAATATTAGAAACCTTCCATATGAAGAAAGACTGAAAAGCTTAGGCTTACATTCATTAGAGAGGCGTAGAGTTAGGGGAGATATGATAGAGGTGTACAAGTGGGTAAGTGGGATTAACAAGGGTAAAATGGAAGATGTTCTGAAGCTCAGTAATAACGAAATAACTAGAACAAATGGCTTTAAATTAGATAAATTCCGATTCAGAAAGGATATAGGCAAGCACTGGTTTGGTAATAGAGTTGTGGATATGTGGAATAGGCTACCGAGTGCTATAGTAGGATCGGGGACGCTAGGGAGCTTCAAGACGAAGTTGGATAGGCACATGGAGGTGCTGGGATGGGTGTGAAAGGGATCTGCCCTGTATGGGCCAGTCGGCCTCCTGCAGTATCCCACTTTCTTATGTTCTTATGTTCTTATGTAAAACCTTAACAGCACAGGGTAAGGTGACTAGATTATATAATAGTAAATATAACACATCATTACTGGAATAATATGGAACAACATGGAAGCATGTTATATAAAAAAAATAGAAAAATACGACAAGGTCGTAACGATAAACACTATGGGGTTGATACATCGCTCGGTCACCACGTTCCGAGCTTCCATGAGGAATTAACTAGTTTTGCAGAATACATCATATACATAAACCCAACTATGTTACAAATATATGTGTAGACACTAAGCTGCAGACTCTGGAACCATAGGTTCACCAGTTACTGGGTTCCTAGGCTTAAGTGTCTTATGGGATAGTATATTATGTACAATGTTCAAGTTGGAAGATACTGACTTATAATAACAAAATAAAAATATCACTGCCAAAATTAACACAATAGTGGGAATGGTTAAACATGGTATTGCAAATCCCCGTGCAAAATAAAATGGCAAATTATCTTTTAAATAAGCAAACTGTGACTCTTTCTAGTAAGAAATAGCTTTTATCTTTTCCGAGACGATATTGAGTTTACTATTAGTAAAATTAGGAATTTGAGACAATGGAATTTAATATGAAGTGAGATTTAAATTCAGTGAAAAATGCTGATGAGAAGGCAAGGCCTTCAACGAACTACAGGTTATTTCACAGGAATCCGGGGCCTTGTAATAACCTTTCACAACTAACTGTTTACCACCATCTTGGCACTTTAAAATTAAGTTAGTTTCATCAGGAAAGAAAAAATATTGCACATTATGCAGATGCGCATGAAACGCAATTTCTCTAGAAACCGGTGTAAAACTACATTGTGTTAGGATTGTGCGTACGTTAGTTTGCAGCAGGTATAAATGTGGATATATAGGCTGGACACCCGTGTAACTGTACTGAAAATATGACGATTTACACCCTAGGATCATCCAATGCTAACAAGGAATAATCTTCATCAATGAGCAAAAGTTTCTTTGGTCTATCTAAAGTAAACAGTGTGTCATTAAAATACAAATGGAATGGTTCCAAATGCCATGCATTAAATTTATGTTGCCCTCACATCGGTACGTGGATAAGAATAGCATTGTGCGTGAGAGATAACTCCAACAGTGGGTAGTAATATTTTACCTCATGATCTGTGAAAATTGGAGTTAAATGATAAGTCATCTTGGCTATTTGTAATGCTTCAAGAAGAGTATTCACAGGCACAAGCTTTGCATCCACTCGTCCTAGCCCTGCATCCACGATGCTTGCGATTAGTTAATTTTTGTTAGTTATTATAGCTTGAACAGAACTTTCTGCAGTATGCAAATACTCATCAAAAGAAAGGAGCCACTCCCAACGTAGTGACTGAATTCATTAAATTGTAAACAACCCTAGATAAATGATTAGAATCAGAAATAATCGCACTAACTTTTGATTCCAAGGCACTAATTGCATAAAAAGTTTGCGCTATAACACGGTTATATTTAAGAGCTGCTTGATCGACAATGTCCATGCTGTCTCCTAGTTTAACTACATCCTCGGCAGTCACAGTGCCAAATAGAGTGGTTTGTATAAGACCAACAAAATTAAACAGTCCCCGCTTTCTTTGTGTGTGGGAAAGCACTTTCCTTGCAAGATCATCCTAAGATGCTAGAATAGAGTTTCCAACTCCGACCATAATCTTGTGAACGGTCCTGAGACGAAGTAGCTGAAGATCAACAGTTTGTGATACCATTGTCGAACTGTTAGGATTCTCTCGTAGATCATTAATGACGGTCATAGCGGCCCACAGTTGGGTATCAATGGACTCCATCTGGCGTGGAAGCTTGAGCAGTCCGTGCAACTCATATTCTATGTTCACCACGTTATGAACAGTAAGAACGCGTCCAAGGGGTGCAACAAGCTCACCTGGCTTAAGGACATCCGTGGAGATACCCGTCAACACAGAGGTGCCCAAAGAAACACTTTGTCTCTATGCACAGAACCCACTAATTAGCATAAATTATGCTAATTAGCACCGATAGAAGGTAATTTCTAACTTTTAAACCATTTCGCCTAGAAACATGTGTGATTAGTTGAACCGGGCTAATTTTAGGGCCAGGAATCCATTTTGAGTTATTTTGACAATGGGCGGCCAATTTGACCCTAAAATTCAAGATGGCCACTGGCTATTATCTTGATATTTTTTTCGGGGGAATAGCCTACCTGGGCACAAGTCACTGACCCACAACGCGGCCTAAGAAACGAAAAAATAAGAGTAAAAAGAAATTAAATCACTGCTGCTGTTTTGTATATGCGAATCAGATATCTGGCCTGTAAGAGGGAATAGCGTTCTTACCATCCACTTGGATAATTTGTAAGTAACAGAACCCACAAAACTTAGTAATATGGATATCCTCATTACTCTTCAAGCTTTTCAAGGCTGTTCCAAATCATTTTGTAATGTTTGAAACCATTTTCTTATGTGAGCTTAGAAAAGATCCCCTGGAAAATATTAATAAGTTATCTAATTCTAAAATGAAGGAGATTTTGAAAAAGAACCCAGATCTCATCAAACAAATCTCACAAATCAATCCCACTTTACCTCATATGTATGGATTGATCAAAACACATAAGCCTAATGATCCTTTAAGTCCTATCGTGAGTGCAGCGAGTTCTGTTACTTACAAATTATTCAAGTGGCTGGTTAGGATTCTATCCCCTCTTACAGGTCAGATGTCTAATTCGCATAAACAAAACAGCAGCAGTGATTTAATTGAAAATATCAAGAGACACAATTAACCATGTGAATTAATAATTTGATACAAATTTATTTTTCACTAGAGTACCAGTGAATGACCTACTTTCACTCCATAAAGATAAATTGCATCTGTTAGATTTGACTATTATACATGACATATTTATCAAATTTATAGTTACTAGCAGAATCGCCACCCATCAGGCTGCTCATCGGCTAGGCCACGGTAGGACGCCACCCTCCGGGAGGCTCCACATTGTCTCACTGTTCAGTTCCCAAAACTTCTTTTTCCACCAATAGTTCATTAACGGTGCATGTAAGTTCCACCATGTTTTTCACCACAACGGTACAGCAAAATATATTTTTTTTAACATTTAACTGTTATTATTTTATTGTCTAATCATCACTACATATAACACCATCCATCATCACTACATATAACACCACCCATCATCATTATGTATAACAACATCCATCATCACTACATATAACACCATCTATCATCACTACATATAGCACCATCCATCATCACTACATATAGCACCACCATCACTACAATCACTACTACCACCATCATCATTACCACCACCATCATTACAACTACTATCAACCAGTCTCTACCACGACCACTATCACCACAAACATGCCGCTATCACCATCACCACCACTACCACTGTCACTACCACCGTCACCACCACCACTACATATAACACCATCCATCATCATTACATATAACACCATCCATCATCACTACATATAACACCACCCATCATCACTACATATAACAACATCCATCATCACTACATATAATATCATCCATCATCACTACGTATAACATCATCCATCATCATCACATATAACACCATCCATCATCACTACAGATTGGTAAAATAGTTTCCGAGATTCTCGTGCGGACACACACACAAACAAACAGACATACTTCTTTGCTTTATATAGATAGAGAGATAGATCATCACTACATATAACACCACCCATGATCACTAGATATAACCTCATCCATCATGACTACATATAACACCATCCATCATCACTAACTTGGGTACCCTTCATTGTTTGTTGATCGTTGTCTTAAAAGGGTTAAAAAATTCCTTATATTGTACTCAAACTAGACAAGTTCCAACATTTAAGAATATTTTGACTCTACCTTATTATAATGAATTTGTCCCGTTAGTTAGTTTTATCCCTTAAATCATTAAACTTAAATGTGTTAATTAAAAACACCCCAACCTTGAATGTAAACAAAAGTGTTTACTGCATTCCATGTACCAATTGTAATGGAAATATGAACATAAGAATGGAGGAAACTGCAGGGGGCCTCTTGGCCCATACTGGACAGCCCAGTTTACACCCAACCTTTATCGCTCATATAGCCATCCAACCTATGTAGAAACTATCCAGCTTATTCGAGTTAATGATGATGTTTGGTAACTTGTTCTACTCATCCATTAACTCTATTTTCAAACCAATGTTTACCTATCTCGCGCCTAAATCTAATTTTGCCTAATTTAAAAACATTATTACGAATTCGCACCTGGTTGGATAGTTTGAGTACCTTTGTTATAAATCCCTTGTTTAGCCCTGACTTCCATTTATACACCTCTCATATCGCCCCTCACTCTACGTCTCTCGAGGGAGTGCAAATTAAGATGCTTTAACCTGTCTCTATACTCAAGGTTCCTAATGCCCGGGATTAGTCTTGTCATTCTCCTCGGAATTCTTTCTAGGGATTCTCTATCCATTCTGTAATAGGGTGACCAGAATTGAACTGAGTAAATAAGTGAAGTCTCACAAGAGCATATATATATATATATATATATATATATATATATGTATATAAATATATATACATATATGCAAGTAAATCACTGTAGGTGCGCGTGATCTAGGTATATGCTGATAACCACAAGGAAAGAAGAAAACACGAAGTTCCCAAGCCCTTTCGTGTAATTCACATCTTCAGGGGTGAGTACAGACCAGGGAAAGAAATACAAATCAAGGTGTATATATACAGAGAAGGGTGAGACCAGGTCCACAATGGTCAGGTATTAGGTAATGACCCTACTAATCTTTAAATAGCACACAACGGTTGGTGGTCAGGTCAGATGGTCAGGTGACCCGGCCTTCTCACCTGATCACAAATCTTCTTAATTACAAAATTGTCCAGCTTGTACATGCCGTTACTCAAATTCATGTTGAATGCTTCGGTATGTTTAATATATATATATATATATATATATATATATATATATATATATATATATATATATATATATATATTATATACTATATATATTTTCATTTTTAGTCCATATAACACGCGGAGTTTGAACATATAATCAACGACCTCACCAGCCAGGAATCGAACCCTCTACCTACTGGGTGGGACTAGGGAACACTACCGACCAATCCACAAGGACACTAAAAGCAGTCCTAGACTCTGTTATGTTTCACACAAAGCCTGTTCATCGAGCTGATGGCGCCGTGAACCTCATTGGGAACTGCCTCTGCCTCGTATGTGGTGTCAGTAGTATTTTACCGAATCCAGCTTGTAATATACTATAGGACTAGGTGTGTATGTGTTTGTCTGTGTGTGCATGTATCTGTTCTGGGAAGCCGAAACGGCACAATCGTTTTCATCAAACTTGGTGGAAAAATTGCAAAAAAATCGTAGATTAGATCACACCTGGTCCCATATCGATGGTTTCTTTAGGAAGCCATTAATTAACCATTTTATTTACGCTGGAAAACAACGCAGGTCTACGGACTTGGCGCAACCTCATTCGCTGTACCCTGTCAGCCCACGATTGCAGTTATTGTACGGCTCCCTCCTCCTCCCCCAACTTTTTTTCTTAGCCTACTTTGTTTTTTTAATGTTGTTTGGATTAGAAAAGGAAAGAAGATGAGTAAATAGAAGAATAAACAAGGGGAAACAGAAAATAGTTAGCGATAACAGGTGGGGGGAGCTGAGTTTCATCATACGTCTGGATGCGCAGTTTCAACGTTACCAGAGCACGGTAAACTGTACCACCGGATTCGCCACCGGGCACGAAGGTCCCACGATCACTTGTATATACTATATATAATTTATTAGCCGATAAAGCACACGGACTTCTACATATAATCAACAACTCACCCCGCCAGGACTCGAACCCACGATCTTATGTGTGTGACCAGGGAACGTTACCTCTTACACCACTAGGACACTAAAAGCAATTGATATATATATATATATATATATATATATATATATATATATATATATATATATATATATATATATTCATATATATATATATATATATATATATATATATATATATATATATATGAATATATATATATATATATATATATATATATATATATATATATATATATATATATATATATATATATATATATATATATATATATATATATATATATATATATATATGCTGATAACCACAAGGAAAGAAGAAAACACGAAGTTCCCAAGCGCTTTCGTGTAATTCACATCTTCAGGGGTGAGTACAGACTAGAGAGAAATAAAAATCAAGGTGTATACATACAGAGATAGGTGAGACCAGGTCCGCAATGGTCAGGTATTAGGTAATGACCCTACTAATCTTTAAATCATTACCTATATATATATATATATATATATATATATATATATATATATATATATATATATATATATATATATACAGTATATATTTCATGTAAATCCACAATGAAAACGTGGATAAGATAAATCTTGATAAAATCACACGGGAGAATGGAAACAACGGAGTACCTTAGCTTTCGTCTTTATTCAAGACGTCTTACAATCAAGTATTAATTTTACTAGTAAAGTTATTTACTGTAAATGAAAGACAAAAGTATTTTTGATGATAAAATTTTTGTTGTTTGCCATTTAAACATTAATGGACGATTTTTCTACGTAATTTTCTTTGGATATTGCCAAATTGGCGGAGCCTTATAATAGCGATTCAGATAGTGCTGATGATATTAATGTCACTACTGGACATATAGTTTCATTAGACTCGTACGAAACACAGGAGCAATCCAAGCTAGACACTTCTGTCAAAAGTAGAGAAGATTTAATAGATCATTCGTTTGACGATTTAAACCGCAGAACCCTAAGGTCAGGTAATAAGCACAATACGTCCCCTGACGACAGGCAAGTTCCCATATCTCCTCCCGAAAAAAAACAGTGCTTCAGAAATTTGTTTATTACCTCCTCCATTAACTGAACCTTCAGTTCGGATTAATTTGAATAGCATGGCTACTTCTAACACCGGCATGTCTACTAACTCCTCTAACGTTATTCAGGTGTTACTGCGTGGCGATGTGGTGCGCGATTTTACAGTTGAAGATGAATACCGGGCGACTACATTCATAAGAGCATGCAAGGATACCATGAAAAATTTTCAGATCACAGGGGATGATGAGAAGAAAGCTTTTGTTCGTTCTCATATCATGTATATATATATATATATATATATATATATATCATGTAGATACACAATGAAAACGTGGATAAGATAAATCTTGATAAAATCACACGGGAAAAGGGGAAACAATGGAGCACCGTTGTTTCCCTTTTTTCCGTGTGATTTTATCAATATATATATATATATATATATATATATATATATATATATATATTGCTTAAGTGTTTTCTTGTGTATGTATATACGGTAACTGGGTGCCTCGTCGGCCCAGGCAAGACCAGCAGGGGATCTCGCAGAGAGTAGCAGTGGGCCCCAGAGGGACAGCACATAGGCCCATAGGCATGTGGACACGTCCTGATGCCTGCCAACCACTGCCCCGCTGCCTTGCAGATTAACCTTGGTAGGTATAAGGCTACGGGAGTAAACCCAAAACGAAAAATCTGTGGTGGAGCCTGGCATCAGACAGACATGCTCACAGAGCTCCAACAAGACCCCAATGGTGATATAGGCAGAGGAAGTGATCACCATGGGGAACCAACGACTACATCGCCAGACGGAGGCAATACAAGATGGACAGGCTACTAAGGTGAAACCCAACAAACTGGGTTATCGGCAGTCCATTACAACTCTCTTGCCCCATTCGTTGCAACACTTGTACCACTGGATCAGGAAAAGAGATAGTTAAGATGTGTGGTTGTAACCTGCACTCCCGCCTCACTACTTAAATCAACTCACATGCAGCCATCACCCAGCTCTTCATACTCTCCATCATCATCAAAACCCCTATACCCCCAAAACTCTTATGGCGGCAGATGAGTTGAGACGGTAACTGGCAGAGATGACTGCTGGGAGTCTCTCGGCACAACTCTGCACATGGGCGACACAGATATGATGGTCGTTTATGCACTGGGATCTCGGCAGCAGTGCAATCTGGTTCTGTCTGAGAGACTGAGCAAGCCTTTGGAGGACCCACTCTGCTCACCACACATGGGGAGGGGGCTAGAAAAGGTGCCCTAAACATAGCCTGTCTAAAGAACTTACTTGACTGGGCAATCTCACCCAGTAAGGTCTTTTTTTGCAGTGGAAAACACAATCATAATCACGGATCAAAAAACAAACAAACTATACATCCTTTTATGGTTGTTGCATGGGATGTCAAGGCCCATATGCATACTGACACAAATGAGCTTCCTGAAAGAAGAACGGCTCTCGTGGCAAAAGAGCTGGTTAGGTATAACATAGACATAGCAGCCATTAGTGAGTCCCGGCTCCTAGTTATACCTTTTTATGGAAGGGTAAGCCTTTTGTAGAGAGAAACCTCATTTATAGAGTTGGCTTTGCCATCTGCCAATGCATCCGACACAGGCTAACTGAAATGACTGTTGGTATCAAAGAGTGCCTCATGACGCCCAGAGTCGCACTGAACCACTCACGTTATGCCCTTTTCTTCACTGCATATGTCACAACACTGGATGCAAAGGATGACATCAAGGAGGCATTTTGCGCCCACATCGACAGAGTGCTAACCTTTATCTCCACAAAAGATATGGTTGTGCTCCTTGGTGACTTCAATGCCAGAGTTGGCAGAAATGCTGACATTTGGCAGGGAATCATAGGTAGAAATGGACTAGGCAAGGGTAACCGCAACGGCCTACTCCTGCTCAGCAAATGTGCTGCACACAACCTCACTATCACCAATACCTTGTTTAGGCAGGCCGACAAGTTCAAGGGTTCATTGATTACATCATTGTCAGAGAAAGAGATTGCCGAGATGTCCTCATCTCCCGAACTATGCGTTGCTCAAACCACTTTGACGCAAATCATCGGCTCGTTAATGCCAAACTCTCCCATCACGCAGAGGGCAACAAGCCTACAGAAGAGGTTTTAGCACTAAGCGACTGGAGGATTCAGCGGTAGTACTATCGAGCACAAAAGTCGTGTCCACTACCCAGCCAGTGAGGTTTCAAATAGCCTGGAGTCTGAAGTTTCGAAACAGGTGGGGGTTAATGCTATGGTCGGCCAACAGATGTCGCTGACTGTAGTGTGTGTATGTGGAGGGGGGGGGGGTGCAGGAGGTGGGGGCTGGATGAGAGGCAGGTTTATTTAATATTTATGCCACCATAATTTCAAGCTGCCTTTTTAACTACGTTTTGTCTTACAGCTGTTTCTTTATGGTCACGAATTCATGGAACAGGTGCAGTGTCCTGGGTGCTTTTGCCGCTCAGATCACAATGATACTTTAAAGAATGGAATATATTAAGAATAAAAGTGAAATATGCAAGGATCAGCTAGTTTTACTCAGCGACCACGTCACAATTTTGTTGTTATTCAGACAAAGAGATTATGGTAATATATATTTATATTCCACCCATCCTTTGCGTAATAAATATTTGTGATAATATGCAATATTATATAATTATATACTTATGTTAAAATGAGTGGAGTAAAACCTTATCAGTATTGTAAAATAGCTTACAGAAGTTCCAATTCTTCCAAGTTCCTGTGTTTAAACACCCCACCACAATATGCAAGCTTCATATATTTTGGAGTGTGCTCAGTTACCGTTAATATTGTGTGCTGAACATCATAAGCATTTCAATTGTAACTATATAATTATATTGTGTTATAAGACAATACATTCCACGACGTGTCATACAGATCATTGTATACCACACAATACATAATTTGTGGCTGTTAAGTTACTTTGTTATGAATTTTCATGCGATATAGTTTAAGACATCATTAAGGACATGGATTTAAGATAACACTGTAGGTGAGTTAATATATATTAATTGTATTTACAAACAATACTAAAATCCAAACAATACACCAATACACACATCTTAGTATTTGGTCTTGCCACCCATTGCATTCAGGGCTTCATCAAGGCGATTAGGGATGGAGTTGACCAGCTTCAGGGACAGCCCTTGTCGTCGACGTATACTATCCAACACGTCGTAAGCTTTGGCCTCTATTGTTGCACAGGTTCGCTGCTCCACAATATCCCAATCACGTTTCATCATGGCCCAAATATGTTGAATCGAATTAATATCACATCCTAGTGTTGGCCAGTCAATGACCTTAATTTCAGGGTGATCCTGGAGGTAGTCCTTCACTACGTTGCTGATATGAATGGGACTGTTGTCATGAACAAGCCTGATAGTGTGGGGGGCTAGAGCTGTCATAGCCCTGACTGTAGGAATTAGCACTTGCTCCAGGATGTCTACTTACTGCTCACCAGTGAAAAGGCCATTGAACTTGGCCAGTTCACCTGGCCCATGTGCCCACATCCACCCCCAGAATGACACTGACACCCTACCACTCACTGTGCGATGTTGAATGTGCTCATCTGGGGGGCGCCAGCACTGCCTTGCTTCGGCTCCCACTGACCTGAACACCGTTTCATCGGTAAATATAATGGTTCGCCAGTATTCTTCTCTATGTGGAAGGTGTTCCAATGCAAAGCCGAGTCGACACTCCTTGTGAGTAGGTGTTAGCCACCCTTTGTGAGCTGGAATATGGCAGTCAATCCCTGCTTCATGAAGTCGGCGTCTCGTCGTCATGCGATGACAGTTGAGGTCCAGATTTCTTGTATGCTCCACTGATGTTCGCACTGGATGTGCCGTTGCAGCTGCCACGATCATGGCGTCCATCCACGTCGACGTTGCTCGTGGCCTCCCGCTTCGAGGTTTCGTCTCCACTGAGCCCTCTTCCTCTCACCGGCTGATCCACCTCCTAATAGTCTTGTTGTGCCTCCCCACTACGAGAGCAATGTTCGGCACAGATGCCCCGGCTCTCCACATCCCGATGATTTGGCCTCACTCAGCAATCACTGCCGACGAATTTGCTCGTCCTGCAGGCATATCTGAAATTGCAGAGTAAATGTTGTGGTAACTGGTGCAGCCTTTTTTATAATAGAGTAAATAAATGGTATTAGTAACACCTAGGTTAAGTATTATTACTCTGACATAACGTTTTACTAAATCTTTTAGGATCAACTGCCCAAGAAACCCTTCCTATTTCATGTATATATAGTCAACTGCAAGTGGATCCTCCCACCCCCCCCCCAAACCTCCACCACCACCCCTGCGACTGTAGAGTGAACATTCGCCGATAATCATCATCATCATCAAGATTTAGTTTAACCAGACCACTGACACCCATTTGAGTGTCTCCTAGGGCTGGCCAGAGGGATTAGTTAACATATATTTGTGCTTCTATAATTTAGTGTTATATTGTTTGGAGGAGATTACAGTATTTCAAAAAGGTCAAAACTGAACTTAGGGAAAATTTTAATAATAATAATAATAATAATTAATGGTTTATTGAAAAAGTTCTGCAGCCCGAAGGCTGAAAATATACATTGGACATAAATGACTTATTACATACATTGGTGGTTTAACAAAAGCCTTCATTAGAGAAAGGTAAAGGAACATACAGTGAACATACAGATTAATGTAGGTGTTGAAAAGCAAAAACGTAGTGTAGTAACTCCCTCCCAGATGGTGTTAGGAGGGACCTCAGGTGGTGTAGTAGTTCCCCCACAGATGGTGTTATGAGGGGCCTCACGTGGTGTAGTAATTCCCTCACAGATGGTGTTATGAGGGGCCTCACGTGGTGTAGTAATTCCCTCACAGATGGTGTTATGAGGGGCCTCACGTGGTGTAGTAATTCCCTCACAGATGGTGTTATGAGGGGCCTCACGTGGTGTAGTAATTCCCTCACAGATGGTGTTATATGAGTGAGGTGTGGTTCCAGGCCTTCCTATCGTAGACGGATTAACACATCGCTGGTAGTTGGGTCTCACGGGCCGTTATCACTGGGTACCTGGGACCTCACTGTGTGAAAGGTCAACTTGGGTACCACTGTTACTGTTGAGTTGTTCTCACTGACTTAAGCACTGTTCACCACTGTTCACCTCTGTTTAACACTGGTTCCATTTCTTTCCTAAATGAAATAGTAACTTCTGGCGTGAACTTGTTGATATTCCGGTGGGGAGGAGGGTTCAGGGGAGGGAGTTGGTATGGGCAAACATAACAGTTGACCTGGCTGCTCCGAGAGGAGCGCCAGGTACGTCTTGACCCTTCGGTCTTTGCTAAAATATCTTACATTGTAGGGTTAGTGAAGCACATTGTTCGATACCGATTATAAATAGAGCATTCAGTGAGAATATGTTGGACTGTTATTTGTATTCGGCAGTTGGAGCATATAGGTGGGGCTCCATTAGTGGAACACATAAGTTGGCCATGCGTCAATTGCGTATGCCCAATTCTTCGATGATTGAGAATCGTTTCGTGATGTCGAGAGGATTGTTTTGATGGTGACCAAGGATAAACTGATGACTTGATCATGCTTAGCTTATGACTTGTTGGTTAATTTTTCCAGGACTTTTGTCAATCTTCAAATATTAATTGTTTATAGGTAGTTAGCCTCGCCTATAATCAAAATGTATGGTTTTCCACTGCCTTACATATTTCTTTGACAATTTTCAGCTATGACATACTTATCTCCCAAAAATAATTCATTTTAATTTTATTTTTTTACAAAGAATATTCACTGGTTCCAGAATGCATCTAAACTTATGCCAGTGATGTTCAAGTCTGGTCTTAAATAAGTTCATACTCGGTGCTATCACAACACTACCGGTATGAATCAGCTGCTTGTCCAATTAGCCAGTCCGTTCACACATATTTATATTTGGGTTTTAAGTAACGAAACCCAAACGGTAGTTCCTTTGTTTTATTATAAAAGGTTGTAGATATAATTCCTGAGTGTATATCAACCGTAAGTCTCACTGTCTAGGAGTGAATGAGAAAGGGACGGCGTTTATGTATGATAAACGTTAGGTCACGTCCTTACGATATGAGTTGAGGTGAGCTACTGAAGCTTAGGGGCATCGCAGTGGGTGCTTACAGAAATGCTGAGCTATGGGTCTCGCCCTCTTGGGTAAGTTGCCCGCTCACGTGTCAATCTTATGTCTTACTCATAGACAGTGGAAAGTTACAGGGTGGTGAATCTGAATATAGTATCAGATGTATTGACCCATTTATATAATACGTTCTGTTGATGAGATAGGGGCCTATTACATCGCTCGGTCACCTACCAGTTGAGCTCCGTGAGGCCTAAATAACTCACAGAGTACAGTACATCCTAGACAACCCTAACCATGTTATAAACAGACATGTAGACACTAAGCTGGGGAAATTACTGTAGGGGTATTCTCTACTACAGGGGACCTAGACTTTTGTGTCGTACGGGTTAGTATATTATGAACAATGTTGAATTTGGATGATACTGCCCGGTAATAACAGAACAGGAACATTATTGCCAGAATTAACAGAATAGAGGGAATCGTAAGACTTGGTAGTGCAAATTCCCGTGACAGATAAAATGGCAAGTTATTATTCAAATCAGCAAAATGTGTCTCGTTCAAGAAAGCTAACACTTTTAATTTCTCTGATACTATTTGAATATCCTTGATAGTGAAATTCATTATAGGAAGTGGAATTAAAGCAGACTTGAGTTTTCGATTTAACGCAAAATGCTGATGAGTAGGCAAGGTCCGTAATGTACTACAAGTGATTTCACAGTAATCAGGAGCCTTGTAATGCCCTTTCACAACTAGCTGCTTAACACCATTTTGGCATTTTAAAATTACAGTAGTGAGATTTGGAGAGAACAAATACTGCACATTGTGAAGGTGAAACACAGTCTTTAGACTAACTGGCCTATAACTGCATTGCGCTAACGCTGCGCGTACATTTGGTTGTATGACTGCCAATTCACATATTCCCTCTGCAGCAGGAATAAATGCAAACAATGTAGGCTGGACATACGTGTAGGTGTAGATAAGACGACTTACACCGTGACAGTACCTCAGAATCCTCTATTGATAACAATGAATATTCTTCATCTACTAAGAAAAGTTCTTTAGGCCTATCTAGGGTATACAGTGTGTCGTTCACAAACCAGGGGAAGGGTTCTAAATGCCATGCATTAAACTCATGTTGCCCTCGCATAGGAATGTGGATCAGAATTGCATTGTGCGTGAGGGTTGACTCCAACAGTGGGTAATAATATTGAACCTCATTGTCGTTGAAAATAGGAGTTAAATGATACTGCAACTTGGCTATTTTTAAAGCTTCAAGAAGCGTCTGCACAGGCACAAGCTTCGCGTCCACACGTCCTATCCCGGCATCTACAATGCTGTCTATTAGTTCATTTTTAGAGGTTACAATTTTATGAACTGAAATTTCAGCAGCATGCAAATATTCTGTGAAGTAAAGGAGCCATTCTAACGTCGGGATTGCTTTCTGTAACCTAGTAACAATCCTCGAAACTTGGTTAGACTCCATTATGATTGCATTAACCTTTGATTCTAGAGCAGTAATCGCGTGAAAGGTTTGAGAAATAACGCGATTCTGTTGAGATGCAGCTTGAACGACAACGTTCATGAAACTATTGTCGAATTCACCGAAGCTGTGCCGAGACCATGAAGAATATCCAATGCTGAGTGTAGTTGGCCGTCGACGTTTTCCATCTGACGCGAAAGTACGAGTTAACTTCTACTCGCAGAACGTAGTTTCATACAATAGTCATTTGGGACATTTTGCTTCTGAACAGTCTGTAAGGATGTATCAATCACATTATCATCAACTTGAGTTAAGACATTTATCTGGGTCGTCTTCAGACGATCCGCGTGCACGACATCTGCAATCTGTGCATTAGGCTTCCATATTTTGAATTTGTTGCCTGCTTCTTTTGAGATTATACGGAATGGACCAGAAAATTTCGCCGAAAGTTTGGAGTTCCTTTCAGGTACCTGTAACATAACAGCGTCCCCAACGTTCAGTGCGATAGGTTTAGCATGTTTATGTTGTTTGATGATCATTTCTGCGCGTGACGCCGCTAGCTGTGATCGTACTTGGTTATGAATTTCTGTAAAGACATGAATTTGTTTTGCCGCAAAATCATCCGTATTATATACCGGGTATGGCGCCTCTGTAAGGATGTCGTAAGGCAGACGTTTATCTGTACCATAGACAATATAGTAGGGTGTTTTGCCCGTAGAGCTATTAACTGACCCATTAATAGACGCTGCAACCTGTGGTAACCAATCCTCCCATGCGTATTGAAAACCACTAACAATTGGACGCAGTATTTTTAGGATTTTACGATTGGTTCTTTCAACAAGGCCATTAGCCTGTGGATGATAAGCTGTCACAAAAGTTTGTTTAATTCCATATTGTGCACATATATGCTCTATTAGCTCATTCTTGAACTCTGTTCCATTATCAGAGAGTAGAACTTTAGGCGTAGTATATGGACATATGAGATTCATCACTAATGCATAGGCTACTGCTTCGGCCGTTTTGCTTTTTAGTGGGACCAAGACCAAGAACCTGGAAAAATGATCCACACACACTAAGACGTATCCTGATCCCTGATGACTCATTGGGAGTTGTAACACATCAACAGCGACTGTGTCAAACGGACGGTCTGGTGTAGGATATTGTAATCGGGGCAGGTGATCCTGTTGATCTTTTATGTTGAGCACATGCCAAACAATTAGCTATGTGTAATTCTATGTCTTTCTTCATAGTGTTCCAGAAATACTTCTTTCGTAAATCCGCTAAGCATTTATCACGACCTTGGTGACCTGCTTGTGGGACATCGTGGAACAATGTCATTACTGCTTTGCGCAACGTGTCAGGTACGACTATTTGAGACACATTACCCTCAGGAGATTTTCTCGTCCTATTGAGTATGTTATGTCGTAATTCAAACAGACTTAAGGGAAGAAATAACTTGGGGAGTTTAACATCCTCGCCCGATTCGAGAGCAAAAATAACAGCTGACCAATATGGGTCGCGTCGTTGCTCATCTTCCAGCTGCGAAAGAGTGAATGCTGATACAGGCATTACTGGTGCTATATTTCTTGACAGAGCGTCGGCGACAACATTCGCCCTCCCAGGTAAATACCTAAATTCGGGGTCAAACTCTTGAATTATCAGATACCAGCGTGCTAATCTGCCTGATAAGTTTCTGCCATGGAACAGTTCGGTGACTGCGCATGATCAGTAAAAACAGTTATCTTGTAGCCAAAGATAATGTCCTTGAACTTCTTAAGTGCCTACACAACGGCTAACGTTTCTAAATGCGTCGCCGAATAACGTGTTTCAGCATCGATTAGTTTGCGATTTGCAAATGCTATCACTCTAAACTTCCCACGCGTGTCCTCTTGCATGAGCACTGCTCCGACTCCAATTCCGGGAGCGTCAGTACAGAGAGTGAAAGGTTGAGTGTAGTCTGGGAATGCTAGAACCGGGGCATTGGTTAGCGCTGTCTTCAATGCCGTAAAACTTTCCTCGTGTTCAGCATCCTATATAAACACTGCATCGTTTTTGAGCAACCTCGTTCGGGGCGATGCTAATGTTGCATAGTCCTTGATAAAGGAACGATAATAACCAGATAATCCGAGAAGGCTACGCACATGATCATTTGAGGTAGGACGCGGGAACTGAGATACAGCTTTGACTTTATCATTAACTGTGTGTATGCCCTTACCGTCGGCTACATGACCAAGGAAATGGATTCTGGATTTTAAAAACTCGCACTTTGAGAGTTTTATTTTGAGTCCTGCTGTGGAAAGTTTGGCCAAAACTTCACGCAGTTTAATCAGATGGGAATCGACGTCCTTACTGACTACTATTAGATCATCCAAATAAGCGCAGACTGTGTTACCAATTAGTCCGGCAAACAGGGTGTTGATCATTCTTTGAAATGTTAGTGGGGCATTTCTGAGACCAAATGGCATTCGTAGAAACTCAAAGTGGCCTAGAGGCGTGCTAAATGCCGTGATATCTCGTGATTTTTCATCGAGTGGTATTTGCCAATACCCACTAAGCAAATCTAAGTTGCTAAATACCGCATTATCCTTGCCTAAGGATTGCAATATGTCACTCAAGATAGGCATTGGGTACCTATCAGGGATTGTTTGATTATTTACGAGCCTGAAATCTATGACAGGGCGCCATCCACCATCCTTTTTCGGGACGAGGAATAATGGGCTGTTAAAGGGGGATTTTGAGTGTCTAATGACATTCTCATCTAACATACCCTGTACCATATCTTGCACTACAGTGCGCTGGCTATGAGGTAGTCTATAAGCTGGTATGTAAATAGGGTTGGTTCCTTCCTTTAACGCTATATGATGGGATGTTAAATCTGTCTGACCTAGCGTTTCCCCTGGCAAGGCTACTATTTCTGTATAGTCGGCAAGCAGCTCTAACAGGCGTGTCTTGCCCTGAGGATGATCGATCACCTTGACATGTGGTGCTATTTGATCTATCCTGGCCAGTCGAGTCTGTTGGCAATTCGCAACAATACCTCGAATTAGGAATTTATTTGGTTGCACTTCGACATTGCTGTGATATCTAGAAAATCACACACATAACATCCTTTCTTTAATTTCTTGATAATGTGAAATTGCTGCCGCAATCCCGTAGACTTGTGTGTGTGTGTGTCCCACAGTAGACACAGCTGATTCCAAGGTCCGGTGATTGGGTCAATGCTCACAAAAATCCTGAGTGCAGCAAACCGCCGCTAATTGTCACACAACGTCATCCACAACACCATACCTCAGAATGCAGAGACCATCTCTCAGACCGGATGTGTCATCATCACTAGGGTGGGTGCTGGGTGCTGGTAACTGGGGGTTGTTCACGCCATACGAAAGAATTTTGTTGACAGGATGTTGATTGATGAGTAGTCTCAACAACTGCAGTCACGTCCTGTCACACCCTGGGCAGTGAACAAATCATTTGCAGAAACTAATGTTCACTTCAGCTCACAGGATTGTTGCATTGGTGAATTCCTCATTCTGGTAATGGAGAGTACTCTTCAACATTGCAGGTACTATCTTCCAACTCTTGCTGCTGTAATCACGCTGGGAAGGTGTGTGGTTGAGGTCGAGAGATATCTCTGACGCATGATCCGCCTTCCTCTTAATAGGATTGGTAGACAACACTTTCGTCCAAGCGGTGAGCATAGGTTCAGAATGACTCATTGCTGTGTAGGAAACACCTTTAAACGTAACACTATTATTACGTGGATGAACATCTATCATGTTCTTTCGAAGAGTTGGTAGACCAAGTAACCCGTCAGCTGGCAAATTGAACTGCTGAACTATATAAAAGTCCGCGTAGAAGGGCGTACCACGTCTTGAGAATCTGAGTGGTAACGTCACCATTCCTTTGATGCTCAGCTGAGTACCTGAAACTCCTTCAAGCTCAGCGTTACTAGGCCTCCATTTGAATTTGCGGTGAGGGAATTTACGTTGTAACTCATGATATGATGTCAAGGCCAATACATTAGCACAAGCACCTGTGTCTATATCAAGAGCCAATCTGGTATTATCCACTCTCACCGGCACTGACAACACTTCCACTTTGCTGAGCGCCGCTATTAATGAGGCCGCTATAGAAGTGCTGTGAGGAGGGGTGGGAATTACCCGATCTATCCCTCTCCGTGCTGTGGTGTGCGCTGGTATTCCCCAGATGACTTGTCCTGGGGACGTTTCTGCTTGGGCCTATACGACACCTCCGTTTCACTTAGGTCCACTCCCCTAGCCTTTATTAATATATCGCACTCATGTGAACTATGAGATGTCGATTTGTGAAGAGCGCACCATTTGCGCGCTGTCTGGGTAGGAGGAGGAGGTGCTGCTTTTGCTCCCTCTCTGTTTGACCTTGAGAATGGCTTTGCACCGGGTGTGGCCTTAAAATTAGCACTATTACCTCGGAGCTGAAAACAATCTTCCATTACGTGGCCACGTTTATTACAATGTGCGCATCGTAACGATGTTTTCTGTTTATATGTTAGGCGGGGAGGAGCGATCGGAGCTAAGCGTGTCGCATAAGGAGTCTGGGAGTGAGGCTGTGACCTACCCCCAAAAATCCCAATTAGCGTTCGCTTGAACTTTTCATAGTCAGGGCTTTGTAAACCAAACGCATTTAAACGACTGCCTGCATAAGAACCCTGCGTTATATGGGAACGTACATATGCTTTCTTTTCTTCGTCAGTCGTTATGTGATTATTGTGCATGCTATCTTCACATGCACGAATAAAATGTGCGACCCTATAATCGTCTTGTCCCCTTGAAATTTCGAACATAATCACAGCGCTGCATGATATTAATAACATTATCAGCTTTAGGTGTGGTAGTAGTACTGGTGTGAGGTTTAGCGAAGCCATTTTAGTGTTAGTATGCAAGTTAGTATTCTTACTCTTAACAGAAGGCTGGGTTAATAATATTGTTACCGATTTAGCAACAGACACACTATCACCTGTAACAGGGGTAACTGCTTTAGTATACTTAGGTGAGGTACTATAGTGATTACCAGACCGTAGGGTACGACGGTTTAAGTCGTCAAATGATTCGTCTATAACTTTCTCACTACTTCCTACCGACTCATTTAACTGTGTTCCATACTCAAAATCTATGTCAGTCTGGGCTTGATCATTGATGAGTTGGTTATCAGCAAACAGTTGCGCTAGGCGTTCGATTTCATCTACATTAGACATGGGAAACTTAGAAATTATCTATTAGCCCCCTTGGGTCAATGAATACTTAACAGTAAGTAGATCACTTGCCTCTCATTTACAAGACAAATGAATATGGATTGTAGTTAATTATTAAACTATCAATAAGAAGACAGACACTTACAAACTACTGTAAATTATAGGATTTCAATACATTAATCTTACATTCGACACTTTATCATTGAAATAATCCTATCCGACGAACCTATCGATGTAAAGATATCTCTCGAACGTGTTCATGTGTGTAGAACTAAGTAATTTAAATACCTATTTATACAGAGTAGTACGTCTGTATAGAAAATGTGATCCTTCAAGAGTTCGGAGTGGAGTGTGGGCGGGGCCTCTTCCTAGGATGCGTGCGCTGCTGCTGGTTTCCTTGGCAACGAGATGACGCTTCTGCTTTGGTGAGAGAGGAGTCCACTTGATTTAGGTGAGTTCCTCCACCGGCGATCAGAAAACTGATGATTGGTTATCACACTGGTCGTGCTGGTTCGCTGGCGAAACTACCGTGTGCCCAGTCTTCACAGTCCACGTATATATGGAGATCTGTATGATGACACAGGAATTCGTAATTCGCGCTGACGACACAACAATACTGCCCAGATGCTAGTGAAATACCAATTGAATTCCAGGCTACGAAACTGTTTTTCAACACTGCAACACTGTAATGTCTAGGGAATGCCGAGTGGAGTCTATCTCAACGGGCTCAATCTGGATATGTACCAACAGGCTGTAATATTTGTATATTACGAAGTCTGCACGTATTTGTATGTGACAGAGATAAGGAGGGCTCACTACATATCGTCTCAATACGGGATATAGTTTTAAACACTCGGATTATGTAACGCGTCACTGCTGTGTGGTTTCTTGTTTTTCACAAGACAGACGGATGATACGACTACCAGTTTGAAGAATCCGTACACACCGCTTGCCACCTATATGAATCGGCTGCTTGTCCAAGTAACCAGTCCGTTCACACATATTTATATTTGGGTTTTAAGTAACGAAACCCAAACGGTAGTTCCTTTGTTTTATTATAAAAGGTTGTATATATAATTCCTGAGTGTATATCAACCGTAAGTCTCACTGTCTAGGAGTGAATGAGAAAGGGACGGCGTTTATGTATGATAAACGTTAGGTCACGTCCTTACGATATGAGTTGAGGTGAGCTACTGAAGCTTAGGGGCATCGCAGTGCGTGCTTACAGAAATGCTGAGCTATGGGTCTCGCCCTCTTGGGTAAGTTGCCCGCTCACGGGTCCATCTCATGTCTTACTCATGGACAGTGGAAAGTTACAGGGTGGTGAATCTGAATATAATATCAGATGTATTGACCCATTTATATAATACGTTCTGTTGATGAGACAGGGGCCTATTACAGGTAGAATAGGGGGAGGGGGGTTGGGGAATGCAGGGGAAGGTAATGTGATGGGATGAAATGTTCGATTGACGTTAGTCTTGGGGAAGGGGTGAAGGGAAGAGGTGGGGGAGGGAGTTGGGGGATGTTGGAGGGGGGGGGTGTGTTTAGGTGTGGTAACCCACGATGCTCAAATTATGAGGTTTAATAGTTGGGTGGGTAGAGGCGGGGGGGGGGGTGAGGCTAGGCGCGGAGTTGTAACTCGTGAACGTATGATGTTGTTAATGCAAGTTATGGAACATTACAGTACCTTCAAACGGGTTTTCACGCTATTAATAAACCTTATGTAATCCACCAATAAGGATTACAACAGCACACAGTATGGCTGCAATTGGTAAGAAAAATAAAATAGCAAAATTTTTGCCCTGTGTAATTTTTACAACCCACCTCACGCCTAAAGTAAACCGAAAAATGCTTATGTATAGAAGATTTTCAACTCAATATCACACACTCTTTCACTTCTACAAATATCTGCTGTCACTCAAGGGACACCCTGCAATAGTATAAGGACGACATGGGCTATGCTGACAAATTAATGTGACTTACCTGTTGGTGACGGTGGTAGGAATGAGACCTCGGCATGTTTCAGTGTTTGATATCATCTCCTTCCCCTGGTGTTGGTGGCACCAACCTTGGTAACAACTTGTGTATTCTCCATGACTACCATTACTGGTTGTTACGGAGAATTAATTACTGGTGTGCCCATCAGTTTCACTTTCGTAGCCATGAACCGCAGAGATATGGTCGTTGCAGTGCTTTTATTTACCTGTTTCACATCTCTCACTATGCTTAATAATATCAAAAATCTTCATGACATTCCTATTGTTATCAGTGTTTGCGGAATTCACGATGTTATGCTCCACCTACTCACAGCTTGTTACTAGACTAACCCCCCCCCCCCACACACACACACACTACAGTGGGCGACATCTGTTGGCCGACCATAGCATTTCCCCCAGCTGTTTTGAAACTTCAGACTCAACGCTATTCGAAACCTCACTGGCTGGGTAGTGGACACGACTCTTGTGCACGAAAGTACATACTGTACTTTCAGAGAGCAGTTCGACAATGGACTGGTGAGCAACCCAACAAACAACAACCTAAATCCGAGTACCGAATGCTGTCCAATCAAGGCAGTCATTACAAAATCCTGAAACGAGACCCTTGGCCATATTGAAAGAAAACACCAGCTTTGGTTTGATGTAAACGACTCGTAAACAAAGTAATCGGCAATTGTAAACGTGCTGCTCTAACTGACTGGCTGAATAACCTTAACTTTCAGACCAAAGCTGATACTTCCCACGAGAACAAAGTGACCGTTCAGAGCGAACTTCGCAAACTAATGAACCGATGGTGGAAAATTATAGAGTATGAAACCCCAAATTTGGCAGATCATCACAATATGCCTGAATTTTTAAATTCCACTAAAACAATATATGGACCACTTACTCATAGCGTAGCCTCCACCGCTCATCTGACAGTAACTCTCTAATTAGAGACGAAGAAGGCGTTCGTCAGTGCTCCAACGAGCACTACCATTCGCTACTTAACTGAAACACCGACGTGGATGTCCTGACTACCCAGTAGGGTGTGTCAATTTTGTCAACATGTTAAAAATCAAATTTGGTAGTCAAAATATTGTGCCTCTTCATGTCTAAACTTGAGATTAGCAAACAAAAATGAATTGAAATAACCCTCACCTACATCAATTATACCTTAAAGTTTCAAATATCAGTATTTCAACAAATTAATGAGACTTGATTAGAATTATTCACTTGATATTAACTAATCTCATGTAAGCATATGGATTATGGAGTATTTTATGGTTCTATAGCTTGTGTACAATATGCATGTCAGAACATGAACATGAACAGGCTCTCCGTGTGGGACAGTTTAATTCTTGTTTTGACTTGTACCAAGCGTGAGGATAAGGCGCCCGGCTCACTCTCCTTCTAGATATCATAGACGGTGGTTTGCTCTCATTGCACTTGCACCTACTCTACCAGACGAATTCTACATTTTAATTATTGTAAGTAGGGCATATTGATTGTCGCAGTTACTTATATCATTGTATAAAACATTATGTTCTAAGAAATTATTATGTTATTTCTGTTACAGCATTTTTGATAAACAAATTGATATTTTTTGAAACAACAATTGAATTATGAAACATTGAAATATTTTTCTATTTGTCAGATAGTGTGAAGATGTCAAAATTGAAGACAAGAAGTCAGTTGTCAACCCACTTGAGCCTGCTAGTTGGTAAAGGGAAGGAGCTTCCTGTATCAGAACTTCCAACAGTGAGAGACATGCTAAGATTAGGGTTACTCCTTCGAGAAAAAAATGCAAAGGACAGAAGGAACTATACAGATAAAGAACTCATAAATGACATGATAGTCCCTCTTCTGCATCAATGGACAAAAGCTAATGCACTATTCAAACCACCTGTGATTAATCAGTGTCGAACTATTGAGCTAAAACTAACGAAATTATGGCACAAAGCAGTTGAAACATCACTTGGTAAAGGAAACTTGGCCAGGAAAAATGAATTTCTGCACACACTTGATACTCTGTTTGACATTTTGACCTGCAAGTGCTCCATACAATTATGTTCTGAATCCAACTGTTCTCACTCAGGTAAGAGAGAAAATAATTCCCACATTGATTGTGGTTGTCCTCGTGAAAAGAAGATCCCTGTTTTAGAGCTTGAATTTATAAAGGCACAGAGGACAAAGGCAGAAGGCCAAGGAAGTATGCAAATGGGTTCAATAGATTATTCAGAAACAAAGAAGCAGATTGCTAATGCCAAGAAGAGAGAACAAATCCGAGAGAGGGAACAAAAGAAGAAAATGAAGAGTGAAGAAGCCATCTAAAGAGAGGAAGAGCTGTGTCAAGATGTTTATCACTTCTTTGATAGTTCTTCTGATGAACAGGAAGCAACATTAGATGATAGTTCCAAAGAGCCATCTGAACCTTTACCAAAGAAAATGAAATACAACACAAGAAATATTTCAAACATTGCTTTAGCTAGTATTCGCCACCATGCTGGACTTCGTGAGGCTGCAGAAATTGCAACTGCCTCTTGGATAGATGCAGGCCTCATCAGCCGAGAGGATGTATCTTTGGTGATAGATCATAATAAAATTAGAAGAGCACAAGAAAAAATAATGAAGGAAATATCTGATCAGCATGAAAAAGATTTAAGCGAGGGAAGGCTCTCCTGTCTTTTGTTTGATGGAAGAATAGATGACACAAAAGTTTTGCTAGAAGTAGAGGGAGTGAACAGAAAGTTTCCAGGTCTCATCAAAGAAGAACACTACTCTGTCTGTTCTGAGCCTGGTGGTCGGTTTTTGTTTCACTTTGCTCCCGAAACTGAAGTAGAAGGGAAGAAACATGCAGAGGTCATTGCTGATCATATTTTATGTTGGGTTCAGGAGAGAGGACTTGGCAGTTCACTGCAGGCTGTTGGTGGAGATTCAACTGCAGTGAACACCGGATGGCAGGGGGGTGTAATGACGCATTTAGAGAAAAAACTAGGAAGAAGACTTGTTTGGATTGTATGTGATTTACATACAGGCGAGCTACCTCTTCGTCATCTCATCCAGGAACTTGATGGTCCTACAAAGAGCAACAACAAGTGGTCAGGTCCCCTTGGCATCATGCTGGATGAAGCAACACAACTAGAAATAAATACAACCTTTCCAAAGGTCGAAGTTGGCCCTCCCCTTCCGGCGTTGTCTGAAGGAGTCATCAAAGATCTCAGCACAGATCAATCCTATGCTTATCGTATTGCCCAAGCAATAAGATCAGGAGAAGTGCCTCAGTCATTGGCTCTCTTGGAGATTGGACCTGTCAGTCACAGCCGTTGGTTAACTACAGCTCTTCGTTTCTGCAGGATTTGGATTTCCAAACACGAATTGAAGGGCAAAGTGCTGAAGAATTTGAGGTTAATTGTTGAATTTATTATTGGAGTTTATCTTCCCCAGTGGTTTAGTGTGAAACTTAATCCTATGTGGGTGGATGGGCCCAATCACCTTTTGTTTCAATTGCAGCTAGTAAGAACACAGAGGAAGGTAGTGAGGGACATCGTGTTACCTGTGGCAAGAAGGTCCGCTTGGTATGCTCGATCAGAAGCAGTTTTGCAAGCAATGCTTTGCAGTCAATGTACCAATCTCCGAACCGAGGCTGTAGAAGTCATTCTAAAGATTAGAGGAACGCTAATAGATGACGACCAGTTGGGAGACTGTTCGTTTCATTCAAGAAAAGTTCCCCCAATAAACGTCAATGCCACCAAATTGTCAGAATTGGTTGACTTGAGTTTGGAAGTCTTAGAGCCACCATTGACAACAAGTCTAACTTGCCAAGAATTGAGAAACCTTAAAGAGACTCCAATGCAGGTGCCGAAGTGGCCTTCCCACACTCAAAGTGTGGAGAGATGTGTGAAAATGGTCACAGAAGCAGCGGGCCATGTTTACAGCCACGAGAGGCGAGAAGGTTACATCAAAGCACAAATAGCAAGCAGACTACTGATGACAAGAAACCAAAGCAAAGAGAGTATGAAGGCATTGGTTACTTTCAAATAGACTACGGATAATAAAATATAATAATTTGAAACTTGAAACAGTAACATGTGTGCAAACGCTGGTTATGTTATAAATTCACAAATATGTACATTTAAAAATCCATTTGATGTAGGTAGGACTTATTATAAAAAAAAATTTATGCCAGAATATTGTTTTGCATGCTTAAAGACTACAATAAATTGCTACCAAATTACTCGATTTTCAATTTAGCCAGTTCACCCCCTAAATTGACACACCCTACTACCCAGCAGGTCCCTCAGCACCCAGAGTTGACCCACCTCAGTTATCCCCCATCCCTAGATGAGGTAGTTATTACCATCAAGCAGATAAAAAATTACAAAGCCACAGGGCCTGATGGAACCACACCCGAGGTGTATAAGGCAAGAGGACTTCTGCTTACCAGCCGACTCCACTCTCTCCTGGAGAATGTGTGAGAGAAGGAGGAAATCCCACAAGATCTTAAAAAGCCTCATCGTCAATATTTTTAAGAATAAAGGCGACAGATCAGACTGTGGTAACAACCCGCGGGATCTCACTGCTGTCTGTAGCTGCCAAGATTATCGCCCAAGTCCTCCTTAACAGACCTCTTCCTGCAGCGGAAAAATTCTTCCCAGGATCTCAAATTTGCTTCAGAGACCATCACGTGGTATAACTGAACTGACATGATCTTTGCTTCCTGCCAGATACAGGAAAAGTGCAGAGAACAGTGTCGTGACTTGTACATGACCTTCATCGACCTTACTAAGGTCTTCGACTCTGTCAACAGAGAAGCCCTCTGGCGGACCCTCAGTCGTTTTGGCACCTAGTCTGAGTTCTTCCCCATTCATTTTCTTGGCCGCCTTTCTTACTCATGCTAGTGCCAATTTAGCCGGCGAGGTGGACAACCGGTACTGGATAAAGGGACTTATCAACCTAAGACGACTCCATGCAGTAACAAAGGTGTCTGAGGCTTCCATCACTGGGTTTTAGTATATAGACAGCTTTACCCTCGTCGTACACACACTGAAGGCGACCTACAGGAGATACTGAACACCTATGCAGATGCACATGCACATTTCAGACTGCCCCTGGTTCAACAACGCCTCCTCCATCCATCCAGCTTAATACTACTATTCTCTCTAATGTTACTCACTTTCAGTATCTTGGCCCCCACCTGTCCACCAGTGCGGACAACGATGAAGAGATTCAAAATCTGATCAGATGTGCATCTCATGCCTAAGTTACACTCCATACCTGTGTCTTCAGCTCTAGGGAGCTGAAAATTTCAACAAAGTTGCAGGTGTAACGAGCAGTGGTTCTCTCCACCCAGCTTTATGGCAGTGAGACATATGTCACATACAGGATGCACCTCAAGGCACTTGAAAACTTTCAACCATCCTATGAGTTCGCTGGGAAGACAAGAGAACAAATGCCAGTATTCTCGCTGACACCAACTGTAGGATCATCGAGGCTGTCATTATCCACGAATAACTATGCTTGACTGGCCATGTTACCCTCATGGACGACAGTATACTACCACAGCAGATACCTTACAAGTCACCTAACGAATGGTAAATGAAACGCTGGTGGACAACAGAGAAGGTATAAGGATAGTCGGTAGTAATCCGCACTCCAACGTTAGTCTTAGCCACAGCGACTAGAGGGGGGCACCAAGGGGACGGGTCGTCACCAACGGGTACGATGACACCCTGGGCCACCATGGAATCCAGTTCCTTCTTGACTGAATCCCTGAAGGCGAGAGGGATCAACCGGGGAGTGTGTATGGCAAACGGCTGTGCATCTTCCCGCAGGTGTATCCTCATAGGCGGACCCGCCATAGCCTTTAGTGGCGCGGTCCGTAGGGCCTCCTTCGTCATCAGCACATCTGAGTACTCCTTCAGGAAGTAGGCCCTTGTGGCTGAAGGAGACACCTCGCTGTGAAGAGAAAGCAGCCGTGACTTGGGTGTAGGCGGGGCGGGAGTGGACACGGGTTCTGGGCAGCTCTGTACGGCAGCGTCAGGTGCTTCGCTCATTGATTCACGCACCCTGCTGGCGGTGTACCGAAGAGCTGGGATCTGCTCAGGAAAGTCTCTGGACACCACGCCTAACTCCTTGCAGTGCTCCCACGACAACAAGGGTGTAGCGAGAGTAGGCTGCACGTCGATCCACCCGTGACGCGACCTGTCGACGTAAGTGATCTCCGCTTGAAAGGAGCCCACAGCATCCGGCATCTGGGAACCGTCCGCATTGTAGTACTGTAGCTGCGGCGGTGGTCCCAGGCCGCGTTTGGTGAGGCCCAGATTCTGGAGGTGCTTCAGGCCTATCACCGTAGTATCAGCGCCGGTGTCAGCTATCACCTCGATGTGACCCGACACATCACCGTGTGTGACGGCGAAGCGAATGGTAGGGGAAGGGGTAGCCCTGGGGCGTGTGGTCGATTCCACCCTCCTGATGTGACGCAGCTGCTGCTTGGGGCTGTGTGGGCCATCTGAAGGGGGCTACGTGCGAACCACCCCGAGGGAAGTGCGCTGCTTTCCTCATCGTCTCGGGCTTTTGGGCTTGGGTTGGCGGCAGCACTTGTCGTAGTGTCCATAGCGACCGCAGGCCTGACACTTGCGGCCTTGTGCAGGGCACCTGTCTGTGTTAGACCAGTGGCCCTTACGGTCACATCCACGACACAGTGCGTCGGCGGCCGGGCATGTCTTGGGGCCATGCTGCTTTCCACAGCTGCCACAGGAAGCACTAGGCGGGGGCGTGGAAGAACGTGCGGCAGACTTCACGTTGTTGGCTGCCTTCTTACCCTTCTTGTATTGTGAGATAGCTCTCACAGCAGGTGGGGCCCGTAAGGCAGAGGTGGCGGACTTGGTGGCCTCGTATGACCGACATTCAGTCACTACCACCTGGAGTGTGGAGGAAGCGTCCAGGGGACACCTGACACCTGTCAAGATCTCGTGCTTGATCCAGGCTTCCTCACATTCCCGGCTGTGCGCCTTGCAGACGTCGATCTCCTACGACAAACTGTTCAAACGTACAAAAAAGTCGTCAAAGGATTCATTCTCTGCCTGCTTGCAGGTGGTGAAGGCGCGGCGACGCAAAGCCTCGTTATTCCGACCCTTAACGTGCTCCTGTAAAAGGTCGAGCACATCCGTCACTGAAGACGTAGAATCGGGAGGCACTTGCAACGTGTGCTCCAAAACTCTCTGGGTCCCCAGCGACAAACACATCCGCAGTTGGATGAGCTGTTTGTTTGGAGGCATGCTATCAAGGTCCACAATCGTGGAGTAATCTGACCTCTGCCGCCTCCACTCACGAAAAAGCTGAAACGTGACGTCTGGTGAGAGAGAGGGTGGGGGTTGAACAGAGGCCTTGGGAACTGTTGGAGTAGCAAGAGTACCTGGAGGACGCTGGTGTGGTGGAGGAGGGAGGGTACTGGCGCCTTAGTGAGCGATACCTGTGAGTGAGGAAGGGTGGGTTAGTGCCAGGGTCGCCAATAGTGCATCAAAACGCGACTTTTCCTCCTCTCTTCATGTCTCCTCCCACTGAAGTTTCATTTCTTTGCGTCTCTCGTCCATGTCGTCCATCCACCTCAGAATTGTGGCAATGTCTGTCGCTGGAGGTGGAGGATGAGAGTCTGAACCAGGTGGAGGGGATGGTGGTGGGGAGTGGTGTAATGATTGATTGTCAGACCAAACCTTACAGCCCAGAATTATGCCGTATATAGCAGCAAGTACATCACAGACCTCGTGGTACCACCACATTCCGGGTTGACACACCTCAGGTCGACCCATGGGACTTGACCTCGCCCGCTAATGACGTGAGCCGGGTGACCTACAACCGCACCTAGCCAAGACGCCTGGGCAGGACCACACCTGCACACAGCTATCCAGATCAAACCAGTTTAGTGTTAATTGTTAGAGGTCAGAAGCCGGCTGGGCCGACCCCATATAAAGGCCCTACAGTCCCGTCCACGGGCACTACGATTAGGACGGGCATGGCAGTACCATTATCATCCTGATTCTGGTGATACTGATTCTCACTCTGGTTGCTGTCACCTCTCTCCCGTTCGGGTCGTCACTCGGTTCACTAGCGAGAGTCACGCACGTCCCCTCCCCAGGTCGGGAGGGAGACCTCCCGACCAGACCACGGCATCGCCAGCTAAGCAGATTCTCCCATAGGAGGCAGCCCAGCCAGCACTCACTGGGCCTACGTCAGGGTACACGTGAGTCTTGTCAGAACGTCCTAGGGTGAGTTACCTACTGTGGGAAGTGTATTCATTCAGGTGTGTCCGAGAGTCAGTGTCAAGTAACGTAAAGCATAATGTGTTAGTACCCCGATATAACAGTGATATTAATGTGTTCATGTCATTGAGTGAAGTAATAAATAGTTGTATCAAAGAGGTGTTTAACAAGTTGTCCCTTTAAGAAGTGATGTATGTGTATTGACATACGAGATAAGATAAGCGTAGTGACGCTGAGTAAATAACATCCAGGCCACGCTACCAAGTTTCCTATCTTTACATTCCTACTCTCTATACTTCCTACTTATATATGTAATTCTCTTCTTGTGAGATTTGTCGCATTATATTGGTGGCAGCGAACTATGAAGTTAACTCACGCCCTCCTCGTCCCTTGTTATTGGTAACAGTGTACTTAACGTAAACCCATGCCCTCCCCCGTTAGCCATAACACCTGGCTCGTTAGTTCAAAAGTGCGTGATAAGAAGTTCCTGCGTAGTAGGGTGAAAAGTGTCCTAGTGTGTCTCTGTTACAGCTCAAGTGAATGTCTCTCGTCGTGGTACACACGAATTTTTAATAGAAATATGTTCAGTGCTTAACGTAGATTCTCAGTGTCCCCCGCGATCTGTGACATTCTCAGTAGCCCAAGTGCAGTTTGATTGTTGGTCAGTGTTAAATGTAGCCATTGTGTTTCAGTGATGAAAGCCGTGTCTGTACTAACTGTTATAACTTAACATGTCTTTTAACCTACATCCTCCTCCCTGTCCTAATCCTCACCTCAACCTTACCCTTCCGTCCCTGCTCTGCCCCGTCTCTGCCCCCCCCCCCCCCCCCCTGCAGCCCCGGCCTGGCCAGATCAACCACGCCTCGGCTCCTCCCCACTTCACCCGCCACGCCTCACCTCAGCCCCACCTCACCCACCTCGTGTGACCTTACCTCCTTTTGACCCGCTCCGCCTCGTTGCGTGTGACCGTGATATTGCGATGAATGCAGAGCTTCACTCAGTGTATCTTTATGCTATTATGATTTGTGATGTACTCTTTGACGCGCAGTGATAAATGATATTCAGTGTAGTGCACAGAGCTTCACTCCCCGACCCAGCCTGATGAGAACATTGTCGTGACGGAAATGATAGTTGCCAAACATTGACGTAACGTATAAGGTGAATTTTTTTTTGCGAATACACTTCCAACTAATCCATCACCCCTTTAGGATTGTTTCTCTGTCAAATGTCACACACAGTACCACCCATGGCCAGCCGGACGTCAACCACAGTACATACGAGCAGAGAAGAACCAGCATGATGAAAGCAGCTTGATGAATGCAGCTTGATGAAGGCAGCACGAAACCCACCACACACCACGCCACTTCTTTCAAGTCCTCCCTTGGTCTAGGATTAAGAAGATGTTATATTTTTCTACTTTAGGAAGTTAAGGAGTGTGGAATGAATCGCCACACAACGAACCCTGGTGAGCCCAGCCAGGGAGGGATTCACCACTGTGGAAGGTGTAAGACAGGACGGTCTTTGGTCTCGCCGACACTCACGTACGGAGGGCGAGCCCTGGTCCGCGGAACCTGCCTTACGAGTCATCTAAGGAGACGACAGCCCAAACAGTGGACCGGCCTTCATCCCGGCCGGAGGTGGGCCGACGGCAGATGAACAGAAAATCGTCTGGAATATGTTGAAAATGATGATGTTGCAGAGAAGAAATACAGATGGAGCAGAAAAATTCATCTGGAATATGAAAATGAAGATGTATAAAGAAACGCAGATGAGAAGAAAAATCGTCTGGAAAATGAAGATGTATAAAGAAACGCAGATGAGCAGAAAAATCGTCTGGAATATGAAAATGATGATGTACTAAGAAAAAAGGAAGATGGAACAGAAAATTCATCTAGAAGACGTTGAAAAATGAGGCTCTAAACGTAGAGGAAGAACGCAGATGGGACAGAAAACTCGTCTGGAATAGTATAGAAACCAGGAGGAAGTGAGAAGAAGTCAGAAGGTGTGGAAAAACGACCTACAAGGTGCTATGTGAAGAAATAAGACAAAAGACGTGCTATGTGAAGAAAGAAGACAGAAGATGTGCTGTCCTGACATCACAAGAAAGTCGATGATGAAGGACCAACCGACTACAGCTGCTGAGCTGCCGCCATCCCCTATTTTTCAGATACCAGCTGGATGGAAGACGTGAACTATGCCGGACCCAACTAATGTACTGATGTTGTTGATGTATAATAAAAAGATATCAATACCCTAATATGTGAAGCAGGAACATTTTTTTGTGTATTTTGAAGTATTTTCTCTGATTTTTGTTGATGTTTACTTGAAAGAATGTCTTTTTTTTAGTCTCACTTGTTTCTATGAGACTATGAAACACGATGTTGTAGCCATATTACTGACTGAGATGAATTATTATTTTGACATGGGATGATAAGGAGATGTAACACCTGTTGTTGTTTTGATTTGCAAGTTGTCTCGGATACACATCTAGATATGAAGGATTTCTTCATCCTATGTTCACTTGCTATGTTTCCCTTTTCTCCTGGCATAGAAGCTTTGATCTTGGCGGGAGGTATAGTGAGCTTTGTCAGATCAAACTAGCGCCAGTAGAAAAACATACACTTATGAGATTGTTGTTTGTTAATGTTATCGCCCCAGGGATTATCTTTGACACCACTCGTGACGTTGCTGTCTATATGTGGCATCAGTCTGTGATGAAGCTTTGGTCTTGGCGGGAGGTGTAATGATTGATTGTCAGACCAAACCTTACAGCCCAGAATTATGCCGTATATAGCAGCAAGTACATCACAGACCTCGTGGTACCACCACATTCCGGGTTGACACACCTCAGGTCGACCCATGGGACTTGACCTCGCCCGCTAATGACGTGAGCCGGGTGACCTACAACCGCACCTAGCCAAGACGCCTGGGCAGGACCACACCTGCACACAGCTATCCAGATCAAACCAGTTTAGTGTTAATTGTTAGAGGTCAGAAGCCGCCTGGGCCGACCCCATATAAAGGCCCTACAGTCCCGTCCACGGGCACTACGATTAGGACGGGCATGGCAGTACCATTATCATCCTGATTCTGGTGATACTGATTCTCACTCTGGTTGCTGTCACCTCTCTCCCGTTCGGGTCGTCACTCGGTTCACTAAGCAGAGTCACGCACGTCCCCTCCCCAGGTCGGGAGGGAGACCTCCCGACCAGACCACGGCATCGCCAGCTAAGCAGATTCTCCCATAGGAGGCAGCCCAGCCAGCACTCACTGGGCCTACGTCAGGGTACACGTGAGTCTTGTCAGAACGTCCTAGGGTGAGTTACCTACTGTGGGAAGTGTATTCATTCAGGTGTGTCCGAGAGTCAGTGTCAAGTAACGTAAAGCATAATGTGTTAGTACCCCGATATAACAGTGATATTAATGTGTTCATGTCATTGAGTGAAGTAATAAATAGTTGTATCAAAGAGGTGTTTAACAAGTTGTCCCTTTAAGAAGTGATATATGTGTATTGACATACGAGATAAGATAAGCGTAGTGACGCTGTGTAAATAACATCCAGGCCACGCTACCAAGTTTCCTATCTTTATATTCCTTCTCTCTATACTTCCTACTTATTTATGCAATCCTCTTCATGTGAGATTTTGTCTCATTATAGTCGTGTCTCCCATCTTTGCGTTGTCCCTTCGTACCGCCTATCTTAGTAAGCTTGAACTGCGCTGTTTAGTATATAAAGTGATACCTCATCAGCTCAAAAACATATATATGACATAAACAGCGCGGAAATAACGCATAGAGTCCACTGTTCTGTCCGTGAGTGTGTGTGTGTGTGTGTGTGAGTGTGTGTGTTTGTCTCAGAGACCAGATCGTGGTGGCCTTGGTGGCTCGAGCTGCTGCGGAGGCGAGAACGTTAGTGTCTCCCCGGATGTCACACGAGAAGGGTGTACGCCTGCTTGCTCCGTGGGTACCACAAAAAAGAGGCCAATGCTCAACTCTCAGCTCTAGACACACTGACACTAGCACTGCCACTGTCACTAAAACGCACTGTGACGGCGCCTAACACTGCACATCGCGGCGAAACACAATGCAACACAACACAACACACTAGTCGACGCGCACATCGCCGGCAGTCGCACATCGCCGGCTAACTGTCCATTGTTCACACACTTGTAAGTCCACTTATCCTACTCACTGCGCCATGAAGGTTCCAAGTGTTCCCTGAAGAAGGCAGTGATGGGTAGGGAAACACCTGGTAAAACTGAAGTCCATTTATTCACGGATAGGAGAAATACAAGTAGTGACTAGCGTATGCCATGCACGACCCACGGTCACAGACTGAGACTGCCTTGCAATATGGTAGCCTCGGAGCAATGTTGCCACATAACACATGCAGTGTTGCCAAGAAATTACATATATAAATGCTACTCGGCACAAGGTTGCTACTCGGCACAGTAGCATAGATACATAATCTACAGCTAACCCTAGTAGCTATCCGTAAGAGTGAATAGAGTTAGTCTATATCTAGCTGAGACTCAGTACAGTAAGGGCTAGCTCCAAGGTAATGGTGTTAAATTACAAGAGACAACAGGTGCCAAGCAGCAGTCAAGGTCATACACGGAGGCAGTTAAGGCAACACCTCCACCTACCCAGAACTTATGCATGTGGTGTGCACCCCACAAGACATCATCTCACAACACACAAGAGTGCGCCCTAGTGATGAAGGTCAGGAAATTATACTTTGGTGATCCCCATGTGGCGCAGAAGCGTAAACAGAATCGTTCCCAAGACAAGAGGTCGGGGGAAGACCAGCGCCCGCCACAACAAGAAGAGGGATAGGTACATTGTTTCCTGCTTCTCCCCACAACACTTCTGTAGCAGCCTCGTTAGTAGCGGCGCTAACCAAAGTGGAAGTGTTGTCAGTGGCAGTGAGAGTGGATAGTACAAGATTGGCTCTTGATATAGATACGGGTGCTTGTGCAAATGTTTTAGCATTGACATCCTATCAGGAGTTACATCGTAAATTCCCTCACCGTGATTTCAAATGGAGACCTACTGACGCTGATCTCGAAGGAGTATCTTGGGCGCAGTTGAGCATTAACGGAATGGTGACGTTACCACTCAGATTCTCAAGACTTGGTGCTCCCTTCTACGCGGACTTTTATGTGGCTCAGCAGTTTAATTTGCCAGCTGACGGGTTACTTGGTCTCCCTTAGAACTATTACGTTTAAAAGTGTTTCCTACAGCGCTAAGCGTCATTCTACACCCTTGCTCACCGCTAGGTCGAAAGTGTTGTCCACCATTCCCACTCAAAGGAAGGCAGAAAACGTGTCAGAGCTAACCCAAGACTTCACACCCTCACTTTTCCAGCGTGATTATAGCAGCAACAGTTGGAAGATCGTACCTGCAGTTTTGAAGAGTACTCTCCATTACCAGAATGAGGAATTCACCAAAGCAACTGTCGAATTACCTGATGTGTACACGGGCACTCATGTTACATGTCTCCCTGAAACGTGCAATTTAAAAGGGTTGTCGTGCGAGTCTACATTAAGCACGATAGGCCCTGGTGGTTTGACAGACATACTAATTCTGAATAGACCACGCGTTCAGTAAATATTAAAGAAAGGATGTTATTTGTGTGATTTTCTAGTATATTACAACAATGTCGAAGTACAGCCTACAAAATTCCCATTTGGTAGTATTGTTACGCAATCCCAACAGACTAGGCAGCAGAGGAAAGATAAAATAGCGCCACCTGTTAAGGTGATCGATCATCCTCAGGGCAAAACACGCCTTTTAGAGCTGCTTGCTGACTACAGAATTATTGTAGCCTTGCCAGGGGAAAAGCTAGGTCAGACAGACTTAACATCCCATCATATAGCGTTAAAGGAGGGAACAAATCCTATCTATGTACCAGCTTACAGACTACCTCATAGCCAGCGCGCTGTAGTTCAAGATATGGTGCAAGATATGTTGGATGAGAATGTTATTAAATTCTAAGTCTCCTTTTTATAGCCCTTTATTCCTTGTCCCGATAAAGGATGGTGGATAGTGCCCTGCTATTGATTTCACGCGCGTTAATGAAAAAACGATCCCAGATAGGTACCCTATGCCTGTCTTGAGTGACATATTGCAGTCCTTAGGTAAGGATAATGCATATTTAGCAACTTAGATTTGCTTAGTGGATATTGGCAGATACCACTCGATGAGAAATCACTAGAGGTCACGGCGTTTAGCACGCCACTGGGACACTATAAGTTCCTCCGGATGCCATTTGGTCTCAGGAATGCCCCACTAACATTTCAAAGAATAATCAACACCCTGTTTGCCGGATCGATTGATACCACAGTCTGCGCTTATTTGGATAATCTAATAGTAGTCAGTAAGGATGTTGATTCCCATCTGATTAAACTGCTTGAAGTGTTGGAAAACCTTTTTTTACGTTTTAAATGCAGGAAAGTGGCTTTCTTACCGTACAACTCGGATTCCTTCACACTGGTTACCCACCCAAGAGATTATGGTGTATCACTACAAAGAATTTTGCTCTGCTTCCAGCATTCAATGCGTTATGTACTTGATAAATGATGATTTAATGAATTCCACTAACTTCCAACATCCATCTAAGTTATTGGTTATAATTTGTCATTACCAATCAGTCATTACCCTTGGTAATAATAATAATAGAGGGATGACAGATACGGGCAGATAATTGCACTTACGTTTATTTGGCACAATTCCATACACTGGACTTATAATTTGCACAGTACCGTAAGTTATAAGGGAAAGTTTGTCAACCTGGTGAATTAATCGTTTAGATCTATTAGGCCGGCCTGCAGTGCTCTTGTAGCAAACAGGCCCTCACCATTGATCACTTCCTTTACAGGATGTGTTAACTTGTCGCTGGACTTAACAAAAATCTCGGGGATTTGCACACACAGGCCCGTAGCACTGGTAGGACTGTATGGCCCCTGATCTTAAGTCCGCGGAGCAGGAGGTCTTCTCTAACCCAAGGTCTAAAGCCAACTGGCTAAATTGGTTTTTTGAGGCGTGAAGTGATGAACAGTACACAACTGTCTCACTGGCCTGCCCCCCCCGACATATCCCAGTTATGGCTGGCCGGTTACCTTATCTCTACCGTAAACAAACATTTGGGATGGGTTGTGCGGGAGGCCCAACGCAACCCATGACAATCGCTCCTACTAAGAAAAATTTTTCTCTTGGAGAATAAATTTTCACCACCTGTATACAATCAAGAGAATGCCTAGCCCAGACACACAATTCGACATTCACACTGTGGTGTGTGTGTAACACTAACACTGCAACGGAATGTTGTCGCTAATCGGCACTGAGGGAAAACCTCAACCTTTACTTTATTTTTTTTTGGCTGGAGGAAAACTCCTCGGCGAGGGTGACAATTCCCGAGCAATAGTTCATGCTAAGCGTAAGAACACTACATTTACATTAGAGCAACGTGTTGTGTGGTGTAGGGTATGTAGACATTGTTTAGGTGGCACAGGTGTTGTGTTATGTTCTCAAGTGTAGAAAGGTGTGAGAAAATTATACATAACATATGAGGAGCCGCCAGACGCTTGGAGGCTCGAGTCGACTGGAGTCTAGACCAACTCCACACTCATTTGGGAAGGTGACCTCTCAATCAGTTGCTCTGGTTCCCCCACAAGTCGAGATAGGAGGTCAGCCCCCACATTCAGGCTGCCCTTGATGTACCGGAGGACGAAGTTGAACTGCTGGAGATACAGTGCCCACCGCATCAGACGAGCATTTGCATTCTTAGAAGGTCGGAGACTGGTGAGCGGCATGTGGTCTGTCTCCAACACAAGCTCACCTCCGTAGAGATAGTAGTAGTACTTCTTGATGCCTTCCACCACTGCCAGAAGTTCCTTCTCGACCGTGCTGTAATTCCTCTCTGCAGGTTTCAACTTGCGACTGTGATACGCAACTGGAAAACCTCGCCGTCTGCCTCTTGTAGTAGCACTGCGCTAACCCCATCCTGTGAAGCATCGGTCCGGAGGATGAAACGCTCTTCCTTCCTCACCAGTTGAAGGATGGGTTGCTTACATAGCAGGTTCTTGAGGGCACTGAAAGAATCCTCTTGTTCAGGTCCCCATTGCACCTTGTTAGATGCATGTTTCTTGAGCAGGTCGGAGAGAGCCACCACGGCAAAGTTTGGGATGAAGTTCTGGTAGTACCCTACGAGGCCCAGAAATGACCTCACTTGTTTATTTGTAGTGGGCCGTGGTGCATCTTGGACCTTTTTGATCTTCTCATTCTGACAGGTGCAGCGTCCTCCACCGACAGTGTGCCCGAGGAACTGTACTGCCGCCTGACCGATCTCGCACTTGCTTGGTTTCACGGTCATGTTTTTTTGTTGGAACCTCCGGAACACCTCCTCTAAGAGTTCCAGTTGTTCCTCAAATGTTGCTGAATGGATTAGCACATCGTCCACAAATGCCTCAACTCCCTTTATGCCGTTTAGGACTTGCCTCATGACACGGTTGAAGATCGCAGGGGAGTTTGTGAGACCAAACGGAAGGACTCTATACTGATAGAGACCCCCTGGCGCACCAAAGGCTGTGATCTGCCGACTCTTCGGGTCCAGTGGGATTTGAAAGAACCCCTTGGTCAGATCAAGTTTGGTAAATAACTTGGAACCAGCTATTCTTGAAAAAATAGTTTTCTGATCACACATAGGTTCAGCATCCACCTGGGTAATGGCATTTACTCTCCTATAATCCCCACAGATCCTGACACCCCCATCCTTTTTTCGGACGACTACCATAGGACTACAGTATGGAGACGATGATTTCTCGATGATTCCTACTGCTTCCATTTCCTCAATTTCTTGTTTGACAGTGTCCAGTAGTCGCATAGGTATAGGATAGGGCTTTACCCGAACAGGTGTAGGGCTGGTCAGTTCAATAGTGTGACAGTCGACCCGGGCAACTCCTGGCTTATCAGAGAAGATGTCCTTGTAGCGATGCAACAGAGAGCCAATGGCATCTCGTTCCTCTGCTGATAGATTTCCGTTCACCTCAACGTCCGTGAAAGCCTCACTCTGGCGGCAGCGTGCAGTGACAGGCCCATCCTCCTCAGCACTGTCAGAGATCACTGTGGCAGCACAAGTTACCCCTGAATCACATTGGGAAGGCTCGTCCCTGTTTTCCTCAGTGGAGACTGTACCCCCGATCGGTGACTGGAAGTACTTCTTCAGCATGTTGATGTGGAACTGCTTTCGTCGAGATCCCACCTGGACGATGTACGCGTAAGTCAGATCCGAGACACGCTCTGCAATGTCGAATGGACCTTTCCACTGACCCAGTAACTTATTGCACATCGTAGGCAACAGAACCAGGCACTGATCACCTGGCTTGAAACAACGAAGCTTGGCCTTCTTGTCATAGTAAGTCTTCTGGACCTCTTGAGCCTTTATCAGCTCTTGCTTTGCCAGTTGACAGGTTTCTTGGAGACGATCAGCTAAGTCAATGACATATGTATAAGTGGTCTTGACTTCCGGATCTGATTCCTCATTATCCCACAGTTCCCGAAGAACCTGTAGTGGTCCCTGGACGGACCTGCCGTACATAAGCTCGAAGGGAGACACCTTGAGCGAGCTCTGTGGCGCCTCCCGGTATGCGAACAGAAGTGGGGCAATGTAGCGTGGCCATTCCTTAGGTTGTTCAGCTGCCATCCTCCTGAGCATTTGCTTCAGCGTCCCATTAAACCTCTCACAGAGTCCGTTGTACATCGGGTGATAGGGTGTTGTCTTTAGCCCCTTTACCAATAACAACCGCATCAACTTCTCCATCATGGCAGAAGTAAACTGGGTTCCCCTGTCACTGAGGACTTGTTTGGGAATACCAACCCGACAGAAGATATCCAACATGGCTTCTGCAACAGTCGTGGCCTCAATGTTCCTCAAGGGCACAGCCTCGGGCCACCTCGTGCTAAGGTCCACCAAGGTGAGAATATACTTTGCCCCATCGCTCGCCCTTGGGTTTATCGGCCCTACAATGTCCACCGCCACCCTCTCAAAGGGTTCAGAGATCAGTGGGAGGGGCCGTAGTGGTGCAGGCGGAACTCGCCCTCCATCACTGGTTTTCTGGCACACATTACAAGAGTGGACTAGCCTGGTGATCTCCTGGCCCATCCTTGGCCAGAAGAACGCTGCACTGATGCGGTTCAAGGTCTTCTTTTTACCCATATGACCGCCAAGAGCAGTGCAATGACCTAGCTTGAACACAGCCAGGTGGTACTTGGAAGGAACCACGAACTGCAGTCGTGTTTCACTCAAAGACGTCACAGTCTCTCGGTAGTGACGGTTCCTCTTCTTTACGAACTTCGTTCGATTCCCAAATGTCTCCTTGATGGTCACAACTATCAAACTCTTGTGTACCGAAGTGAGCGTGCTGTCATCCTCTTGCTCTTGGACGACATCCTGACTATTGATGAGATCAGACGATGTGGCAATAGCCAATGGGGTGACTCGAGGTTTTGTTTGGGCCATACCCCGAGTGACTGCAGCAGCATTAACTTGGGTCAAAGCGGCAGCATCAGTTTGGGTCGCAGCATCCACTGCACAACTGTTTCTTGCTCCCTTGATATTCCCAATGATGAGATCGTATATAGGTTCCCTCATGACTGCTGCAGTGACCCAACCTGAGAAGAAGGGGGTATCCACCTCAATCTTGGCCACTGGAACCGTTTGAATGTAACTATTGGCTAATTTAACACTTACTTGTGCTCGGTGTATTGATGTTGCCCCACCAATTCCTTCCTGACAATACAGCCCGATGCCCCATTATCTCGCATGACAGTCGCTGGAACTCCTCAAACGTATCCAGGTTTAACAAGAAAGGTGGGGTGACCCCTCGAGGAGAGGTTGGAGGCGGCAGTTAGTCAGTATGGGTGTTGGGGTAGACTTGATTCGGTATGAGCCCCTGCTTCAGGTTGCATGACGATCGGCCCTGCTGGAAGGTCAGGCCACTCCCCGCCCACAGTTTGAACACCGGAGGCTTCCTGCTGCTGGTCTCTTTGTGGATTATTATTGCTGGCACTTTGGCCTACGAATTGAGCCACGGCGGCTTCCTGCCGCCGGTTCCATCATGGATTGTTACCCGGGCGCCAACTGTCCTGATACTTCGGGGGGCCTTGGTACTGCTTCTGCTGCTGTTTCTCTTACTGTCTTTGCGGTTGTGGTTGCTGGTTATTTCCCTGTTGCCTGGGTGGGTTCGATGGCTGTTTCTGTAGAGGTTGTTGACTTTGTTGGTTATCTGCCGACTCCCTGTTCGACCACCGCCTCCGAGTGTGGTACCCGAAAGCGCTGAAATGAGCGTCTGATTTGCTTGCCATTTCCTTCGACGTCTTAACTCCATTAGCCCTGATTTGAGCCACAAGTTCAGGGGGACAAGACCTTTCAAACTGCGTGCGCACCATTAAGTCTATAACCCCTTCAATGGACTTGGGGGTTTCATCCTTACTCATCCACTGAGCCACATAGTCCCTTAAACGTTCCCGGTACTGTGCAGCCGTTTCATTTTCTTCCAACATTGCCCTGTTGAACTGATGCCTGGCCTGCTCAATAGGCAGCCCATATGCCCGCAGCAGTGCAGACTTCATGTTAGGGAATTTATTTTCAGGACGCTCTAGTCGTCGAAGAATCCCTTAATGCTGTCATCAAGCTCGTCGGCTTCTGCGAGATGCTCAAACCGGGATATGTACATTTCCATGGATTCGCCCTCCTTAAAGGTGGGCATCTGGGGAAATTTCCTATAAGTGACGTTTTGAGTGGGAGAATTTTGGTTCCTTTCCGCTTAGGCCAGTTGGAACGCCCGTTCCCTTTGTCTCTCTTCTCGTTCCAGCTTCTTTTCTTCTTTAAGAAAGTCTAGCTGGGCTAAGAGTTCTTCGTGCTCGCGTGGCTTGTCTTCTCTCTCCTCAGCCTTCTCCATGTATGCAACCGCCTCAGCCCCCTCCATCCCGAGGGCACGTGCTTCCTCGAAAGCCGCTGCACGAGCTGACATGGTATAGGTGTGGGCGATACAATTGTGCAATCATCCACAGTCTGGGTCCCTGTTCGGGCGCCAATTGTTACGTTTTAAATGCAGGAAAGTGGCTTTCTTACCGTAGAACTCGGATACCTTCACACTGGTTACCCACTTAAGAGATTATGGTGTATCACTACGTAGAATTTTGCTCTGCTTCCGGCATTCAATGCGGATTGCACTTGATAAATGATGATTTAATGAATTCCACTAACTTCCAACATCCATCTAAGTTATTGGTTATACTTTGTCATAACCAATCACTCATTACCCTTGGTAATAATAATAATAGAGGGATGACAGATACGGGCAGATAATTGCACTTACGTTTATTTGGCACAATTCCATACACTGGACTTATAATTTGCATGGATAGGTCAGTCACTCACATTCACGCCACAGTACCGTAAGTTATAAGGGAGAGTTTGTCAACCTGGTGAATTAATCGTTTAGATCTATTAGGCCGGCCTGCAGTGCTCTTGTAGCAAACAGGCCCTCACCATTGATCACTTCCTTTACAGGATGTGTTAACTTGTCGCTGGACTTAACAAAAATCTCGGGGATTTGCACACACAGGCCCGTAGCACTGGTAGGACTGTATGGCACCTGATCTTAAGTCCGCGGAGCAGGAGGTCTTCTCTAACCCAAGGTGTAAAGCCCACTGGCTAAATTGTTTTTTTTTGAGGCGTGAAGTGATGAACAGTACACCACTGTCTCACTGGCCTGCTCCCCCCCTACATGTCCCAGTTATGGCTGGCCGGTTACCTTATCTCTACCGTAAACAAACATTTGGGATGGGTTGTGTGGGAGGCCCAACGCAAACCATGACAACTTTCCACAGCAGGTCTTAAAATTAAACTCTCAGAATGTGAGTTTCTAAAATCCAGAATCAATTTCCTTGGTCATGTAGTTGACGGTGAGGCATATATACAGTAGATGATAAATTAAAATCTGTATCTCAGTTCCCGCGTAGTTTTCTTGGCTTATCTGAATATTATCGTTCTTTTATCTAGAACTATGCAACATTAGCATCGCCCCAAACAAGGTTGCTAAAGAAAGATGCAATGTTTATATGGGATGCTGAACAAGAAAATAGTTTTGCGGCATTGAAGATAGCGCTTACCAATGCCCCTGTTCTAGCATTCCCTGACTACACTCAACCTTTCACCCTCTGGACTTGGAATCGGAGCTGTACTCATGCAAGAGGATACGCGTGGAAGGTTTAGAGTGATAGCTTTTGCAAGCCGTAAGCTTATTGATGCTGAAACACGTTATTCGGTAACGCATTTGGAAACGTTAGCCGTTGTGTGGGCACTTAAGAAATTTAAAGACATTATCTTTGGATATAAGATAACTGTTTTTACGGATCATGCGGCAGTAACTGAGCTGTTCCATGGCAGAAACTTATCAGGCAGATTAGCACGCCGGTATCTGACAATTCAGGAATCTGACCCCGAGTTTAGGTATTTACCGGGAAGGGCGAATGTTGTCGCCGACGCTTTGTCAAGAAATATAGCACCAGTGATGCCTGTATCAAAGTTCACTCTTTCGCAACTGAAAGATGAGGAACCACGCGACCCATTATGGTCAGCAGTCATTTTTGCTCTCGAATCGGGAGAGGATGTTAAACTCCCCAGATTAATTCTTCCCTTAAGTCAGTTTGAATTACGACATAACATACTCCATAGGTCGAAAAAGACGCCAGAGGGTATTGTTTGTCAAATAGTCGTACCTGACACGTTGTGCAAAAAGATTATAACATTGTTCCATGATCTTCCACAGGCCTGTCACCAGGGCCGTGACAAATGCTTAGCAGAATTAAGAAAGAAGTATTTCTGGAACACAATGAAGAAAGACATAGAATTACACATTGATAAATGTTTGGCATGTGCTCAACATAAAGGCTCTAAAGGATCACCGGCCCCGATTCTACAATATCCTACACCAGACCGTCCGTTTGACACAGTCGCTATTGACTTGTTACAACTCCCGAGGAGTCATCAGGGATCAGCGTACGTCTTAGTGTGTGTGGATCATTTTCCTATATTCCTGGTCTTGGTCCCACTAAAAGATAAAACGGCCGATTCTGTGGCCTATGCATTAGTGATGACTCTTATATGTCCATATACTACGCCTAAAGTTCGTCTCTCTGACAATGGGACAGAGTTCAAGAATCAGCTAGTAGCGCAAATATGTGCACAATATGGAATTAAGCAAAGTTTTGTGACAGCTTATCATCCACAGGCTAATGGCCTTGTTGAGACAACCGATAGCAAAATCCTGGAGATACTTCGCCCGATTGTGAGTGATTTACAATACACATGGGAAGATTAGTTACTGCAGGTTGCAGCTTCTATTAATGGGTCGATTAATAGCTCTACAGCCAAATCACCCTCCTACATTAGGGTGTGTCATAGGAGGGAAGATCAGCTAAAACTAATGGCCCATCACTTTTTTGGTAGATTTTAGTGTATATAAACAGAAAATAATTTCAGTTTCAATATTTTGCAACCTTTTGCTAGGTAAATTTTAGCGTGAAATTTATCGAAAATCTAACGTACAGCTGCATTAGTGCAATACAATTAAATAGTGAACATTGCTTTCTGACTTCATTCTTTAACAACCCAACTAACAATATTTTTTTCTGTTTCAGATTCTGATGCATTTATAAGTTGATAATATTTGCGATGGCTGCTTGTGTCAGGACGAGGAACCAAAAATCCAGCCATCTCAGTCACTATCTTGGGTCTGGGAGAGAGCTCCTGAAGTCGGAGTTGCCTACATTGAGAGATGCTTTGAGATACGGTGTTTTAATCAGGCAAATCAGTGAAAAGAACCAAAGAACTTACACAAACAAAGACATTGCCAGTGATATGACCAAAGCTGTCTTGGCACAGTACACTCTGGCTAACGCTCAGTTCAAGCCTCCAGTCATAACAAGTCAGAAGAAGATTAGTGAGACACTGCTAGCCAGTTGGGAAAAGGCAAGAGATATCTCTCTTGGGAGAGGAAAACTTGCAGTTAAGGACAGCTTTGCCAAGCAACTGGACCAGTTATTTGACATAATTACTTACAAGTGCCCAATTGTTCTCTGTCCTGAGTTTGGATGCGATCGTGACTGTAAATCCGAGGCCAACATCTCCTGTATTTGCAAGCGTGAACTGAAGATTCCTGTGATCGAACTGGCATTTGTCAAAGCACAGAGAGAGAAGACTGGCAGTATAGGGGCTCTCATGATTTCTAGCCAAGATATTCCAGAGTCCAAGAGACAGGAGGCTGCCACAGAGAGACAGAAGAGGAGAAGAGTTGCCGAGGAAAAGAGACTTGAGAAGGCCCAAGGTGAGGTAAAAAAGGCCGATGATTGGAGTCAAGCTGATTCAGAGTTTAATGACTTCCCCATGGCTGATCCGAGTGCTGACCAGGAGAATGGTGACTTTGTCCCTAACCCAGAAAATAATGATCCCAAACCTTCCAGGCATAAGATTCGAAATAGGAAAGATATCCCGAGCATAGCTCTGGCCAGCATGCGACACCACACTGGTCTCAGAGAAACTGCAGAGATAGCAACAGCTGCCTGGATTGACGGTGGTTTGATAACACCTGATGATGTTCACCTGGTGATAGATCATAACAAAGTAAGGAGAGCTCAGGAGAAACTTGTCAGTAACCTAGAAGAGGAGTTTGATAAGGGGATAAGAGAAAATGGAATCAATTGTTTGTTCTTTGATGGGAGAAGGGATGACACTAAAGTGTTCATGAAAGTTGGAGATTCTGACAAGTTGTTCCCTGCCATGGTGAAGGAGGAACACTACTCCTGCTGCAGTGAACCAGGAGGGAAGTATTTGTGGCATTTCACTCCAGAGAAAGAAGACATCAGGAAACCAGCTGAGATAGTGGCAGATAACATTGTGAACTGGCTCAGAGAGAGGAACGTAGACCAGACCCTGCAGGCCATTGGAGGGGACAGCACCAACACGAACACAGGGTGGCAAGGGGGGGTCATACAGTGGATAGAGCGGAAGATTGGGAGGAAGCTGGTCTGGATTATTTGTGACCTCTACACCAACGAGTTGCCACTCAGACATCTGATCCTAGAGCTGGATGGCAAGACTCTTTCAAACAACAGATGGTCTGGTCCTCTTGGCAAGATGCTGGACTCTGCCACTGAGTTAGAAATAAATCCGAGCTTTGAAAAAATCACAGTTGGCCCTCCACTTGTTGAGCTTGCACATACTGTCATTGACGACCTGAGTACTGACCAGTACTATGGTTACATGATTTGCAGTGCCATCAAAACTGGGGTCATGCCTGATAGACTTGCTTACCTGCAGATAGGTCCAGTCTCACATTCTAGGTGGCTCACAACGGCTCTCAGGTTCTGCAGAATTTGGGTCGCTCATCATAAACTGAAAGGGATCCAGCTTAACAACCTGAGACTTATTGTCCAATTCATCGTGAGTGTCTACTTGCCAAATTGGTTCAACACCAAGGTCAAGTCATCGTTCTCCGAAGGTCCGAGGCATGTTCTCTTCCAGCTTGAGCTCCTGAGGAGTCAGCCAAGGAAGGTTGTTCAGATTGTGGAGCAGACTGTGAGGAGATCTTCCTGGTATGCTCATCCCGAGGCAGTTCTGCAGACAATGCTCTGCAGTAAGGATGAGGAGGAGAAAAGAGTGGCAGTCAAAGAGATCTTGGATATGAGGCTTTTGAGAGAATCTGGGCATGACGAATCAGTTGGTGGCGATTCCTTCAGGGTCAGGAAGACTCCTGAAGTCAATCTTGGTACCAAGACCCTCACTGATCTCATAGATCTGGATAACATCCAGGCTGGCAGTGAGCCCCCTCTTACCTGCAGCCTCACCAATGTTCAAGTCAGAGCTTTCCTGGACAACCCCATGCATGTCCCTGCCTGGCCCTCGCACACCCAGAGTATAGAGCGTTGTGTACAGCAAGTGAGCGAGGCCAGCACTCACGTGTACAGCCAGGAGAGGAGGGAAGGCTACATCCGAGCTCAGGTGGTCAGCAGGGAGGTGATGAGTAGAAACAGAAGCAAGAAAGACATGTTCTCTGTGGTGTGCAGCAACACCGGGTCGTAGTAGTAAAACCGGTTTTTGTATTTGATGATTTTGTTTTCTAAAGGAATATTAAATTAATAAATGTGTCAAGATCATTCATTTCACTATTCTGGATCATTTTCATCCTAATAAATTAACCTGATACATTTACTTTACTTTAAATAAGCTATTTAGTGGTGTTGGTAAAAGGGTGGGAATACTGAATTTTCATAAGATTTCAAGTTAAAATTTACCAAGCAAAAAATTCAAACTTTTCAAATCTGAAGATATCACATGATTCTGCACATAGAACTACATCATTAATACCATGGGCCGATTTTTCAAAAAAAAAAAAAAAAAATTCGCCTCCGTATGACACACCCTACTACTACATTGTTTATGGTACAGATAAACGTCTACCTTATGATGTACTTACGGATACGCCCATCCATGTTTATAATATCGATGACTTCGCGGCAAAACAAATCCGTGTTTTTACGGATGTTCTTACCCAAGTGCAATCACATTTAGAAGCGTCCCGCGCTGAAATGATGGTCAAGCAACATAAACATGCTAACCCTGTCGTGTTAAACGTAGGATACCACACGATCGCATTTAGATAAAAACAAATTAATCTACGACTCTCAACATGGGTTTACAAAGGGAAAATCTTGTCCAACAAATCTGCTGACGTTTTTTACGAAAGTCTTCGAGGTAGTAGATAATGACGAAAATTACGATGTTATTTACTTAAACTTTAGCAAAGCATTTGATAGAGTACCGCATCAGAGGCTTCTGAGAAAAATTAAGGCTCATGGTATCGAGGGGAAAGTTTTAAATTGGATAAAATCATGGCTCACCGATAGAACGCAGAGGGTCAGCGTAGATGGTGTTAAATCTGAGTGGGGCCGTGTAACCAATGGGGTTCCCCAGTGGTCAGTAATCTACATAAACGATCTAGATACTAGGATCAGCAGTGACATAAGCAAGTTTGCGGATGACACCAAAACAGGGCGGCAGATCAGTTCAGGGCAGGATGCAAATGCATTACAGGAGGATCTAAATAAACTGCAGGTGTAGTCTGAAAAATGGCAAATGAAATTCAACACCAGCAGGTGCAGCGTACTTAATATTGGAAGAATAAATACTTATAATGTATACAGCCTTAACAACATCAACCTAGAGAAGTCGACTTGTGAAAGAGAACTAGGGGTACTTGTAAGCCCGGACCTACGGCCTAGAAAACAGTGCGTTAATGTTCGAAATAAGGCAAACAGAGTATTGGGTTTTATATCTAGAAGCGTAAGTAATAAGAGTGCAGAGGTCTTATTGCAACTATATCTTGCGCTAGTCAGGCCGCACCTCGATTATGCAGTTCAGTTCTGGTGCCCTTATTATAGAATGGATATCAATTCACTCGAGTCGGTGCAGCGAAGAATGACGAAAATGATTCCGGGACTTAGAAACCTTCCATATCAGGATAGATTAAAAAAAATAAACTTGCATTCCCTAGAAAGACGAAGAGTACGGGCAGATATGATAGAAGTATTTAAGTGGGTGAAAGAAATCAATAAAGGGGATATAGATAAAGTTCTTATAATATCCGCGTTGGAGAGGACTCGAAGCAACGGATTTAAGTTGGATAAGTTTAGGTTTAGGAGGGAGATAGGAAGGAACTGGTTCACAAATAGGGTGGTGGACGAGTGGAACAAGCTTAGCATTTATGTAGTAAGTGCTGGAATGCTGGAAAGTTTCAAAAGGAGACTGGATAGATTCATGGATGATAGAGAGTGGTAGTAACTCTCAACAGGAGCTGCCATGCACAGGCCAACCGGCCTATTGCAGGCTCCTTATTTTTTATGTTCTTATGTTTTTATGAGAGCCTGAAAGGAACTCCAAGCTTTCGGCTAAGTTTTCGGGTCCATTCTGCATTAATTGCCAAAGAAACAGGCAACAAATTTAAAATTTGGAAACCTAATGCACAGATTGCAGATGTCGTGCATGCGGACAGTCTTAAAAAGACCCAAGAGAATTTACTGCCCACAGTTGATGATGGTGTGATAGACACCTCTTTACAGACTGGACAGAAGCAGAGTGTGCCTAATGACTATTGTATGAAACTTCGTTCTGCAAGTAGATATTAAAACGTGTGTAATCTCTTACAGAATGGCTTGGAACATCATTGTGTTGCTTCTACTGTGTTGTGGCACCGTTGTGTTGACAGACATGTCCACATCCGTCCTCAAACCAAGTGCGCTTGTTGCACCCCTTGGAAGCGTTCTCATAGTTGAGGACGTGGTGAACATCAAGTATGAGTCAATTGGACTGCTCCAGCTTCATCGTCAGATGGAAAACGTCGACGCGCAACTACAATCAGCATTGGACATCATTCATAGCCTCAGTAAGGCTACTGATGTATCGACGATGGTTGCACAAACTATTGACCTTCTACACTTTCGTCTCATGAACCTTCGCAAGCTTCTCGTTGCTGTTGGAGAAAGAATACCAGCGTCTGAAGTTGATCTTGCAAAAGAAGTGCGTTCTCAGACACGACGAAAAAGGGGTTTATTAAATTTTGTGGGTCTTACCCAAACCACTTTGTTTGGCACGACGACGGATGACGGTGTAGCTAAATTGTGGGACCGAATGAACATTGTCGATCAAGCTGTATCACAGCAGAATCGCGTTATCTCTCAAACATTTCATGCGATTAGTGCTTTAGAATCAAAAGTTAATGCGATAATATCTGAGTCTAACCATGTATCGAGGGTTGTTAATAAGTTACAGAAATCAATCCCGACGTTAGAGTGGCTCCTTTATTTCACAGAGTATTTGCATGCTGCGGAAATTTCAGTTCAGAAGGTTGTAACCTGAAAAAACGAACTAATTGACAGCATTGTCGATGCAGGGATAAGGCGTGTGGATGCAAAGCTTGTGCCTGTGCAGACGCTTCTTGATGCTTTACAGATTGCCAAGTTGAAGTATCACTTAACTTATATTTTTAATGATAAGGAGGTAAAATATTATTACCCTCTGTTGGAGTCGACTCTCACGCACAGTGCTATTCTCATCCACATCCCTATGCGAGGGCAACATCAGTTTAATGCATGGCATTTAGAACCCTTCCCCTGGTTTGTTAACGACACACCTTATACTCTGGATAGGACCTACAGAACTTTTCCCTATAGATGAAGATTATTCCTTATTGGCATTATTAGAGGATCCTGAGGTACTGTCATGGTGTAAGTCGTCATATCTACACCTACACGGATGTCCAGTAGGGTGTGTCATACGGAGGCGAATTTTTTTTTTTTGAGTTTGAAAAATCGGCCCATGGTATTAATGATGTAGTTTTATGTGCAGAATCATGTGATATCTTCAGATTTGAAAAGTTGGAATGTTTTGCTAGGTAAATTTTAACTTGAAAACTTATGAAAATTCAGTATTCCCACCCTTTTACCAACACCACTAAATAGCTTATTTAAAGTAAAGTAAATATAACAGGTTATATATTAGGATGAAAATGATCCAGAATAGTGAAGCGAATGATCTTGACACATTTATTAAATTTAATATTCCTTTAGAAAACAAAATCATCAAATACAAAAACCGGTTTTACTACTATGACCCGGTGTTGCTGCACTCCATAGAGAACATGTCTGTCTTGCTTCTGTTTCTACTCATCACCTCCCTGCTGACCACCTGAGCTCGGATGTAGCCTTCCCTCCTCTCCTGGCTGTACACGTGACTGCTGGCCTCGCTCACTTGCTGTACACAACGCTCTATACTCTGAGTGTGCGAGGGCCAGGCAGGGACAAGCATGGGGTTGTCCAGGAAAGCTCTGACTTGAACATTGGTGAGGCTGCAGGTAAGAGGGGGCTCACTGCCAGCCTGGATGTTATCCAGATCTATGAGATCGGTGAGGGTCTTGGCACCTAGATTGACTTCAGGAGTCTTCCTGACCCTGAAGGAATCGTCACCAACTGATTCGTCATGCCCAGATCCTCTCATAAGTCTCATATCCAAGATCTTTTTGACTGCCACTCGTCTCTCCTCCTCATCCTTACGGCAGAGCATTGTCTGCAGAACTGCCTTCCTTGGCTGACTCCTCAGGAGCTCAAGCTGGAAGAGAACATGCCTCGGACCTTCGGAGAACGATGACTTGACCTTGGTGTTGAACCAATTTGGCAAGTAGACACTCACGATGAATTGGACAATAAGTCTAAGGTTGTGAAGCTGGTTCCCTTCAGTTTTTGATGAGCGACCCAAATTCGGCAGAACCTGAGATCCGCTGGGAGCCACCTAGAATGTGAGACTGGACCTATCTGCAGGCAAACAAGTCTATCAGGCATGACCCCAGTTTTGATGGCACTGCAAATCATGTAACCATAGTACTGGTCAGTACTCAGGTCGTCAATGACAGTATGTGCAAGCTCAACGAGTAGAGGGCCAACTGTGATTTTTTCAAAGCTCGGATTTATTTCTAACTCAGTGGCAGAGTCCAGCATCTTGCCAAGAGGACCAGACCATCTGTTGTTTGAAAGAGTCTTGCCATCCAGCTCCTGGATCAGATGTCTGAGTGGCAACTCGTTGGTGTGGAGGTCACAAACAATCCAGACCAGCTTCCTCCCAATCTTCCGCTCTATCCACTGTATGACCCCCCCTTGCCACCCTGTGTTCGTGTTGGTGCTGTCCCCTCCAATGGCCTGCAGGGTCTGGTCTACGTTCCTCTCTCTGAGCCAGTTCACAATGTTATCTGGCACTATCTCAGCTGGTTTCCTGATGTCATCTTTCTCTGGAGTGAAATGCCACAAATACTTCCCTCCTGGTTCACTGCAGCAGGAGTAGTGTTCCTCCTTCACCATGGCAGGGAACAACTTTTCAGAATCTCCCACTTTCATGAACACTTTAGTGTCATCCATTCTCCCATCAAAGAACAAACAATTGATTCCATTTTCTCTTATCCCCTTATCAAACTCCTCTTCTAGGTTACTGACAAGTTTCTCCTGAGCTCTCCTTACTTTGTTATGATCTATCACCAGGTGAACATCATCAGGTGTTATCAAACCACCGTCAATCCAGGCAGCTGTTGCTATCTCTGCAGTTTCTCTGAGATCAGTGTGGTGTCGCATGCTGGCCAGAGCTATGCTCGGGATATCTTTCCTATTTCGAATCTTATGCCTGGAAGGTTTGGGATCATTATTTTCTGGGTTAGGGACAAAGTCACCATTCTCCTGGTCAGCACTCGGATCAGCCATGGGGAAGTCATTAAACTCTGAATCAGCTTGACTCCAATCATCGGCCTTTTTTACCTCACCCTGGGCCTTCTCAAGTCTCTTTTCCTCGGCAACTCTTCTCCTCTTCTGTCTCTCTGTGGCAGCCTCCTGTCTCTTGGACTCCGGAATATCTTGGCTAGAAATCATGAGAGCCCCTATACTGCCAGTCTTCTCTCTCTGTGCTTTGACAAATGCCAGTTCGATCACAGGAATCTTCAGTTCACGCTTGCAAATACAGGAGATGTGGGCCTCGGATTTACAGTCACGATCGCATCCAAACTCAGGACAGAGAACAATTGAGCACTTGCAAGTAATTATGTCAAATAACTGGTCCAGTTGCTTGGCAAAGCTGTCCTTAACTGCAAGTTTTTCTCTCCCAAGAGAGATATCTCTTGCCTTTTCCCAACTGGCTAGCAGTCTCTCACTAATCTTCTTCTGACTTGTTATGACTGGAGGCTTGAACTGAGCGTTAGCCAGAGTGTACTGTGCCAAGAAGGCTTTGGTCATATCACTGGCAATGTCTTTGTTTGTGTAAGTTCTTTGGTTCTTTTCACTGATTTGTCTGATTAAAACACCGTATCTCAAATCATCTCTCAATGTAGGCAACTCCGACTTCAGGAGCTCTCTCCCAGACCCAAGATAGTGACTGAGATGGCTGGATTTTTGGTTCCTCGTCCTGACACAAGCAGCCATCGCAAATATTATCAATTTATAAATGCATCAGAATCTGAAACAGAAAAAAATATTGTTAGTTGGGTTGTTAAAGAATGAAGTCAGAAAGCAATGTTCACTATTTAATTGTAATGCACTAATGCAGCTGTACGTTAGATTTTCGATAAATTTCACGCTAAAATTTACATAGCAAAAGGTTGCAAAATATTGAAACTGAAATTATTTTCTGTTTATATACACTAAAATCTACCAAAAAAGTGATGGGCCATTAGTTTTAGCTGATCTTCCCTCCTATGACACACTCTAATGTCCAGCCTATATGTTCTCGCTTATTCCTGCTGCAGATGGAATATGCAAATTGGTAGTCATACAAACAAATGTACACACAGCACTTGCGCAATGCAGCTATAGGCCAGTTAGTGTCAAAACTGTGTTTCACGCTCATCTCCACAATGTGTAGTATTTATTCTTTCCAAATACAACTACTGTTATTTTAGAATGCCATGATGGTGTTAAGCAACTAGTTGTGAAAGGTCATTACAAGGCTCCGGGTTATTGTGAAATCACTTGTGGTTCATTACGGACCTTACCTACTCATCAGTACTTTGCCTTAAATATGAAACTCAAGTCTGCTTTAATTCCACTCCTATCATGAATTTCACTGTAAAGGATATTCAGATTGTTTCAGAGAAATTAAAGGTCATTGCATTCTTGAAGGAGACAAAATTTGCTGATTTGAATAATAATTTGCCATTTTATTTATCACTGGAATTTGCTATACCTGGTCTCACAAATCACACTATTATGTTAATTTTGGCAATCATGTTTTGTTTTGTTATTATAAGTCAGTGTCATCCAAAATGAAAGTTGTACATAACATATTAATCCGTAAGACACTATAGTATAGGGCCCCTGTAGTAGATGAAACCCCTACAGTCGGTGAATCCCCAGCTTAGTGTCTACACCTTTGTTTATAACATGGTTAGGTTTGCATAGGAGACGCCCATATGTCAGCATCTATGGAAGTGCGCACCAATGCGACGCCTTTAGTCAGTCACTCACACCGGACGTTGATTCACGTTTGTATACATAAACTCCGTCCCTTTCTCATCACACTCATAAATAGTGGAACTTACGGTTGATCTACACTCAGGAATTATATATATATATATATATATATATATATATATATATATATATATATATTTACGGGAATTAGCCCACCCGGGCACAGGTCAAACGACCCACAACGGAGCCTGGGGGGCGAAAAAAAAAAGAACGGAAAGAAATTTAAAATATAGAAAAAAAGGTTATACTGTATTAATCTACGCCACGAAGATGCCGGAAAACCAGCTTTTTAAAGTGAGACAGATTTTAAGAGCATGGAAACACAGAAGAAGGCAGAGCATTCCACAGTTTGGCTGTGTGAAGAAAGAAGGAGGTACTATAACGGGTTATTCTCATGTGACCGACATCCACAGAGAAATGGTGGGCACCGCGGGCAAGACGTGTGTTACGAACCCAGGGCCTTGCCGGCGGTACACAGGATGCCAAATCCACTGAACATTGCCCGTTAAAGTACCTTTAAAAGAGAGAGAGTGAAGCAACATTGCGGCGAAGAGAAAGGGAAGAGAGATTGTCGACTAAAGGAGGAGAATTAATAAGACGAAATGCCTTTGATTCCACCCTATCTAATAGTTGAACAGAAGAAGAGCCTCCCCAGATATGAGAGCAGTACTCCAAGTTAGGACGAATGAATCCCTTATATACTTGGAGCAACTGCTCAAGAGTGAAGAAGCTGCGGCATCTGTACAGCATTCCCAACTTTTGGGAGGCAGCTTTAGTTATACTAAGGATGTGTGATTTCCAGGACATATTGGAGGAAATGGTGAGGCCTAACATATTTATTTCAGAATTTGGGAGGATGATGGAGTCCTGAAATGTAATTGGTGGGAGATCGTCTAATTTACAAAGTGTAATTGGTAAATATTGAGTTTTGTTACTATTGAACTTAACCAAGTTTGTATCTCCCCATTCAGAGATGATGCACAGATCCGCGTTGATAGAAGTAATGTTATCAGTTCTAGAAACAGATCTAGTTTCAGAGTTAGGAGGAAGGGGAAAATGTGAGGAAGAGTGAAGAGTAGAATCATCGGCGTAAGAATGGATAGAATTAGTTGTAGTGTGAAGTAAATCATTGATAAAAAGAAGAAAGAGAGTTGGTGAAAGAAGAGAACCCTGTGGGATGCCACTATTGGTAGAGAAAGAGCGAGAAATCGATCACTCGACAACAACTGCCATGGATCGATTCTCAAGGAAGCTAGAGATGAGAGAACAAGGTGGGGGAGAGAAACCAAAAGATACTTTTTTAATAAAACAAGAAACTTCAATTGGGTTTCGTTACTAAAAGCCCAATATATATTACATGTGCACCAACCTGGTTAACTGGGAATTAACCAGCGGAACAAGATAGAGCAATTACATGTCAAGACCGCTCGGACTCAGAAATTAGTAATAACTGTCAAAGGTTAAACACACCTACAGTACTCTATGTGTGTGTGTGTGTGTGTGTGTGTGTGTGTGTGTGTGTGTGTGTGTGTGTGCGCAGCCACACACAGGGTGATGAAATGGGTCTAGATTAGCAGCATTATGTTAGTTTTAAAGTGCAAGCATTACTTGCTCCCTCTCGTTTTCAGCTGCCGCCGCTGGCTAGCCCTCGTGGAGAACAGGGAAGCAACTTCCAAAAGTCTTCCCCTGCCAGTACACAGCCTCTTAACCATCAAGACGCCTGCTGCGCCTTCTCGTGACAACAAACGGTAATTGGGTACCTCGTGGTCCCAACTAGTTCAGCAGGGGATCTCGGAGTAGCAGTGGGCCCCAGACAGACGGTGCATAGGCCCATTGGCATGTGGATACGTCCTGGCACCTACCAACCACTGCCCTGCTGCCTTGCGGATTAACCTTGGCAGTTTAAGGCTACGGGAGTATACCTCGAACGAAAAATCTGTCGTGGAGCCCCGCATCAGGCAGACGTGCTTGCAGAGCTCCAAGAAGACCTCAACGGCGGTATAGGCGGAAGAGGTGACCACCATGGAAACCCAACGACTACACTGGCGGACGAAGGCAATGCTCTGATGGACAGGCTACTAAGGAGAAACCCAACAAACTAGGCTATTGGCAGTCTATTGGAACTCTCCCTCTCCCAGTCGTTGCAACACATGCATCACTGAATCAGGAAAAATGAAACCAAGTTTTGTGATTGCAGCCGGCGCTCCTGCCTCACCACATAAATCAACTCACGTGCAGCTATCATCCAGTTCACCATATCTCTGATCATCATCAAAACACTTATACCCCTAAAAGTCCTATGGCGACAGACGAGTGGAGCCGGGGGCAGACAGAGATGACTACCGGGATTCTCTAGTCACAACTTTGCACATGGGCGGCACAGATAAGATGGTCGTTTATGCACTGGGATCGAGGCAGCTGTGCAATCCGGTCCTGTCTCTGCGACTGTGGAGCCTTTTCGGGGAGCCACTCTGCTCACCCCACATGGGGAGGAGGCTAAAAAAGGTCCCCAAAACACAGCCTGCCTAAAAACCCAAACTGACTGGGCAACCGAACCCAGCAAGGTCATCCTTATGCAGTCGAAAACACAACCAAAATCATAGATCTAAACAAAAACAAACCATACAACCTCATATGGTCGCTGCATGGAATGTCAGTTCCCTTCTAGATACTGACACAAATGCACGTCCTGAAAGAAGAACTACCCATGTGGCAAAAGTGCTGGCTTGGTATAACATAGACATAGCAGCCATCAGTGTGTCCCCACTCCCAGATGAGGGCCAACTCACAGAACGGGGCTCTGGTTACACCTTCTTCTGGAACGGTAAGCCTGACGCGGAGGGAAAATGCATTTAAGGAGTTGGCTTTGCCATCCGCCAGCGCATCCTGCACAGGTTAACTTAAATGCCTATTGGGATCAACTAGCGCCTCATGACGCTTTGAGTCCCACTGAATCACTCACGTCATGCCTTCTTCATCAGTGCATACGCCCCAACGCCAACCTCGACAGTGTAGTAGCCTCTATCCCCAGAGAATACAAAGTTGTGCTCCTTGGCGATTTCACTGCCAGAGTTGGCAGAGACGCTAACATTTGGCAGGGAACCATAGGGAGAAATGGACGAGGCAAGTGTAATCCCAGCGGCCTACTCCTCCTCAGCAAGTGCGCTGCACACAACCTCACTATCACCAAAACCTTGTTTAGGCAAACCGACAAGTTCCAGGGTTTGTAGCAACACCCACGAACCAAACATTGGCATCTCATTGACTATAACATTGTCAGAGAAAGAGATCGCCGAGATGTCTTAATCACCCATGCCATGCATGGCTCAGACAACTGTGACACTGATCATCGATTTGTCAGATACAAGCTCTAACTTCCCGTCGCCCCAAAACGGCGAAGATAACAAGCCTCCAGAAGAGTTTTACTACTAAGCGTCTGGAGGATCCGGCGGTAGCATATGCTTCCAGAAAGCAGCTTGAAAACGGGCTTATAAACAGCCCAACAGCAAACAACGTGAATCCCAGTACCGGATGGGATATTCATAATACTGTTATGACAAAAACCTGTAGAGAGACCCTCGGCCAGATCAAAAGAATACACCAGGAGTGGTTCGATGAAAATGATCCAACAATCAAATTACTGGTCGAAGATAAACATGCTGATTTTACTGACCGGCAGAACATCCCTTAGTCTCAGATCAAAGCTGATACCTTCCACAAGAAGGGAGCAGCAGCCCAGCGGGAACTTCACAATCTAAAGAACGACTGGCATAAAAATATGGCATGTGAAGTACAAAAACTTGCAGATCAGCACAAGTTGCGTGAATTTTTCATTTTCCTAAAACATTTTATGGGCCAGTCACTCGTGGTACTGCCTCCTCCGCTCATCTGGTGGTAACCTCATAATTAAAGAAGATGAAGTCCTCCTTCAGTGCTGGAAAGAGCACTACCATTCATTGGTTAACAGAAACGACGATGTGGATGTCCTGGCTACCCAGCAGGTCCCTCAGCATCCATAACTGACCCACCTCAGCTATTCTTCGTCCCTGGATGAGGTTGCTACTGCCAACAAACAAATGAAAAATAACAAATCCTCAGGGCCTGATGGAATCCAAGCCGAGGTGTATAGAGCAGGTGGACCTTTGCTTACCAGCCGTCTCCACTCTCTCCTGGAGAATATATGGAACAGGAGGAAATCCCCCAAGCTCTTAAAGACGCCTCCATTGCCAATATTTATAAGAACAAAGGAGACAGGTTCGGCTGTGGCAACTACAGCGGGATCTCGCTGCTCTCCGTAGCTGGCAAGATAATCGCCCGAGTCCTCCTAAAAAGACTTCTTCCTGAGGCGGAAAACTTCCTCCCAGAATCTCAATGTGGTTTTAGACCACCACGTGGCACCACTGACATGATCTTTGCTGCCCGCCAGATACAGGAAAAGTGCAGAGAATATCATCGTAACCTGTACATGGCTTTCATTGACCTAACCAAGGCCTTCGACTCGGTAACAGGGAAGCCCTCTGGTGGACCCTCAGTCGTTTTGGCTGCCCACCAAAATTCATTGTCATTGTGAGGCAATACCACAATGGCATGAATGGCAGTGTCCTGCACAACGGCACCCAGTCAGAGTTCTTCCCTATCCAAACAGGGGCTAAACAAGGGTGTGTACTGGCACCAACTCTCTTTTCCATCTTCTTGGCTGCCTTCCTTACTCGTGCCAGTGCCAATTTCGCCAGAGGGGTGAACATAGAGTACCGGGTAAATGGGGGTCTTTTCAACATAAGACGACTCTAGGCAAGAACTAAGGTGTCGGCAGCTTCCATTACTGAACTTCAGTATGCAGACGACCTCACCATTGTTGCTCACACTGAACACGACCTACAGGAGATCTTCACCACCTACGCAGATGCGTATGCACACTTCGGCCTTGAGGTAAATGTATGCAAGACTCAGATTCTCTTTCAACCTGCTCTGGCTCAGATGCATCTCCACCACCCATCCAGCTTAACGGTACTACCCTCTCTAATGTTGCCCACTTTCCATATCTCGGTTCCCACCTGTCCACCACCGCAGACATCGTTGAAGAGATTCAGCAACGGATCAGATGTGCATCTCTAGCCTTTGGCAGACTCCGAAATCGTGTCTCCAGCTGTATGGAGATGAAATTATCTACAAAGCTGCACGTATATCGAGCCGTGATTCTCCCCACCCTGCTATATGACAGTGAGACATGGGTCACATACAGGAGGCACCTCAAGGCACTTGAAAACTTTCACCAACGTAGTCTACGTTCCATCCTCCCAGTTTGCTGGGAAGACAAGAGAACTAATGACAGTATTCTTGCTGACACCAACTGTAGGAGCGTCGAAGCTATCATTATACATGAACAACTACGTTAGGCTGGCATGGATGACAGTAGACTGCCAGATCAGCTACTTTACAGTCACCTAACGAGTAGCAAACGTAACGCCGGCGGGCAATTTAAAAGGTATAAGGATAGTCTTAAGACAAACCTGAAAAAGTGCCAAATCGACTCCGTCACATGGGAGTCGATTACTCCTCATCGTAACGCTTGAAGGGGCACAGCACGAGAAGGTGTCAATGCTTTCGAGTTAACCCGACTGTAAACCAAGGAAAACAAGCGCCAACGCCGGAAAGACGATGCCAGCCCGCAGTAGATGGAGCCCTCCACATGTGCAACGAATGCAAACGACGCTGCGGGTCCCGTATCGGTCTCTTTAGTCACTTCAAAACTCCCCAACCTAGGTGACATCCCTAATAACTCATATCATTGTATCATAGTTGGATGATCGTCATACTCGATTCCGAGTAACAGCAAAGTAGTAGTAGTATTATGTGTGTGTGTGTGTGTGCGTGTGTGTGTGGATAGGCGTTATCCTTGAACTTTTTTAGACCAGGTAAGTTATCTTAATGGAATATTTTACGCCTAGTGATGCGTCCTTCACACAACCACTTTTTTTTTGCTTGATAATTCTTCCTAAGTCATATTCTACCCCTCATTCTCAGCTGAATTATATTATATTCGTTAGATGTTATTATCCTTGTAACACTAATTACAGTAAAATACTTTTTTATCACCTTTGGGCGAAAGGATTTGTTTTCGTTTATTTTCTTCGTTAATCTCATATGTATAACGAAACCTGCATTTGTTATTCTTTTAATTTGTGTTCACTATTACAATTGATTCATCCGGTACACAAAGGTTAATTGTTTGTGTAAAAAGTCTGTTGAATAGATTGCATCATTTAAATCCTTGCATTGTTTCTTTTCCGAGTATATTCATGAGAGAATTTTAACACAGTAAATATTAGCAAGTAGAGAAATTGGTAAAAATGCAGAAACCAATAATTACAATCACAGCGAGGAAAGACACACTAACACAGTGTCATATAAACAGGTAGAAAGACACACAAACGAACAGATACAAATACGGACGGAAGCAGACACACAGATAAAACAAAGACGAGCAAACAGACGAATAGAAACAGAAACAGATTGGAACAGTCTAATAGGAACAGTCACGAACACGTTTGACCTTTTTCATGAGAGCATCAGTAAGCAAAAAAGATACAACACGTGATAACACACACAGCCATTCCAGAACCCAGCCTGCTCACACCAGGTGTGGGGTTATATTATAAAGAAAAAAATGCCCGGGCGAACTGTGTTGATAACCGGATAAGGAGAGAGAGAGACAGAGAGAGAGAGAGAGAGAGAGAGAGAGAGAATCGTTTTAACGGCACGAAGTTACAACACTTATTATATACAGCGACATTGAGATGTCTTGTATGCCGTATGATTCAGTAACGTTAACAGCATGTACCAATGTACCATGCAACTTTTTTTTTTTTTTTTTTTTTTAGAATTGTAGGAATATTACCTACGCGAACCTTAAGCTAAATTGCTGGTCCACCCACTGCTGGGATAAAACACCAGCATCTTTTTAGTTAACTGTACATCTCTACCACTTGGGTCGGGTGGATGCTCCGTAAGAAAATGTAGGGTTTCTTGAGAGTGGTTGGTGGTTAGCATTCTGGCAACCTTCTCTGCTGTGATAGGGGTTTGTATGTTTCTCCTAGCTAATTGTGTTCCAGGGCACTCTATGAGGTAGTACTGCAGTGTGTTTTCTGCTCCGCTGTCGCAGGTCTTGCACATGCGCTGCTCTGCTGGTGCTGGTACAATGATTTCCCAAATGCATGGGTATCCCAGTCTCAGTCGGTGGAAGTTGACTTCTTCCCTTCTTGTTATATTCTTCATGAGTGGCGGTCTCTTATAATTCGTGACCAGATAGTACAACCTAGCCGATCGTGATACTGGTGTTAATCATCTATGTATTCTATTTTCCACTGGGCAGTTCGTGTTATTGTGGTCTTCTTTATCTGCTCCTGACTGGGCGGGATGTTCATCTCAATGTTTCGCTGTCCTAACGCAGCCTTGGCAGCAGCATCAGCTCGTTCATTCCCTGGGATTCCGATATGACTAGGCACCCAGTTAATGATAACTTGCCGATCTTGTAGTTTTAACCCTTGCAGTAGACCAACAACGGATGTTATGAAATGAATGTTGTCTCTAGGCTCTCTATATTGTAGTGCTTCAATAGCACATCGTGAGTCAGTGTGTATTACAATGCCTTGTTGACTGTTTATGGAAGCTTGTCTTAGAACTCCAAGTATGGCAGCTAGCTCAACTTGCAAAGTAGAGCATCCATCTGAGGTTCTCCAAAGAGACGTGTTACTTCCTTCTATAACAGGGGTTCTCAACCGGGGGGGAATTTCCCCCCCTCAGGTTTTCAGGGGGGGGGAAAACTGATACTAATATGGAAAAAATAAAGGATTTTCAGTATTATATGCATACTATTTGGAATGCACTTTTTGAGGCAGACAATCTTGGAAAGGAGGAGGAATGACATTCTGACATATGGTGCAAGGGGTTTATGGGGCAAACAAGGTTGAGAACCACTGTTCTATAATGAAGGCTGCTCCTGCCTTCGTACTGGTGGTCTCTACGGAACCGTGTGTGTAATACACCGTACTATTGTGAGGTGTTAGAGCCTTCATGTTTCTCTCTGCTATATGTCGGAGCTCATGTGGGTTGCAGTCAACCTTTCTTGTCCCAGTTTATAGAATGTTGAAGACTGCTGGCGGGGACTCCCACGGTGCTGGGGTGCTGTAGTCTGGACTCATTGTATCAGGTCCTTTGCTGAGGATTGTGTCTTTCAATTTCAGTCGATTTACAGCGTCAGCTGCGCACAATATCCATGTTTTCTTGTTAAAGACATCTCTGTTAAGGTTCAGTGCTCGTAAGAGTCCATTCTTGATGTCACTTTCCCGAGCCCTGGTAATCAGTTTTGTTGCAAAGCACGCTGTTAATCGTTCCACTCTGGTTTGGAGAGATGTGAGACCTGTCTCCATGTATAAGTTTTCAATTTTTGTCCACATAGGTGTCTTGACAATGACTCTCATAGCGTTATTCTGAGCAACCTCCAATTTTGCCCACTGCCCCTCAGACAGTGTGTTAAGAACCGGTGTCGCATCGTCTGTTAGTGATCGTATGGCGTGTATATATAGCGTTCTTTGGACTACATTTCCCGCACCCACCTTGGGTCCTGTCATGGCTCTCATCATGTTGACTCTCTTGCCTATTCGGTCTCTTAGATAGTTTAGCTCAGTGTCATTTTGAGGCCTTTGTCAATCCAGATGCCCAGGTATTTGTATACATTGACCCATTGTAGGGCAATACCTTGTATTTGCAGTTGTGTCACCGGCTCATTGTATCCAATGCTTGTTGTTCTTTTCTTCGTGATCTGTTGCAAGGGGCTTGAGGTTTCGCGGTTTTGAGTGATCTCTCGGGTGGCAAGTTATTTCTCTTGTCTGATATCTGTCTCAAGGGCGTCGTCTGTTCCACTTATGGTTGTGGAGTTTTGGGGGTCTGGTCTTCCTGCATTTTTTCTGTGAGCTGTGCCATAACTGCATTTATTATATTTTCGGTGCTGGTATCTTATTTCTGTATTATCGTAGAGAAAGTCACTATCGCAATAGGTATCATCTATTTTATTTGTTCTTCTGTGAATGCCGCTTGTAGATTGGCAGGCTGGGGTGTATTCAGTTGGGTGGTCGCCTGAAAGGGTTGCAGTGTCCCAGGCAATATGGTGTTCTCCACCAATACTGGAGTGTTCTGTGCTTTTACTGCTACACAGCTTTGGAGCTGCGGTTGTGGATTCCACTGATTTGTCATGGTTTCCTGCATGGACTGATTTTGTCCCGATGTCTTCAATTTTGTCCTGTAGCCTGGTGGAGGAAGTGTAGGGAAGGAATCCTCTGACAGTTGGGGTGGAGTGGGTGTTGGGTTGACTGTATTCTATCACTGTTGACCCCATACGAATGTGCTCTGATGTGCTTCTGTTGTGTTTCGTGGTTGAATTTTTGCCATTGCAACCTTCATCCGCTCCCTCCTCTCTGGGCATGATGTGCTCCAAGCGTGATGTTTCTTTCCACAATTTGGGCACTTGGCTGTCGTGGTGGTTCCGTCCTTGTGTTTTTGAATACATATTTCTGTCTTGTGGATTTTGGCTGCAAATGCCACATCTCACGTTTTTGTGGCACCTGGATTGGTGATGTCCAAATTCCTGACATTTGTAGCATCGTAGTGGTTCTCAGACAAAAGGACGCAACTTGTAAGTTCCCCAGTTGCCGAGGTCTACCTCCTCTGGGACTGTCCCCTTGATGCCCACTAGCACTTGTCTTGTCTGTGCTTTGTCCTGACTCGTAACACAACGCTCTGCCTTGGTCACTTTTGGGTGTTTTATGATGACCTCCACAGGTAGTTCCAGAGGATATCGTAGTAGGACCATTCTGGTTGTTTTCTCCTCGGGGTCTAATGGTATTATCTTGACCGTCTTCCCGTTGAGATTGGTGACCTCGCTGAGGATCGTGGCTGTGTTGTGGTCTTGGGGGGAAGTATCAGGTCTCCAACTAGATTGGGCTTCACACTGAACTTGATGTTCTTGTGTTCTATTTCCAGTGCTACTAGTACCTCGCATGCATGGTTGAATTCGGTTTCCTTGGGAATCTTGTACTTCATCGCAGTCGGAATCGCGAAGGTGGGTGGTTCTGCCATGGGGTGGATTGCTGGGAACATATTGTCTATGTCGGAGATGTTGTCTTCCTTCCGAGGCCTCTTGTGGCATTTTCCTTCCATTGGTTACGTCTCTCTCGCTCGTCTTAAATCAATAAATTGACCATGAAGGCTCATTACACCTACCTAGTTCCTTGTTGCCCTAGGACCAGTGCCGTAGCCAACCCCCTCCCCCCGTCGTAGGGTCGTAGGTTGGTGGCACTGGTCTTGCAACAGGACCCCCAAAAAAGGAGGAGCCTACTCTACCTTATCAGCTAAACTCACCGGCCCAGCTCACACCCCTCGAAGGGGCCCCTTTGTGGCCTGTCTTAACGACAGTTCCCGCAAGGTTCGTTAATGCTGGGAGAATCGGTGAGGCCACTAAGAAATGTGAGCATAAAACACAGAGAAACAAGCAAGTCAATTCAACAGAGACGAGATATCCACGTCAAAGTGAGAGTGGCGTGTGTGGCGACAGTAAGTCTGGCTAGGCACCGTCATGAGCAAGTGGAAGCACGTGGGTCGGGAGTAACTGCGACATGCGTCTTCTCACATCGGTGGCTCACGCTGAACTGACCATGCAACTAAACAAGCTACACTGTGTGTATCATGTGCTGCCCATAAAAGACGACCCCAGTATGATTCATGGTCCAGAAAATGGT